>JBBBDQ010000964.1:830000-1015000 GCA_037127315.1 Ascarosepion bandense
AGCCATTATTTTGTTTCGAGAACAAAAAATACTCATTCATTTTTCATTACATTGTTTATGTGTATTGGCATATTTACGACATTTTTCAGATGATTGTAATTTCAAACCAAACATTTTTTTTCCGATCATTGGAGTATATTGCTCTCATTCCACGTGCTATGCCACTTCTGAATGACCTCTGAGTTATTCCCATTATTCCCATTACCTCAACGCTTTAAGTTTTTTATTCACCACTGCTGTACTCATATACTGAACTGACAACTCTTTGGATTAAATCACTGGATCTAACTAACGATTTATCCACTAGGCCATGTATCTTTGAGGATATTTATTTTCTTTAATAATTTTTCTCATGAGTTCGGGCCGGTAGTCGAAATAAATAACGGTTAAAATAAACGGAGCGTCTACTCAAATACGGGTATTCACTAAAAATAACGTTTGAATTAATAAATTAAAAAATAAAATCCATTAATTCTCTCTCTCTCTTTCTCTCCCTCTGTCTCTGTCTCTGCCTCTCTGTCTTTGTCTGTCTGTCTGTCTGTCTGTCTGTCTCTCTCTCTCTCTCTCTCTCTCTCTCTCTCTCTGTATATATATTGTCTTGGATATGACATACAGTATATTAGGGTAGACAGATTTTAAACGTTTTTCCTAACATCAACTTTGGACAAGGCCAGATAGTTGAGATTTAATGCAGTAAAATCGTAAAACAATTTTAACGAGTGTCCGTTAAAGGTAATTAGAACCCTGTTTTATTGTAGAGTTCCTTATAGCCGAGCGGATAAAGCCGGATCCTGACGCCGGTTCGAATATTGCCAGTGTGCACATTTGCTTTAATGAGTTTCTTGAGTGTGTAGACCGGTAGATGAAATTAATACTGTTTAAAATAAAACTGGGTAGCTACTCAAATATAGTATCCTCTGAAAATAGCTTTTGAAGTAATAAAAATAAGTCGGATTAAAAAACAAATAAAATACATTAATAGATATGTGTGTATGTCTGTATATGTGCATTTTACTACCAGTACACGCTAATTCCTACTATCTTTCTTAAAGCCCAATCTTTTGAGCATGCACGTAGCGATTTCAAAAAAGTACTGCTCAAAAAACGTAGCGGCAAATGTCCGGACAAGCTTTGATTAAAATTCCCTGAACCTTTGGGTTGCACCTTGTTTATGAATCACATGAAAATGTAAAATTCTGCGTGTGTGTGGGAAAGCGCATGCGTATGTTAGGAGATGGTTGAAATAAAGTAAACGTCATTGGTCCTTTCGCCTTTTCATCTTTGGCAGCTTTTATAAAAATCTTCTTGGATGAATTTAGTAAACCGAAAACGGGATCTTATTGTATGCCGTGCGACCTTTACGCTTGTACAACTGATCGATTTGGTTGCCTTTTCAATGCGTTTGAACTCAACATCGTATTCACTTGGAGTTCAATGTAAATATCTAACAAAAGACAATCCCAATAAATACATATCTTGCATTAACTTTTTCATTGATTATTTTAAAATCAATATGATGAATATCTATCTGTTGTTCGATCGATCGATCGATCGATCGATCGATAGATAGATAGATAGATAGATAGATAGATAGATAGATAGATAGATGCGATGGAACTAATAGATAGATAGTTGCGATGGAACTAATAGATAGATAGATAGATAGATAGATAGATAGATAGATAGATAGATAGAAAGGAACTAAGGATATAGATAGATAGATAGATAGATAGATAGATAGATAGATAGATAGATAGATAGATATTCTGTGTGAGGCATGTAGATGTTTAATAAGTTTAACCAAAAGTACGTAGATTGAATATTTTTATCATTCCATATACTTTCAGAGTAAGATCGTTTTTAATGTAAGGTTATGTTCGAAACACATTGTGTTCTATTACATAAATCTGTAATAATAATAATAATAATAATAATAATAATAATATATATATATATATATATATATATATATATATATATATATATGCGAGTGTGAATAATAATAATAATAATAATAATAATAATAATAATAATAATAATGCTTGCTAACTAGAAATTACCAATCACAGAGAATGAAAAATTGTGTTGACCCCCAAATGCAAATTCTGTGATAAATATCCAAAAACAATTGACCATTAGGTTGCACAGTGTTAACATCTACTGAATATAAAAACCGGCATGACAGAGTTGGCCAATCTGTATTGAAAAATATGCCACATTCACGGGAAGGAAACAGCAAGATATTGGTATGAACATCACTCAGAGCTGATTACAGAGATAAGAACTGTAACAATTTTATGAGACTTAGTTTTATTCTGTCTGTGTGTACTGTAATAAACACAGCGAAAATAAAGCTAATCACCCAGACATGATCAGAGACCGCAGAAAGTAAATGTGCCTTTTTATTGACATGGAAGTCCCTATCGACTGTAATGTATCTTGAAGAGCTTTTAAAACCTATTAAAATAGTTACAAGGACCTTGAAATCAAAATCTCAAAAATGTGGCAAATGAGGACATCAAAAAAATCAGTTGTAGTTGGAGCCCTAGGATTAAATGGAAAAGGTTCATTGAAGCGGTTCTAGGTAGATGGGCTACCGATAATCCACTCAGTAAGTTCATCGAAACCTTTTCAAGTGAATCCTTAAATAAATACAAAAAATTCTTCCTATAAGTACCGCCATTTCTGACCTTAGATCTCTGATTGGGACTCGAAGGGAGACGAATATACGCCAGAAATCTAAGGAAATATAGTCGTAATAATAATAATTCTAATAAGCATGTTTTTCCTTTTTGTTTTTAATAAGTGTCTTTAGATAAAGGGCACCTACAAAAATCCTTCGTTTGTACTATGACATTGGTTAAACTGTAGTATATATATTCAAATAAAACTTGGAAAATTACATCCGTCGGATGTCTAGATGTCTATTTCGGCGAAATAAACTCGCCTCTTCACCGATCTCTTTTTATTCTGGATAAATTCAAAGGTTTTTCATTGAATTTTTCCATAATAAAAAGAAATCGCTGCTGAGGTGGGTTTATGTAAATTTCGACGTTTTATTTGAAAAAGTATACATATTTGGCCCTGTAAATAGATAATTTTATTTACATTGAATATTCTAGCTGAATCAGTTTTAAAATTTATTTTCAACAATTAATAATAATAGGATTTTCCTTGGGATTTTACCTTCATGCCACTTTCTGTTTAGATTTATATATATATATATATATATATATATATATATGTGTGTGTGTGTGTGTGTGTGTGTGTGTGTGTGTGTGTTCGTGTGTGTTCGTTTATTTCCCTTCTGTCACGCTCATGGGGAGAGAGACAATACCTAGACAGTGTCGGCTCAGTTCCTTAGAGAGGTAATAGCGTTAGCGTCGGCTCAGTTCATTCTCTTTACTACCAGTTATTAACCTTTACTACCAGTTATTAAACTTTACTACCAGTTATGAAAACGCTTGCTGCGTGTTCGGTCTTTATTTTATTCTTTTTTAGCAATAATTATGTCGTTAAGTAGTGAAGAATATATATATATCTGCTTTTTCATAATAAAGACCATTGTTTATTTGCATATATATATATATATATATATATATGTGTGTGTGTGTGTGTGTGTGTGTGTGTGTGTGTGTGTGTGTGTGTGTGTGTGTGTGTGTCAAGCTCAGGGCTCAGGGGTCTGTATTAAGTTTTTCTTATATCTTAATGTGAATTAGTGTTTCAATATATATATTTGCTGCTGTCATTTTAGAAGGCATATCAATATAAATATTTTACAGGGCCCACTCGTAATAATAATAATGATCATGCCAGAAAAACTGAAAAATTTGAAACTAAAATGTACAAATCGTGGTCAGTGAAGGAACCGAAAGCCGTCTCCATTTTTATTGGTGTCCTGGCGCCATAAGTAATGAAAGTCCAAAGTTAACTCTTATGGGTCCGTTATATACACGAAAGTGTTCTCAAATCAGAAGCAAACTTTGATACCGTTGCCTATTGGTTGTGAACACCTGGTACTTTGGTTCCACTTCCAGAAAAGGGTGCTGTGTTTATAGATAAAATAGTAATAATAATCTTCTGGTGAATTAAGACAGGCTACAGTAAATATCTCGTTCAATACAACATATTTGCTTGTCAGCTTAGTGACACACGGAGGTACTGAGAACTCAGTGAATCTCTATTCTTTAACAGAAATAGGGCGTAGCATTATGGTCGAAAGTTTTTCTTTATTTCATTTTAAAAGACGAATGAACCAAAGTGACATGATAGTTACATCTAACACCCTCAGTTATCCGACCTGAAATCATTTCCGAGTCCCACCTGCAAGGTTATCCGTTGCTTTTATTTTAGTTACAACATTTCCAACGTTCACGCCTGAAAATTACTATGCTATGCACATTGTAGCGAACCATCCTCATTCTCTTTGTATTCCATTGGTGAGATGTAATTTCCACCCAAGCAGCTTTGTTCCAACATATCCGAATACTCTGTAACGCTGTACCTCGAATTGCTATCAGGCCTTGTACAGGATAAGCATCAGTGTAAAAAATAAAAGTTGAGACCATATCACGACATTGGGTTGACCTGGTGAAGTTTTATAAAACAGGGGTATCGCGATTAGTATATTGGTACTTGTATATTTCTACCCCAGTGTCTCACTAAATAATGATAATAATGTATATATATATATATATATCAATATATATATATATATATATATATATATATATATATATATATATATATTCAAGCATACACACACACATATATATTCAAGCATATATATATATATATTATTTAGTGAGTTTGTAATACATACATACATATATATATATATATTCAAACACACACACACACATATATATATATTCAAGCATACACACACACACATATATATTCAAACACATATATTATTTAGTGAGCGTGCAATACATACATACATATACATATATATATACTCAAACGCACACACACATATATATATTCAAGCACATATATATATATTATTGAGTGAGCGTGCAATATATATATATATATATATATATATATTCTAACACACACACACACACACACACACACACACACACACACATATATATATATATATATATATATATATATATATATGTCAGCCACATCCGCAGCTTAAATTAATGCCGGCGGTTACTATTTTCAAATGTTTACTTAACTGTTTCTGAATAAATATAAGCCTTTAAAATGTGTATGCATAAATTGCCCAGAAATTATATATCGAACCCATTTAGCTTTCCCTGTAACCATTTTCAAAATACAAGACCAAAATTTTGAGAGTGAAACCTTTAATTATTGTTTGTTTCTTCTTTTTTTTTTTTTTTTTTTTTTTTTTTGATGGGGGTTCATGTTTGTCCCCCACACTTTATATGTTGGCGCTGGTACATGGTTGCTGTAATTTAAAAAAAAAACATAAATGAAAATCTTTCCTGAGGAGTACCTATCAATCAATTGTTAAATTATTTGTTATATGCGAAACCCTAGTAATTTGTTGTAGAAAGTCTTATTTTTTATGTTTTATTCCTATGTTAAAGATTGGCAGTCGTTTTTTTTATTCATTTATTTATTTATTAAACAATGAACAGCATACAGTATATAGTTATTGTGAACTACAAATTGGAGAAGCACTATTACAACAATTTAGCGTCTACAAATTGAAAGAACACTATTTACTTGCAGGCACAAAATTTTTTTGTCCATTGGATAAGTGGCATGATGGTCTACGTAAACTGAGAGAACATAATCTTGTGAGATTCTAAAAAGCGCACCTAGACTACTAAATCCCCAAGTTTGTCTGCAATATAAGGTGGTAATTATATGACCAACACAAAACGTCATACCCTGGATACGGCTGCCTTTTCGTTTATAGTAACTGATTGGATGCTTTCCAAACAGGCCTCACAGAAATTTAAGGAGAGATAAATAAAATATTTTTAATATTTTGAAATCTTAAACAAAGTTAATAATCTGTCGATTCATGTTATTATTATTCCTTTTTTTACGTTAATTTCAATATATTTTATTTTATTTTTTAAAAGAAACTTCTTAGATTTAAATAATGTTTTCTTTATCTACTGTTTTAAGAATTATTATTATTCATACGTTTGCCTTTTCTCTTAACATTTCCGAGTGCAAAAACGTAAAAGGGTAATTGTCTATAAGGTATAAAGGAAACAGTAATCAGAATTGCCGACAGAGGCAAAAGCAGATTTCCATGCTTCGCGTATCATTAGAAGAAACAGATCCATTTAGCTTTGTTCAGAGAAATGCTATTTTTCGGATGAGTTCAACAGAAATGGTAACTGGAGGAAATAGAATTGCCTTGTGTAGATCTGACGATTCCGCTTGCAAAAGCAGAATAAGATGTTGGTACACTCAAAGAAACAGTTTGCTTCCTCCTTGTCAAAACATAATGACTTTTCAAGACAAATAACCATTTTGAATAAACTTCCAACAAACAAGCAAAAGGCCAAGTAATGTCTATATGTCTTTTAGCTAGAATTACGAAGATATAAATAAATGGACTAACTTTTCTAAGCGTTGTACAAACGCTATGAAGAAATCAAACTGGCGAGCGGACTAAAAAGCGCGGTTCTAGTTAAGAAAATAAGTTACAAAACATAAAAAACTTTGCAATTCTGTCATCGTCATATAGTCGGAAAGTAATAACCTATTCGTTTCCTGTGACAAATAATGTTGCCTTTAATTTTTTTTCGAAATTGTTAGTAGCAAGGGAAGCAAAAAAAACGAAGAAAATTTCCACAGGTGAAAAGTGTGAGAAAAAGAAGAAGAATTAAAATAGAACTTACAGTTAATCTAGCTAGTTCAATAGTTAATCGATGAGACCTAGTAGCCAATCAAGAGGAGGGCAATATTTATTTTGGAAAAAGCTAAAATGTAACTCAAGGTCAAAAATGGATATAGGGGAAGTCTTATCTTAAACTTTACTAGCCCCATTTTCTTAACCAAACGTAACACAGTATTCCTTAGAGTAGAACATCACATTCTTACTACAGTCGCACATCCAGTTTCTCTGTAGTAATAACTAGTCCCTATATTTACGATTTGTCTGTGGGTCATTCAGTCGCTTAAGTGTCATACGTGATACAAGCTTTGGGCTATCATATCTTGAAAGAGATATGACTGACTGGGCAGATAATTATCCTGCAGTCGGTTGCCATTGTTTTCTGTGGTAAACTGGTTACCAGCTAAGGCTATAGAACCCAATCTGTCCTATTATTTAACCCATAACTGGGAGGAAAAGACGGATTAATACCTTTCAGAAGGATATTTGCGCGTAAGTGAATGCAAGGAATTAAACTGGAATTCGAAATCGGCTCGCCGATTTGTCATTCCAAGTTGATATCCACTGCATCACAACGCACATCCGTTTGTTTATGAGTAGAAGACTAAAAATAACAACAAAGGGTTCATTATATGAATTGTCCCAAAAGAATTCAGAGAAAAACAAAATTGGAAAGTGACTGAAATTAAGATGCCAGATCAAGACCGATAATATTACAGACCTTTCTTTTGATATTGTCGATATATATAGTTAGAACATCAGATATGACAGAAATATTCAGTGCGAAAACGAATGATAAATTCATCAATATACCAGATGGATTCTAACAAAAAATAAAATAAAATATCTATTGGGAAGGCAAGAGAAAAAAATAATGAAAAAAGCCCTATAAAAACACAGATAGATAGATAGATAGATAGATAGATAGATAACATTCTAACATTATGATAGTTTACTTTTTAATAAAGAATATATTTCTTTTGGTTACTCCTTGGTTAATAATTATGGGTCGTTGCAAACCAAGAGATGAAAAACAATTTTAGAAGAAATATTTGATTGATTGATTGATTAGTTTTTAGTTCGAATTCTAGTTGAATTCGTTGCATTCACTTGCACGCAAATACCCCAGGGAAAAGTATAAATTCATCTTTTCTTCCTTCAGCTATTGGTTAAATAGAGGACCTATTGGGTTCTATAACCTTGGCTGTCAACTAGTCTACCGCAGTAAGAAATTGCAACCTACTGCGGGAAAATTTTCGGCTTAGTAACTCATTGATCGAAATAGACATGATCGTCTCACATATGGCGCTTAACTGACTGATTCTAGATTTTTGGCAAAATCCTGAGAAGGATCCGTAATGTAACCGATCCTGACCAGGCATCACGACATCAGTCACTTTCTTTTAATGGTTCATATAGATTCTGTGTTGGTAGATTAATCTTTTTCAGGCTATTTAAAGCCAGCAAATTGTCCTCTCTTTTTTTTAATTGTAAGAATTTTGGAAGATAATATTTATTTACTGATAGAACTCTTATTAATTAACCCACAGTCGTTGGGAGAAGTGTTGGAATCTCACTTTTCCTAAGGTATTTTCGCGTTAGTAAACATAACAAAACCTACTCGAATTGGAATTCGGCTCTCCGATTTCCAGTTCCGAGCCGTTATTCATTACACGCACATCCATGCTTAAAGCAGCTGGTATTCCCGAGTGTTTCCGTACGATCACCAAAGTTAAGCAATGCCGATGCTGGTCAGTATCTAGATGGTTGACCGCTTGGGAATAACAGATGCTGTAAGCTTAGGTGTGCGGCTGATGTAAGAGATAACGTATCAGAATTATTAATCAGAGATTTTCTATTTTAGTTAGGTTTGTTATATTCAATTACTCACAAATACGCCTGGAGAAGGTATGGATTCATATCTTTTCCACCATCCATGGGTTAATTAATAAGATTTGTGTCACTAAACCATTATTATCACCAAAGGAATTTCTTAGCATTTAAATTATTTTATGGCTTTAAATAACCTGCAAAGAGTTATTAAACCGTAAAAATGGAATTAAACAAGCAGCCAGCCGGTCACCCATTTAGGTAATGACATGAGTTGACGATTATTAAATTCGGCGATCGTACGAGAACTGTTAGAAGAAAGGAATTCTAATAATGAATGCAATGAGTCATTTGGTTCACAGATTCAGTTTATTTTGTTCCTCGGAGGTCATCATCTCCCCGCCCCAGAAACGTCGAGTGACTTTAATATTGACATCATGGTTCTTGAGAAAACAGGTGTGCCTCGATCGTAATTTATAAAAATTGTCAGAAAATTCGGAATATTTGAAAATCCACGATGATTAAAATTTGAATGCGTCTCATAAAAATACATACATGAAAAGTATGATTATTTTATTGGTCTTTTTTGGTTTGATTTTTGGTGTGTTTGGTGTTTCTTCGTTTTTTATCTTAATAAAAAGTATGCTTCTAATTGAAAATAATTAGCGAGCGTTTCTTAATTGGAATTTAATAATTAAAAAATTGTTTCAAGTTTTTCTCTCCCAATTGCGTCATAATCTAATTAGAACATCCCTTGCAGATGTAAGTCAAATTTCGATTCCTCTTAATCCATTACAAATGAATAACAAGCTCAGTCTTGTAATAACAATAACTAGTATTATGTAATAAAGCTACTTTCATTTTACGACATTCACGGTTTCTGCTCCGATGAACTTAGTTCAGTGGTGCCCGCTATGTATAAATTTACTCGAACTACTAGACTAGCAACAACTCTCATCCTTTTATAGTGAAACCAACAAAATGTAACCGAAACTTCTACTTCATCAGCTTCTTTTCTTGCACTTTTCGCTTGTGGAATTCCCTTCCGTATACTTGCTTTCCTGACAGCTACAATCTCGAAGAATTTAAATGTAAGGTCAATAGTCATCTCCTATCTCACTAACTCGCTTCCTTTCCCTCGTGCTCTGTTCTCCGTCCACTCCACTCTCACTACACCAGTATTCTCATCCCACTTTCTGACACACCCTATAACCTGTCCCTCTTCTCATCACTTTCCTCCTATGTAAGCCTCTGCACACCAGTGGCGGCGAGTCTGCCTTATTTCCCTTTTAATCCGTAAGTGTCTTTCGTTTCTCTTTAAATCCATAAATGTCTTTCGTTTTTCTTTAAATGCATAAATGCATTTTATTTCCCTTTAAATCCATAACTGTTTTTTGTTTCTCTTTAAATCCATAAATGTCTTTCGTTTTTCTTTTTCCATAAATGTCTTTCATTTTTCGTTTTGCATAAATGTATTTTGATTCTCTTTAAATCCATAAATCTTGAAATGATTAATATATATATATATATATATATATATATATATATATATATATATATATATATATTGATTATAACCTCATTTAGACTGGAGGTCATTCGTGGTCGAGAGGTCTAAGACGTTGCCAGATCAAATGGAAGCTTCCCCTATGTGGATAGGGGTCGCAGGTTCATATATATATATATATAGCCCTGGGTATGATGATAAACTACATCTGAACAGGATTCAAGTAGACACAAGATGTCGATTGATGTTGCATTGAAGTTTTTAAAGTTTGTAGTTACCAGGTAAGCAAATAAGCGGACGAGAGTTCCACAGGTAGAAAGGGCAATAAAGAAACTGTTGAAGTAGAAGTGGTGGTTGCGTGTAGCTATTTCAACAGTAGAAGGATGCGATCAAGATACTAATATAAAAGCACGCGTAAATCCATGTAGTCGGAGCACCAGGCAAAAAAACCTCGTCAGAGCAGTTACCATGAGAATATTTACAGAAAAGAAGAGAGATGCCACGTCAGGGCGGCAAGAAAGTGACTGATGACGAAATGCCTGGTCAAGACCGGTTATATTAGGGATCCTTCTTTGTTAGAGATGCACAGCAAGAGCTCTAGAAAAAATGTGTTCACAGTATTCAAAGTACAGACGAATGGAATATTTGTAAACGTGCAAGATGAATTCAAACGAGAAAAATGTTAGGCGCGACACAGTCACCCAACATTCATTACAGTAGCTGCAGCTGTTGATTGGATATAGTCGCTCAACTTCAGGTCAATTGAAAACATGAGGCCAAGAAGGCGCAGTGAGTTGCGATTCTGGTGTTTAGCATAATGACTGATAGTTTTGAAAGTGTTGATATTTAATGAACATTTCTTACTCCAGTTAGCCACTGACTAGAGGCTCTTTATCCATTCATTATAATAGGTTATTGAAAGCATTGACAGCATGATTACAGATATCAAGAGCTACTTTTTTATTTAAAATAGCTTTCATTTCCCTTTAAATCCATAAATGCCTTTCGTTCCCCTTTTAATCCATAAATGCCTTTCGTTTCCCTTTAAATCCATAAATGCATGTTTCCCTTTAAATCAATAAATACCTTTCGTTTTCCTTTTAAATCCATAAATACCTTTTATTTCCCTTTAAATCCATAAATACATTTTGTTTACCTTTAAATCCATTAATGACTTGCAGATTACGAATTTCTTGATCGACACATCTTTGATAATGAAACGTTCATACCGTTGATACTATTGTTATTACCTCTCATGCTTTTTTTTTTTTTTATAAGCGTTTCACCCCGAGCAAGGCATGTCACTGCCACTACTGTGCAGGGGGCTACGTAGAGTGGAGAAAGGCTGATTAAATATAGGAAATAACAGAGGGTGGGTGATAGGCGGGTGAGGATACCGAGAATGAGGGTTGGGTAGATGAGAGTGTTGTGAGAATAGTTGGGAGTTAGTGTGATAGGAGGTGTCTATTGACCCTACATTTAAACACCTGAAGATTGTAACTGTCGGGAAAGCAGACTTGTGGAAGGGAGTTCCACAGGCGGGAAGCGCGAGAAAAGAAGCTGTTGGAGTAGAATTTACGGTTACATCTTATTTGTTTAACTGTAAAAAGGTGGGACCTAGTTGCTAATCTAGTATCTCGTGTAAATTCGTGCTTAGGCGGCACCAGTGATCTAAGCTCATCGGAGCAGAAGCCATGAAAGTACTTGTAGAAGAGGCACAGGGAAGCTACATCACGCCGGTGTGAGAGCGGCTGCAGCCGGTCTGCCAAGTCAGTATCAACCACGTTACAGATCCTCCTTTGTATTTTGTCAAGAAGCCCAAGGAGAGCAGCAGGGGCACCCGACCAGATATGGCAGCAATATTCAATACACGGGCGGATGGTAGATTTGTATATGTGCAGAATAGTTTCAAGTGGGAAAAATTTCCGGGCCCTGCACAGGGAGCCAACTTTCATAGCAGCAGATTTGGCAATGGATTCAATATAGTCATTCCATTTGAGGTCCGCCGAGAGTGTAAGGCCAAGGAGGCGTAGTATTTTACTCTCTGGGAGGCTAGCCTGTCCCATGCTAATGGGAGGTAGATGCGATTGTCTATGGTGGTTAGTTGATAACAGCTTTGTTTTGGAGGCATTGAAATTTACCAACCATTTCCTATCCCAGGTCACTACGGATTGGAGGTCCCTTTCAAGTGCGGCAGCGAGGTTCACTTTGTCGTCCAGACCTGGTTTCTGATCGATGCGGGATTAGATTGTTGTGTCATCGGCATACATGCCAACTTGGGATCTAATGGTGTCGGGGAGATCATTAATGTAGATCAGAAAGAGCGTGGGACCTAGGATAGAACCTTGAGGGACGCCCGCGTTCGTCTGGTAGTTTTGGGAGGCATGCCCATTTAATACCACCTTTAATGTGCGGTTAGAGAGGAAGGACTGGATGAGGTCAAACAGATGTCCAGTTATCCCATAGCTCCGCAGTTTGCACAAGAGGCCAGCATGCCAGACCCTGTCGAATGCTTTGGAGATATCCAAGGCAACGGTTCGGGCTTCACCATTCTTGTCGAGTGCCTGGTATATGTACTCGGTAATGGTCGTTAGCATATCAGCAGTAGACCTGGTGAAGCGAAACCCATACTGTTTGTCAGAGAGAAGCCCGTTGGTCATAAGGTGCTGAATCACCTCGGCGTTGATAATGGCTTCGAAAACTTTGCCAAAGATTGGAAGGAGACTAATAGGACGGTAATTGGCGGGGTCTGAGGGTTCGCCAGAATTCTTAAATATAGGTATTACGCAGGAGGACTTCCAACAAGCAGGAAAGCAGGAAGCAGATAGGTAGAGGTTATAGAGTTTAGAGAGGACAGAGGAGAGTTCTGGGGCACATTTCTTCAGTACTATGACTGGGATTCCGTCACCGCCGCTCGCTTTGCTACCTTGATTCTGTATATATGCGTATATTAAGGACAAAAAACTGTCAAAGATCGGTTGTTAGAATATTGGCCTAGCAAACCATGTTAATGAAATCACCACACCCGCTGAAAATTTGGTTTCTCTTCTATATGTAGCCGGTCATGACCCACTACAGTTTCCGATGGTTCATTATCCATGAATTGTCACGTTTTCTTGAGAATAATAGTGAATTAATTTTCCGCTATCTTCTCCAAGGTCTTAAATTCAGAGTAATCATTCTCCTAGACTAGCTGCCAACCAAGAATAGACAGCTTACTCGAGCCTGCTATTTAATCCCTATTCTAGGGTGAAGAGATGGGCTTAATATTTTTTTATCCATGGAGAGAGGTCAATAAGACAAGAATTTGAACCCTGATTTTCAATACATCTTTTCGTGCGTATTATTGTTATGATACGTCCACATCCCAGCTATTAATACCAGTGAAATATATTGCTTCATTTTCATACTTCATAGGCCGGTGATCATCGTCTTCGCCTCGTTAACCGGCTAGCACAATCGCCGCCGGCCGTGAAATAATTCGTTCCAGCAAATCTCATGCGAGTTAGTTTCATTGTTAGTAAAGGTTGAAAGATGTGAGGTGCAAATGATACTAGACAAATATCTTTAATTAAAAATCTTTAATTAATGAGATAAAGTCTCAAAAGGGATCAATTTTAGAAACACAAGTATCATACACTAAATTTATTCAACATATATTCATCATGAATTCAGAATCAATGTTTTATATCGCTTCTTGAAATGTGAATATAATAAACAGATTGATCATCATAATTTCTTGTTTGCCCATATCATCTTAGTGGGTTTCCTTCCTAACCTTTTATTTGAAGCAGGGTGGAATGTCAACATCTTGATTATTTTCTCTTCTCAAGCCCAGTAGCATTTATTGCTCTATCCTTTATTGATGGGGGTTTCCTTCCTAACCTTTTATTTGAAGCAGGGTGGAATGTCAACATCTTGATTATTTTCTCTTCTCAAGCCCAGTAGCATTTATTGCTCTATCCTTTATTGATGGGGGTTTCCTTCCTAACCTTTTATTTGAAGCAGGGTGGAATGTCAACATCTTGATTATTTTCTCTTCTCAAGCCCAGTAGCATTTATTGCTCTATCCTTTATTGATGGGGGTTTCCTTCCTAACCTTTTATTTGAAGCAGGGTGGAATGTCAACATCTTGATTATTTTCTCTTCTCAAGCCCAGTAGCATTTATTGCTCTATCCTTTATTGATGGGGGTTTCCTTCCTAACCTTTTATTTGAAGCAGGGTGGAATGTCAACATCTGGATTATTTTCTCTTCTTAAGCCAGTAGCATTTATTGCTCTATCCTTTATTGATGGGGGTTTCCTTCCTAACCGTTTATTTGAAGCAGGGTGGAATGTCAACATCTTGATTATGCCATTATTTTCTCTTCTCAAGCCCAGTAGCATTTATTGCTCTATCCTTTATTGATGGGGGTTTCCTTCCTAACCTTTTATTTGAAGCAGGGTGGAATGTCAACATCTTGATTATGCCATTATTTTCTCTTCTCAAGCCCAGTAGCATTTATTGCTCTATCCTTTATTGATGGGGGTTTCCTTCCTAACCTTTTATTTGAAGCAGGGTGGAATGTCAACATCTTGATTATGCCATTATTTTCTCTTCTCAAGCCCAGTAGCATTTATTGCTCTATCCTTTATTGATGGGGGTTTCCTTCCTAACCTTTTATTTGAAGCAGGGTGGAATGTCAACATCTTGATTATGCCATTATTTTCTCTTCTCAAGCCCAGTAGCATTTATTGCTCTATCCTTTATTGATGGGGGTTTCCTTCCTAACCTTTTATTTGAAGCAGGGTGGAATGTCAACATCTTGATTATGCCATTATTTTCTCTTCTCAAGCCCAGTAGCATTTATTGCTCTATCCTTTATTGATGGGGGTTTCCTTCCTAACCTTTTATTTGAAGCAGGGTGGAATGTCAACATCTTGATTATGCCATTATTTTCTCTTCTCAAGCCCAGTAGCATTTATTGCTCTATCCTTTATTGATGGGGGTTTCCTTCCTAACCTTTTATTTGAAGCATGGTGGAATGTCAACATCTTGATTATGCCATTATTTTCTCTTCTCAAGCCCAGTAGCATTTATTGCTCTATCCTTTATTGATGGGGGTTTCCTTCCTAACCTTTTATTTGAAG
Organism: Ascarosepion bandense; assembly: GCA_037127315.1. Classification (NCBI taxonomy): domain Eukaryota; kingdom Metazoa; phylum Mollusca; class Cephalopoda; order Sepiida; family Sepiidae; genus Ascarosepion; species Ascarosepion bandense. The sequence goes on from JBBBDQ010000964.1 coordinate 845,306, forward strand.
CAGGGTGGAATGTCAACATCTTGATTATGCCATTATTTTCTTTTCTTCTCAAGCCAGTAGCATTTATTGCTCTATCCTTTATTGATGGGGGTTTCCTTCCTAACCTTTTATTTGAAGCAGGGTGGAATGTCAACATCTTGATTATTTTCTCTTCTCAAGCCAGTAGCATTTATTGCTCTATCCTTTATTGATGGGGGTTTCCTTCCTAACCTTTTATTTGAAGCATGGTGGAATGTCAACATCTTGATTATGCCATTATTTTCTCTTCTCAAGCCCAGTAGCATTTATTGCTCTATCCTTTATTGATGGGGGTTTCCTTCCTAATCTTTTATTTGAAGCAGGGTGGAATGTCAACATCTTGATTATGCCATTATTTTCTCTTCTCAAGCCCAGTAGCATTTATTGCTCTATCCTTTATTGATGGGGGTTTCCTTCCTAAGCTTTTATTTGAAGCAGGGTGGAATGTCAACATCTTGATTATGCCATTATTTTCTCTTCTCAAGCCCAGTAGCATTTATTGCTCTATCCTTTATTGATGGGGGTTTCCTTCCTAACCTTTTATTTGAAGCAGGGTGGAATGTCAACATCTTGATTATGCCATTATTTTCTCTTCTCAAGCCCAGTAGCATTTATTGCTCTATCCTTTATTGATGTGGGTTTCCTTCCTAACCTTTTATTTGAAGCAGGGTGGAATGTCAACATCTTGATTATGCCATTATTTTCTTCTCAAGCCCAGTAGCATTTATTGCCTTATCCTTTATTGATGTGGGGGTTTCCCTTCCTAACCTTTTATTTGAAGCAGGGTGAATGTCAACATCTTGATTAGTTATTTTCTCTTCTCAAGCCCAGTAGCATTTATTGCTCTATCCTTTATTGATGGGGGTTTCTTCCTAACCTTTTATTTGAAGCAGGGTGGAATGTCAACATCTTGATTATGCCATTATTTTCTCTTTCTCAAGCCCAGTAGCATTTATTGCCTATCCTTTATTGATGGGGGTTTCCTTCCTAACCTTTTATTTGAAGCAGGGTGGAATGTCAACATCTTGATTATGCCATTATTTTCTCTTCTCAGTTTCAGTAGCATTAGTTGCTCTATCCTTTATTGATGGGGGCCTTTCCAACCTTTTATTTGAAGCAGGGTGGAATGTCAAACATCTTGATTATGCCATTATTTTCTTCTGGCCTCCAGTAGCATTTATTGCCTATCCTTTATTGAGTGGGGGTTTCCTTCCTAACCTTTGTCGGATGAGGTGGAATGTCAACATCTTGATTATGCCATTATTTTCTCTTTCTCAAGCCCAGTAGCATTTATTGCTCTATCCTTTATTGATGGGGGTTTCCTTCCTAACCTTTTATTTTGAAGCATGGTGAATGTCAACATCTTGATTATGCCATTATTTTCTTCTCAAGCCCAGTAGCATTTATTGCCTCTCTATCCTTGTCAGATGGGGGTTTTCCTAACCTTTTATTTGAAGCAGGTGAAAGGTCAACATCTTTGATTGGTGCCATTATTTTCTCTCAAGCCCAGTAGCATTTATTGCTCTATCCTTTATTGATGGGGGTTTCCTCCTTTTATTTGAAGCAGGGTGGAATGTCAACATCTTGATTATGCCATTATTTTCTCTTCTCAAGCCCAGTAGCATTTATTGCTCTATCCTTTATTGATGGGGGTTTCCTTCCTAACCTTTTATTTGAACAGGGTGGAATGTCAACATCTTGATTATGCCATTATTTTCTTCTCACCAGTAGCATTTATTGCTCTATCCTCATTGGATGGGGGTTTCCTTCCTGTTCCTATTTGGAAGCAGGGTGGAATGTCAACATCTTGATTATGCCATTATTTTCTCTTTCAAGCCCAGTAGCATTTATTGCTCTATCCTTATTGATGGGGGTTTCCTTCCTAACCTTTTAAGTTTGACATGTAGGAATGTCAACATCTTGATTATGCCATTATTTTCTCTTCTCAAGCCCAGTAGCATTTATTGCTCTATCCTTTTATTGATGGGGGGTTTCTCTAACCTTTTATTTGGAAGCAGGGTGGAATGTCAACATCTTGATTGCGCCATTATTTTCTCTTCTCAAGCCAGTAGCATTTAGCTATTTCATCCTTTTATTATTGTGTTTCTCCCTAACCTTTTATTTGAAGCAGGTGGAATGTCAATATCTTGATTATGCCATTAGTTTTCCTTCTCTCAAGCCCAGTAGCATTATTTCTCTATCCTTTATTGATGTAGTTTCCTTCCTAACCTTTTATTTGAAGCAGTGGGGAATGTCAACATCTTGATTATGCCATTATTTTCTCTTTCTCAAGCCCAGTAGCATTTATTGCTCTATCCTTTATTGATGGGGGTTTCCTTCCTAACCTTTTATTTTGAAGCAGGGTGGAATGTCAACATCTTGATTATGCCATTATTTTCTCTTTCCTCAAGCCAGTAGCATTTATTGCTCTATCCTTTATTGATGGGGCTTCCTTCCTAACCTTTTATTTGAAGCAGGGTGGAATGTCACCATCTGATGCCATTATTTTTCTTCGCCCAGTAGCATTTATCACTCTTTCATTTATTGATGGGAGTTTCCTTTAACTTTTTATTTGAAGTAGTGTGGAACGTCAACATCTTGATTATGCCGTTATTTTCTCTTCGTGTTACATGTACTATCTATTTTAGTTGTTGCTGCTGTTGTTCGTCCTCAAGAGATGTTGTTTCTGTTATTTTGGTACATTTCTTTGTGATTTTGTATCACCGGTCGCCAATGTTCAAAGAAGTGTGAATTTTGCGAAGATACCCAGGTTTCCTTCAATGAAAGACTTTATAAATAATTGATATCATAAGCAACTGACAGTTTGTGTAGTTCTAAACGAGTTTTTCGCTTTGCAGACATCTATATAAAAGTCTTGGGCTGATGAAGCTATTTAAGAACGTGTCTTGGGTTTTCAGATTAAGGTTTTGCTTATGTAGCAATTTGTGGTGTTAGACAAAACTACCGCTAGAGCAGCCTCTTCTATATTCACTTTCATTTTCTACGATATTTACTAAAATGATCCACATGTAATATACTTCTGCGACCCGCAGAAATATGATTGATTTCAGAGGTAGTGACCGACAAAAGTGTTATAACGTCAAATTAGCCGATTTTAAGGACAGAAAACATAAAGCTTAATCTGAAAACCCAAGTCACGTTCTTAAATAGGTTCTTCAAATAAAAGGTTAGGAAGAAATCCCCCATCAGTAATGAAAAAAGTGATAAATGCTACTCGGCTTGAGAAGAGAAAATTATGACAGAATCAAGATATTGACATTCCACACTTCTTCAAACAAAACGTTAGGAAGGAAACCCCCATCAATAATGGAAAAAATGATAAATGCTACTGGGATGCAGAGAAGAAAGTAATGACATAATCAAGATGTTGACATTCCACACTACTTCAAATAAATATTAGGAAGGAACCCCCCTATCAAGAGCGATAAATGCTACTGGGCTTCAGAAGAGAAATTAATGACATAATCAAGAGGTTGACATTCCACACTACTTCAAATAAAAAGTTAGGAAGGAAACCTCCACCAATAATGGAAAAGTGATAAATGCTACTGGGCTTCTGAAAAGAAAATAATGACATAATCAAAATGTTGGGATTCCACACTACTTCAAACAAAAGGTTATGAAGGAAGCTCCCATCAATAATGGAAAGAGCGAGAAATGCTACTGGGCTTGAGAAGAGAAAATAATGACATAATCAAAATGTTGACATTCCACACGTCTTCAAACAAAACGTTAAACCCCCATCAATAACTGAAAGAGTGATAAATGCTACTTGGGCTTCAGAAGAGAAAATAATGACACAATCAGTATGTTGACATTCCACTCTACTTCAAATAGAAGGTTAGGAAGGAAACCCCCATCAATAGTGGATAGACTGATAAATGCTACTGGGCTTAAGAAGAGAAAATAATGACATAATCAAGATGTTGACATTCCACACTTTTTTAAACAAAAGGTTAGGAAGGTAGCCCCAATCAGTACTTGAAAGAGCGATAACAGCTACTAGACTTGAGGGACTTTTTCCATAAAAAAAGTCTTTTAAGAGAAATATTTTCAAAATTTCATCAAAAAGCCGTCTTCACTGCTCGGTTAATGAATGCCAATGATTTCCTTGTAGGAAACAGCTAATATTATCATTACCTTTATGTGTCAAGACACATTCGTATAGAGCATTGTGTTAATATTGCTTTTGCTATTCTTGGTTATGTTGTTTATTGGAAGTGTTGTATCACCAAGGTGGATACGATACACAGCAAAATTGCGCTGTAGTATTATTCAGCACAATATCCGGTGCTATAAGAATATGTATAGAACAGTACAATAGTTACAATGACAGACAAGACCTAACATAGAACACAGAGGTGGGGGTTAGATCGCAATAGCCGCTGAAGTAATCAGTCCGAATATTACTCGAATGACACTCGAATATTACGCCTCGAATGCTATTATTCTTTACTTAAATAGACCATTTCAGCCACTGGCCATTCTATCATTGAGAGTACTGGATAAATGTCAGCCACTCTACAACAGGAAGACAGAATTTTGAATCCCTGATTGGCTCTCCGTTCAATGAAATATTGGATTATCTCGTCTTGAAACTTTTAGAATCTGGCTCCTTTCATCACATTCTCCCTCACGATGCTGTATTATTATACATCCACAATACATCACTACCTGACCTTCTAGATAGATTAAACAGAATAGAACATCCAATCGATTTCCTCTACGAAGCAGAATCAGACCACACTTCTCGACGTCATATTATTAACAACATATAACTAAAGGTCTACAGATAATTCACAAAGATAAATGTACATAAATACTTCTACTCCCACAACATTATGACAAAATCCGGACTAATCATAGGTTTCTACTAACTCTTAGAATCCATCGCGCAAAATTCCCGAAAAAAACAATGAAAACACTCTCAAACTGTTCCAATACCTAAATGATTTCTTGAATAAAGCGAAATTCTAAAGCTTAACAAAATATACAGAAGAAAACAAATCCACAGATAATGATAATATTGACAACTCTGATTAAATTAGGCACATAATTATACCAACAAACAACCTCCATCAAAAATAACTTATCCAACATCGATTTAAAATTCATTAACATCATCTCTAAAACGATAAAAGATATAATTAGTACAAAATGGTATAACACCTACAATACCCAATAGTAAAAAATAAACAAAATAAATTCTACACACTATCCAATGATATACATCGATGAAACATCGAGAAATCAACAAAAAACTAAGACTATATAAGCATCCCTGCATAACAACGATTTATATGTAGTGGTAGTTCAGCGTAACATATATTAACCACAAGTTCGAACTAACAAATTCCATTTTGATCAGAAGAGAAAAAAGAATTCCCTCAAAAGAAAAATCATTGAAAATGCACGAATCTAACTATTCTGACTGTGTTCATACCATATATCACCTACCATCGCAAAAGAAATAGTAACACAATGTGGTATATTAATTAATAGAGAAAAAAGACAAAAGCCTACTCTAAGTGAGGTAATTTAAAATCCAACAATTGGTTTAATTTTTCTGTTAACTGTTTCAGTTCGAAAAACAAGTGTAGCGTCTGATGTCATCTACCTGCTGTGCCTGAAGGAAAAGCTGCAGATTATAAGGTTCCCTTAAAATAAAATACTACTAAACCATAGAAATGAATTGACAGTATTATGTAAACACTGCAAATATTTCTCTGTAAAATTTAATTAATTATAATTGTTTCTTTGTAACTTATGCTCTAATATTACTGTAAAATTATTTTATCAAAATTAATGAACCACACAATACTTATTGAGTTTTCATAACTACAATATACCTTTGTATACCATAATTACTTAATTCTAATTTTAACTTAAACAATCCAGCGCCTTTACCAGAAAAAGTAGAAAAAAAAAACAAATTTTAAAAAGAAACTAAAATCTGACCTGCTGATAAGACTTTTTGTCTATTCATTTAAATAAACTATGTTCCTAGTATGTCTCTTACCCAGACAAAATTAAAAAGTTTCATGTTCTGACATTAAGCTAAATCGTTGTCTTTAGCAACCCAAATTTTCAACTCCATAGTTTAACCTAATTCTGACTTTTGATTGAGCAATATTGATACACCTACAATCATATCATTTGACCTCCTCCAACTACACCTCCTTAATTTTCTATAACCATTTAAAACCATTTATTTATCTTATATATCCTAAAATAAATCGTTTTCCCCATTTATTTTTAAAATGTCACCTGAAGAACATTGTTCTGAAACATAAAATGTTTGTATAATGATATGCTTTTATAAAACATAGTAATAACAAATATATATATCATTCATTAAAAATGGCCAGCGATGATTTAATTATGTCATCCATATTTAATGAAAGATATTGGAAAGAAAGGTTGCTACAAATATATATATATATATATATATATATATATATATATATATATATATATATATATATTAATGAATATACATATTATCGTACGTTTTAAGCAAGACTTCTTGGAGTTTTCTAGTTTTAGCAATCGTCAGATGCCTATCGCATTATCTCTCTCACTCTTTCTCTCTCTCTCTCTCTATATATATATATATATATTAAATGATTTTTATTTATCAATTGGAGATATTTTTATCACTTTAAATAATGAAAAATAAAATAAATATATAATAACAAAAATGACAATAACAAGAGAAAAGAGAGAGAGAGAGAGAGAAAAGAGAGAGAGAGAGAAAAGAGAGAGAGAGAGAAAAGAGAGAGAGAGAGAGAAAAGAGAGAGAGAGAGTAGGAAGAAAAAAGATATAAAGAATATAAACGCAATGAAATTAGCAAAAAAAAAAAAACATAACAATGAAAATTTCAATAACGAGAAAGAAAGAAAAAAGAAACAAAGAAAGAAAAAGAGGGAGAATAAATAAAGAAACAAACAAACAAACAAAGAGACAGACAAAATACAATTAAATGATTGTCTTAAAAATGAAAAATGAAAAAATGTAAAAATAAAAACAATGAAAAAGATGATAATGCAAATGAAAATAACGAGAAAGAAAAGATCGATTGATCAATTGATTCGTTGAATTGATCATCTATCTAAGTACTAGCCAGACTCGACGTTACTTAACTTCGGTGATCGTAAAAAAAGAAAAGAGAGTAAGTAAAAAATAAAATGAAATGCAAGATGGTAACGATTGAAAGAAAAGAAATAAGCAACAAAATAAATAAAAAGGAGGAAACAAAAAAGAAAGGGAAAGAATGAAACGAAACAAAAGTAAGAAAAAGAAAAACACAAAGAAAGAGAAAAAAGAAAAAGAAAGAAAAAAACAAACAAATGCCCAAAGATAAATTGCGAAAAAGAAAGAAAGAAAAAAGAAAAACAGTTCAAAAGAGGAATTCTCATTCAATTACCATAATTCTTCACTTATCCGTTATAAATGAAAGATGATCGCCATAACCGCACTGAAAGTTCCATTTAGATTCACATAACGCATGAATCTGTGAGTAATTACAAAACAAAATTATCCCCAACAAAAATGGCGATTGATCCAGGAAGCATGTCTTTTTATACCTTTCGATCGTGATCCGTCACTCGAAAAGATTTGCTTGCTTTTGTATTGCGCGCATAAACAAAGCCTAGAAAATATAATGAGAGGCCCATAATTCCAGTATCAAAAACTGGCCGCGTCATGAAAACCCAAATCTGTGCACCCCGTTTATCAACATCAGCTTTTATATTACCGTTTTATGACCTTAATCTAGCTACGAGCCTTCAGCGTTGGCCTCACGCATTGCCGATTAGCTGAAGCAAGTGATATAATTAGTATCAGCAGTCTGCTCGGGTTTACCGCTGTCCTGACGCCGAAAAGAATATAATAGAACTCTAGCAGAATAAAAATGTAGAATGGCAAACGTATAAATAATTTTACTTGCCTATAATTTAGCAAAGATCGAAGCAGCTAATAATGTTCGCTGTGGTATATTTTTTGCTGGGTGGTGTATGTACGTTATTATCAACAGATAGTGTTTAATTTAGCTGATATACAACTCGCTTTCTGATTAAATGCGATGCGAATGGCGCTCACATTGAACAGCGTCACATTAACATACATACCTTGAGTGCGCCATGCATTATCGTTTTCGCTAACATCTCCCCATTAGTATTATAACTATCGGTCGCTAGTCAAGCAATAACTGACATTTCACTCCGAAAGACCGATTCCAGCAGGCATATTGCTACATGGAAAACCAGCTGTTACAATCATCGCCATTTTTTTCCTTCTCTTTCTTCATCTGTCTTTTTCATTCCAATTATTCGCCTCGGATTTGATGATTAGTGCGTGCATTTTCAGAAAATTATTGGTTGTTTAATGCACGCAGTAATACATCTTGTGTTGAGAAGTAATTTCTCTTCTTTCGGGATTTTTATTTTATTTTATATTTATCTTTTGCAATTTGCTTCATTAGATTTCACTTGTTAATTAAGAAATGCTTCCAAGGGTTCCGCTAGAATGTATTTCTCTGGAAAGGGAACAACACAAAAAAGTTAAAACAACCCAGACAATACTTCCATGACGATCTGTGATTCAGATATATGAGTCTTTGCTGTTCAGTTAATATATATCTTTTAGGAACGCCATAAATAAACAAAAAGCTGCATTGTTTCGAGAGTTTACGGGGAAAGTCATTTGACTGTTAGTAAATAGTTGAAATAGATCCAATTAAAGGCGCAAAAATAACGCCGTCTAACAAAACGACACACACAAAAACAAATGAAGAGCCGACGGGATGATGTTTAGTATAAACTAATAAAATGAATTTCACATAAACAAATAATGGCCTGTTTTAAAAACGCGCCATTCTCTACAAGCACAATACAAAATCTCATTTTTCAAACAGAGGATATGTTACTAACTTAACGATTATCGTAGCAAGAGGAGAAATCGAGCCGAGTCCGAAATCGGGCCTTTGACAATTGTTTTCACTTTTGCGGTAATATTCCCGAGAAAAGCATGGATCCATTTTTTCTTACTGGTGATTTAAATACCACACGCGCGCGCAAACACACACACACACACACACACACACACACACACACACACACACACACACATGCACACACACACATACACACCCAATATTATATATAAATTAAGTTTCACATATTTATAAATGCATACAAATTTTACACACACACACACACACACACACACACACACACATATATATATATATATATATATAGAGAGAGAGAGAGATAATTAGTTTTGGGGCATAGTTAAATTAGACCAGTACACAGGCATATTAAAAAGTGATCAATACAATTATATTGTAGAACTTTTGAATATTTTTCATTTGTCAACGAGTTATTTCGAGACCTAGGTTTCTTCTTTCTGTATCGTCAGATGATTTACAATATTATATATATATATATATATATATATAATTATAATTATTAACCAGTTATTTGTCAGAATTAAATTAGACCAGTAAACAGTTGTATTAAAAAGTACTCAATGTATACATAATGTAGATAGAGCTTTCAATATTTTAATTCGGATGTCAGTCTATTACGCAAACTTGAAATTCTCGACAGGCTGCTTCCTTATTTTGTACTTCCAGTTATTTTAAACTTCTAGTTGGGATTTCTGAAAGTTCTTGTGCGTTTGGAAAAAACGTTGGAGATTCTGTTAGTTGATATAAAACACCGGAAAATAGCAAAAGGCTGAATTCAAGATTACATAATCGACTTATTTCCGAATGAATATATATATATATATATATATATATATATATGTGTGTGTGTGTGTGTGTACAATTTGCTATATATATTATATTATTTATATATGATATATATTTAATACACACACACACACACACATATATATATATATATATATATATATATAATATATATAGCAAATTGTATATATATATATATATATATATATATACAATTTGCTATATATATTATATTATTTATATATGATATATATTTAATACACACACACACACACACATATATATATATATATATATATATATATATATATATATATATATATGCAATTTGCTATATATATTATATTATTTATATAATATATATGCGCGGTACTTATTTGAAAGCGTTCAATATCAGTGATAGAGCTGACATATTCATTTGGATTGATGTGAGTTTGTGACCCTGGGTTTCACGCTTTTGCGATCGTGCGACGATCGCAAAAGCGTGAAACCCAGGGTCACAAACTCACATCAATCCAAATGAATATATATATATATATATATATATATATATATATATATATATATATACTTAAACAAAATGGACGTCATGTTATACCTTAGGTACCTTTCAACCAATACTTTTTTAAAGGTATACGTTGACAAATTAGAAAACAATCAGAGACACAATTCGTATAACGATTGAAGAGGAAAGTTGTAACGCGATTAAAAAAAAGAAAAATTTTAATTACAAACAATTAAAATTCAAATGTAGGGAGTTGAAAATAACAAGTTCCACAAGAGTATAAAAAGGAAAAAAGACACTCAGTCCCTCCAACAAGCTTAAGGATCGGATAAAATGCCCTTTCTCTCCACACAGGCTCGGCTGGTGGATTTTTATAAATACAGCCACAAGGACTCGGAGATGGTACGCCGAGCGGGCACTGTGTAAAATAGTAAACCAAGTGCCTTCATAATCGGAGGCTTAAATGCTTCCCAATTGCCGAATCGTGGACTGCTTGAGTAGTTCTTATTGATTGGCTTCGACTACCTGAACTCAAATAAGCAGGACCGTGCTGTGCAACCCGTGTTTCCAACCTTAGATTGGTATGTCTGATGCATACCGCATCACACCGGCATTTAAACTTGTAAACAACTACATTTTTTCGAAAATAGGACAACCGATCCTTACTAAAAGACGGAAACACCGATCTTGTAGCAAACACTGTGCGCAACTTAACAACATTGTAACATGATGAAATATACGCTGAAATTCTGTCAGATAATAACTGACATTTCCTACCAAGCCAAGGTAACATTAAGTAAATAGGACAACGGCTTGATCCAAACACCAACGGTTCCTTAAAACGCTTGATTTTTCAGTCCATTACACGTCCAATAACGTTGATTACATATCCATTACTTTCAAACATCTTCTGAATAGTATCAAGTTCTCCATCTAACAGTTCAGGGTAACAGATCATCAAAGCCCGATGAACCAAGGTCGAAATCAGACCAATCTTACGAGTCTTGGGAACAAATGAATTCCAGGACATAAATATGGGGAAAACATAAAAACAAAATTCACGAAATCATGGAAGAGATTCCTGGATGACTGTTTTATCTTTTGGAAATCATCATGGGGAAACATAAACAAACTACACAATATGCTACAACACTTGCACCCCAAAATCAAGTTCACGCTAGAATATAGTTATAAAGAATTACTGTTCCTAGGCATACTCATAAAAAACGAAAACAATCACATCATCACAGACATTTACCACAAACTCACAGACACCCAACAATACCTCCACTTCAAGAGTCTCCATCCAAAAAGCTGTTTAAAATCCACCCCTATTCCCTAGCAAGACGAATTTGCACGATAGTAACTGACAAAACCCTCATTAAAATACGCCTGGAAGAACTACGAAAAACATTACAAATAAGAGGATAACCCACCTCACTAATAGACAAGAGTTTCCTACTAGCAAAAAAAAATATCATTAGAATCCCTCCGGAATCGAAAAAAACAAGGAAAACACGAAAAAGAAGAAAACATTCTAGCGTACGTTTCCACTCACAACAAAAACAATCCAGAATTATTCACAAAGATCAAAACCCACATGGAATTACTCAACAATAATGAAAAAATAAAAGAAATCTTAAAGACAACCAAAATAATTAACAGCAAACGCCAGCCCCAAAAGTTAAAAGACATCCTAACCTTATCAAAATTCGTACTACAACACACAACACAGGGGGTCACAAAATGCAACAAAAAAGATGTGGAGTATGCAACATAATAATAGAAGGAAAACACTTCCAGTTTGAAAACGCAACTACATTCGAAATAAAATCGGATCTGAGCTGCAACTCGAAAAATGTAGTTTACGCTCTAAAATACGACAAATGCGCAAAGATATACGTGGGAGCGACACAATGCTTGAATAACAGGAAACATTTACATGAATGTAGTGATGGCAAATTCAAAGTTATACCTATATATCAAAACACAGATTATGAAATATTAATAATGAAAAATTCATAAAAAAATACAAGCCTTCGCTCAACAAAACAACATGAAAAACACACACACACCGAAAAACATACAGATACACACATATATACACACACACATCCACATACATACACAACATCAAATTCAAAAGATAACCTCAAACAATAAAAAAGAACCAGATGATCCATAAAAAACAATTCTAAAACATAAAGACGAAATAAAAAACGCTCACACACACACACACACACACACACACACACACACACACACCAAATTCAAAACACCGTCAAAGCAATAAAGAACAACCAACCGACCGATGATAGATAAGCAAAGGTGACTAGAAAATAATTTTAACATACTAAAAAAGGTAACCCAAGAGCAAATTCACTTCAAATTGGAGTAAACACTTGATTCATTCATCTGTTTATTTATTTATCTGTTTATCTATTTATGCACATGCTGATGTGAAAAAACACAGACCATTCAACGTGCCAACATTTGATTTATTTTATCTTGTTTTATTTTATTTTACTGATTTTATTTATTTTCTTATTTTTGTACTTACTTACATATAAAACAACAAGTTGGACATCAGAAACAAAAGAACTCGAGAAGTAAAGCCACAAATTTAATCGCCTGAAGAGAGTCAATTTTAGACTCGAAACACGTGTACCGTCACAAATACCATTATGACACTTAATGTATCATAACATGTATAATAACAAAAACAATAAATATACATTTTAAAGAAAACGTTCGCGGCTTCTCACACTTTTTATTCTATATATATATATATATATATATATATATATATATATATATATATAGAATACACGTATATATATATATATATAATGCGTGACTCTTCAGAAATGAATTGAGTTCTCTCGGCGACTGGCGTCTGTATACACTGCTTATATACAAGACGTTAAAATTTCCCTTCTCTGATGCCATGCGCAGATGTCTTAGGGAGTAGAGACTCCGACTGAATACCAAATCGGTCGAGTTTCGATCCCGACCAGAAGTAAGTGGATATGTCTAGCCACGCTGATGAGCTGTGATACAGCGAAACGGGCTTGTATGTGGATGACTAATGTATATATATATAACAGTGTTGATCTGTTATGCTGATAAAACGTATTTTGGCAAGCAGGTATTTTATCGTAAAGTGATATATATAGGAGTGGAGTTGAAGCGTTGATAGGTTTAATGCAATGAATTTATCACTTTAACTGAGCAGGTTTATGCCGAGTTAAAAGTTTTGTAAGGACACCGTTATGATACCTTCACTCATCATGGCTTGGTTGTTGTTATTTTTTATGTCCCGGAATCAAAAAAAAAAAAAAATGAAAAATAAGAAAAAAAAAACAAATTAAAACAATCGACCAATCTCAAATAAGACCACTCTCGCAAAATATCAAATTGCATTAAGTTCAATATAAATAAGAAAAGAAATGTAAAATTTTATGTAGAATATATCTGTAAAAGGAAAAACATGAAAAAAGACATGATTGATAAACTACCTCAAACGACGAAACGCAACAGCTAAGATTAGTTTTCCTTCTGTTTTTATTCAGAGAGTAAAAAGCTACAAAAAATCTATCAACTCATAATCTATATGAACCCTTAAGAAAGATCAGGGAGTTAGTTAACTGCCATACGTGATACACACTTGGGCGATCATGTCACTTTCGACAATAGGTAGGTTACCATTTCTTTCTGCGATAGACTGATTACCAACCAAGGCTATATTCTATAGTCTTGGTTGGCAATCTGCCTGAATAGCTGTAGGGAGAAGAGAGGGTTTAAAACTTATCCAAATGTTATTTGCGCGTAAGTGAATGCAATGAATCCAACTTGAATTCAAACTCGGCTCTTCAAGTTCTTATTCCGAGCCGATATCCATTGCACCAGGATATTCGTTGGTGCGGTATTTATGGGAAATGTGAATTGCACTTAGCAACACAGAAGTTGGTTTAGGAGTTTAAAATGTGGCTGTTGAAATGTCAAGCAGGTGCAATACGTTTGGATTTGGGATTTTATTTTGTCTACCGAGATTAAGTGCCAACTCTTAGATAAGTTTGTACCAAAAGACGCTAAGCCGACAATTAAAATTTTTGGTAGCAATTTTTAATGTTATTTTAAGAGTCTGATTTCATCCGTCGACGATGTCCGATCGAACTTAGCTCGATGTTTAGGGGTGCTGACAAATGAAACCAAAGAGCCTCTATTTTACTCTACGACAATGTCACTACTGTTTTTGAAAAAATGTCCTTGTAAAAAATTTTTTTAAGAAATAAAATATAATTTTTATATTTTATTTATAATTGGGTCCGGTCTTATTGTTTACGGAAGAAGAATTTGATGCAGATTGTTATTGTTTTACGGCAATAAGGGCGACAAAGAAGATGAAGAAGAAGATTATGAAATGTGATTGTGAAATTGATTCCCAGTAAAAGTCGTGTTAAGTGTTCTCCGACGAAAAGTGAAAATTGCCCCCAGCAAGAGTCGGCTCGAGTGGTAATCTGCATCGGAGAAGCGTTCATCTAGTCTTCGTTCGTCATATCGTAGGGCCTAGAAGAAATATATACCTGAGACACATAACACTGACTTAAGACCCTGGGACTTTTTTCTTTAGAGTTTTGTTAAAGGAGCAAATCTACTATACCAAACGAAGACTTCGGATAAACTTGAATGGCGAATACAAGAAGTTATGTCTTTCATACCACAAAAGTACCTGGTAAAATTAAATGACACGATTCCTGAGCGGCTGGAGAAGCTGGTAGCGAAATCTGGCATCCATATAGAAGTTTAGAACCTAATGTTAAACGCTTTCCTCGCATATCTATTTCTTGCAAAGATTATCGTTAATAAATTGTAAGTAATTAAAAATGGGGTTAGTTTTCAATCACCCTGTAAAATCTTTTTAATGTGATGATAATATTTAGTTTTTCATATCTATCTATCTATCTATCTATCTATCTATCTATCTATCTATCTATCTATCTCATTCTCTTTATTATCTCTCTTTATTGTATTTTTTCAATTATTTCTCTCTCTCCCTCTCTTTCTCTCTCTCTCTCTCTCTCTCTCTCTCTGTCTATCCATCCATCTATATCAGTCTTTTTATTATTATATATATATATATATCTTCATTATATCTATTTCAATTTTTCTTTTCTCTCTCTCTCTCTCTCTCTCTCTCTCTATCTATCTATCTATCTATCTATCTCAGTCTCCTCTTTATCCATCTCTCTTCATTACATCTATCTCAATTTTTTCTTTCTCTCTCTATCTTTCTATCAGTCTATCTATATCAATCTTTTTATCTATCTCTCTTAATTATATCTATCTCAATCATTTCACTCTCTTTTTCTTCCTTTCTATCTATCTATCTATCTATCTATCTATCTATCTATCTATCTATCTCAGTCTCCTTAATATCTATCTCTATTTATATCTATCTCAATTATTTCTTTCTTTCTCTGTTTATCTATCTATCTAGTTATCTATCTATATCAGTCTCTTTCTTGTCTATCTCTCTTCATTATATCTATCTCAATTATTTCTTTCTCTCTCTCTCTCTCTCTCTCTCTCTATCTATCTATCTATCTATCTATCTCAGTCTCTTTATCTCTCTTCATTATATCTATCTCAATTATTTCTTTCTTCCTCTCTTTATCTATCTTTCTCTATCTTTCTCTCTCTCTCTCTCTTTATCTATCTATCTATCTATATATATATATATATATATATATATATCAGTCTCTTTTTTATTTATCTCGCTTCATTATATCTATCTTAATTATTTCTCTATCGCTCTCTCTCTATCTCTCTCTCTCTCTCTGTCTATCTATCTATATCAGTCTTTATATTATCTATCTCTCTTTATCATATCTATCTCAATCTCAATCTCTCTCTCTCTCTCTCTCTCTCTCTCTCTCTCTCTCTCTTTCTCTCTCTTTTAATCTATCTATGGCGCTTTGTTCCTATTTATCTCTTTATCGCTTCTCAGGTTGTTCGTATCCAACAAAAGGAAAACCTATTAGCGGAACACCATCAATCAAAATATGAAAGCATAATATTTAAGAATTGCTCTAATAAAGAAAATTGTTCCCGTCTTTCACGAGTGCTCAGATAGAATTGTCAAATTTTGATAAGCCAAATTACATGAATAATTGTGATAACGACAATAGGAATCGTCATTTTTTAAGATTAAGTTTATAATTTTTTCTAAACCCAAAAAATAGACCCAAGATTTGACGTTTCAAATTGACCAGCTCATTAATTGCCAGAATAAATTAGTGTTGGTTGGGGAATGAATCAAGAGTTGTTTTGGCTGAAGGAACATACAGGAAGAAAATTATCTTTTCAAAGTATGGGGCTCATAAATTACCGTAGGTAAGATATTGGCGGAAATGTGTAATTATTACTAGTTCTTTTATGTATTACTCAGTTCATGAAAGAAAAAAAAATTGAAAGCAAGTTGGCTTAAACTATGACGGTCCAAATAAGTGATTATCAACTGCCGTTCCGCGACACACTAGTGTGCCACGCGATTCTTATAAAGTGTGCTCGAAATATTGTCAAGGCATACATATATATGTGTTTACCTGCTTTTTTGACTGCTAAGGGGACATTAGCTCTCAGTGCGTTTCTATCCTCGGGCAGAGTGCGGCTCCGTTTAATCTCTAGCAGAGGAAAAATATGCTTCAGAGAAAAATAACGATGAG
This sequence comes from Ascarosepion bandense, assembly GCA_037127315.1. NCBI lineage: Eukaryota > Metazoa > Mollusca > Cephalopoda > Sepiida > Sepiidae > Ascarosepion > Ascarosepion bandense. Next base: position 862,336 of record JBBBDQ010000964.1, read on the forward strand.
AGATTCCCAGTCCCAGGTAGCAATGTTCTGAGGATGAACCACCCCATTGCACTAGTGTTGCGGGGGACTAGTCAATATTTGCCCCTACCCATTGTGTACGCGTTCGGGTCTCACACCATAAACTCAATTTTTTGTCACATCCGCGTCTCCATAAGAAGAGGAGGTAACTATTATGCATATATATATATATATATATATATGTGTGTGTGTGTGTGTGTGTGTGTGTGTGTGTGTGTGTGTGTGAGAGAGAGAGAGAGAGAGAGAGAGAGAGAAAGAGAAAGTAGTAATGGCACAGCGTCAGTATTTGAATAAATACATAAGTATCAAAGTTTTTTTTCAAAAATTACTCTCATTATTCTTCAATTACGTCATTTTAAATACGCTTTAAAAGTTTTATAGGTGTGCTGTAATAACTTAATTCACCTGTATGTGAGCCGTTTCTTAATGAAGTTGAGAAACACTGAGATAGATAGATAGATAGATAGATAGATAGATAGATAGATACACACACACACACACACACACACACACACACACACACACACATACATACATATATATATATATATATATATTGTGATTTTTTTTTTTTTTTTTAATCATATCACCCCGAGCAAGGCAGCAACGCCACTGATGCGCAGGGGGCCACGCAAGGGTAAAAAGAATGGAAAAGAGAAAGCCGAAAACCGCATCCCAAACAGGAAACAAGGGACGAGCCCCCTCACCCGCTCAACAGACGTGGGCGGAGTGTGAACCGGGCGATAGTTCAGTCTATCTACTCCAATTGAAAAAAAAAATAAAATAATAAAGGAAAAGAGTGAAAAGATTGGAAAAGAGAAAACCGGAAACCGCATCCTAAACAGGAAACAAGGGATGAGCCTCTTCACCTGTTCAATAGATTTGGCGCAACAATCTCTCTTTTATACAGGTTTCAATGAAAATGACAGACAAGGTATTATCATTAAGTTTTTTATATAATTTTTCATGTGTTCGTACAATTTTTTTTTCTTTTCGGAACTTAAATAATATAAGAATTGTCCAAAGCTTTTGTACTTTCGAGCGCTTTCGGCTATACTTTTAGCCATTATCAAAAATTAATTTTGTTTTACTTATAAATTAATTATGTAACACTGACCAATTAAACAAGAAAATTAAATTACGTTTTATAAAAAATTCAGAACTGCCAACCTCATTATCAATAATAATACTTCACCTTCAAAATCTAAACTGCAGAGAGCCAGCGTCGTCTACGTAATTACATGTCTTTTGAAGAATAATGTTCCTCAACCATCCAAATCCGTAAACAATTACATTGACTATATCACCACAAAATTGACGAGAAGATTGACCTTACATCTTTCCCATAACGGTTACATCCGATCTCATTTAAACACATCGATATCATCCAGGACATATCCGTGATATCTTCGTTAATAATACATACATAATAGCATCATCCACATGCAAAAGAAGATTAAAAATAACTGGAGGAATTACTAATAAAAAAGAGAAATCCTACACTTAATAACATCAAATATGAACACGGTAACAATGTGCTTACTGGATTCGGAACTTGACATACACAAGACTCTATGTGCATAAACTACTCACGTGTTCATTTATAAGTAAAACAAAATGAATATATATATATATACAGCCATCCGCAAACAGATCCGATTCGCTGTATCACAGCTCATCAGTACGGTTAGACTCCGATTGCTTTTTAACCCAGGATTGAAACCCGACCGAATTTGCGTCATTCGGCGATCCTACCTCTGGGTTATGGCCGTTCGGTAGAAGAATGCAGACTTTTTAGCGTGAATATTATCATTATACGCGCCCAATAGCCAGCGTGTTCTAATTCATTTTACTGAATGAGCGATCCGTATATATATGCCATTTCGGTCGGGTTTCAATCCTGGGTAAAAAAGCAGTCGGAGTCTAACCGTACTGATGAGCTGTGATACGGCGAAACAGATCTGTCTGCGGATGACAATATATATATATACGTGTGTGTGTCATCTAGGCACATTTTTTAACATATAGTAGGTTAAATGCTATAGAAATAGTGGTGAACGTCACCAAAATTCGTGCTCTTCTTGCCTCTGGCACGAGTCATTGTTCCTTTAGATGTCGGTCTTTATATGCTTTTCCCGATGCTGATGGCTTTTCCCGATGCTGATAAACCACAATAGCAAGACAAGATTTCTAGCGATCCTGCATATTGTAAGGCAGTTATCATGTCTACATGTACAATGTGAATTAAATATATTTTGTAGCCTAAGTTTTGATTTGATTGATTTTCAGCGCTAAATTAGTTATGTAGTATTATTCATAGTTTTGTATTTTGTGTGATAAAACGGAAGCGGAAATAAGCACGTCAGCCATTTGTGTCGCGCTGCATGTTGTTCTGATTTTAGCAAATGACAGTTACATTTTTTATTCATTTTTTAAAATAGTTTGACTCAACTCAGATTTAAGTACTTAAGAATCGATTGAATGTTTTAGTTTCTTTTTTAGCTATTGAGCTAATGTTAAAATATTTTACAGTAGTTTATATATTTGATTTCGTAGAACATTTTTGATTTCGAATGACACGATCACTAATCATGAAACAGAGCATCTTTTTTATATATAAAGTAAGTAAATTGGTATCTCTTTCTTAATCAGCATTTTGGGGCATCTGCAGTTTTTCCTTAAAAATGTCCTCAAAAATACCGTCTTTGTAGAGATCGGAGTTATTTTGGCGCGTAAATTTGCAGCACAAAAATTTTACCATGAAATGTTAAGTTTGAGAAACCTGGTTAATGGTGCTTAAAATAAAAATTTCTTTTTCAAGGAAGTTTTATTTCATATTTATTTTTATTTATTATTTTTGTAGGAAGAGAGTCGAGATAAAAAGGAAAAGGAAGCCGGAAATGAAAAGCAAGGAAATGAAGATACATCATTCTTATCAATAACGTCAAATTTTCAGCGTACAAATAAAAATTCTTCTCGTAAGAAAAATCCTGGAAGAATTAATTGGTCGGCCATTTGTTTATATGCATTTGTTTCTTTGTGTTATTGTAGAGGTAACTATTTTTATGTATGACTCTGCATAGTTAATAAGACACGCGCACAAGAACAAGAAGGTATATTTTATGCTTAAATATCCTGTTTGATATCTAAGTGTCAGATTTTTCTCACCTTGCATCATCTGTAGCCAAGGAAAATTTCCCAATAGACACCAGATTTAAATAGTATTAGCGTTCTTTTCCCTTTACTTCCCATTTCTTATCCTAATCATTTAGACAAGACAATGTCTTCATATAGAAATTCTGTCATTTCCAGTCGTGGATTTTTGGCTTAGAGTTCTTCCCTTGAAATCCGAGAAAACACTTCTTTTTGTTATTTTTTTACAAAACAGAAGAGTGACTCATTGCACCCTCTCAGGCTAACGTTTTTTGCTGACATGAAGTGGAAAATATTGAATCAGTTGCGGGGTCTGTTGATAGAAAATTTATCTCACTCTATTGTTCCAAACAATTTTCCTCGACATATCTTTACGTATTTACCATTCGTCCTTGCTTTGCTGCCAAATCTGGTCAGGTGCACCTGCTAAATATTTACAGATTCTGGATAAAGCCTAAAGAAGAATCTGCAATGTTATTTGTCCTGTTCTGGTACCTCGGCTTCAATCACTCTCATACTACTATAACAACTTACTTGTGTCTTTTCTGTAAATACTTTCATAGTAATTGTTCTGCCGAACTTTCCCCTATGGTACCTAGACTTCATAATTTTATACGTAGCACTTGATTGACGTCAAGCTCTCTTAAATTTACACTTGAAATAGCAAACCGTAACCATAAGTGCTACGCTAATAGTTTCTTCTCTCACATTTCTCGCTTGAGGAAATTTATTTCAGTTTTTTGTTTCCAGTAAACTTTAATCTTCAAAAATTTAAATGCAATATCAATCTTTATCTTCTGTCTTCTTAATTATAGCTCTTTTATTCCTCTTTTTCCTTAACAGAAAGAAAGAAAGTTTAAAGAATTATTTCAGATTAAAATTCTTTCAGATGAATTATAAGGAAGAGTTTTATAAATAATCAATGTGCTATTGATTGATAGATGACATTTTCACACATTAAATTTAGATATTGACTGGTTGCTTGTTTGTTGTTGTTTAGCGTCACATCAACCTCTATGGCTTTAATGCCGAAATGTAAATATGATGTAAGCAATTTTATTTTACTTTAGTTGTTTGGAGGAGATAATAATGTTTAAGTGATACAATTCTTGCTAATTACCCCATAGCTGGGAGAGAAGAGGCGGATTCATACCTTTCTCAAGAATATTTGTGTATAAGTGAATGTAACGAGTTCAGCTGGAATTGAAACTCGGCTCAATTTCGAACAATTATCCACCAGCACATACAAGTTTATGCCACCTGGTATTCATATCTAGATACTGACAAGGCCCGATATCTTCGGTGATCGTATTTAAACAAGTATTTCAATGTGTTTAGACCGTAAGCAGGTACTGACTGAACTGTAGAACAAGACAAATTTAGTTAGAATGAATGACCGTCTGACAAAAAAAAACCCTTGTTGTAAAGAATTTGGTTACCTAGAAATTCAGTGTTGAATTGAATATTTTTAACAGCTCAATTGGCTCGGGTAAAGCTAGTTGATTTTGCAACGTTAATCCCTTTTAGTATATCTAATACTAAACTCTCTCTCTCTCTCTCTCTCTCTCTCTCTCTCTCTCTCCATATATATATATATATATATATATATATGGCTTAGGGAGTAGAGACTCCGACTGACACCAAATCGGTCGAGTTTCGATCCCGGCCAGAAGATGAGCTGTGATACAACGAAACGGGCTTGTATGTTGATGACTAATATATTATGCTCTCATTACGACTGAGCTCTCTGGAGAATAAAATTTTAAAAACAGTTTCCACTTCGGCTATAATGCGTGACTCTTTAGAAATGAATTGAGTTCTCTCGGTGACTGGCGTCTGTATACAATGCTTATATACAAGACGTTAAAATTTCCCTTCTCTGATGCCATGCGCAGATGGCTTAGGGAGTAGAGACTCCGACTGACACCAAATCGGTCGAGTTTTGATCCCGGCCAGAAGTAAGTGGATATGTCTAGCCACACTAATGAGCTGTGATACAGCGAAACGGGCTTGTATGTGGATGACTAATATATATATATAGGGTGTTCATAAAACTCGTGTGCAATTTATAACTTTATTTGTATGTGCAATACACACGGGCATTATGGACACCCTGTATGTGTGCGTGTGTGTGTGTAAAATTCTGTGACTTCTGTTCGTCCGTTCGTTACACCTGTAAAATATAGGCCAAAATAATGAAAATGTCTAGCAACATAATTGCATAATTTTAAGCAATAATAATAATGCACCCTTTCATACTGCTAAAGTTGTAGCTGAATGCTACGAGGAACATTCTAGTATAGTAGAACATCTTATCTGGTCACCACAGATCTTAACATCATTGAATATTTATAGTTCCTATAGAAAACAAGTGAGAAGTCGATATCCTGCACTATCATCATTGATAGAATTAGAGACTGTTTTGGCTGAAGAATGGTTCTACTCCATATTGAAAGAAATTTGCTTGAAATTTTGTCTGTAGCCATAAATTGGACGACAGAAAAAATATTTGGGAGAAGTGCAAACAGGTAAGTATAGCTGGTTTTACTAGGATGCATAGCTTAACATAAATAATTTTCATCAATTTTTTTTTTGAAAAATTACAAGTTTTATTATTTGACGTACAAAAAACTTTTACTATTTTAAAAACAATTTAATAATTAAATAACAAATACTTATTACATAAAAATGAAATTATTCTTTTAGCATATCTGATCTTTATGTTTTATATACATTTCATTTAGTAAAGTATAATGCGCAGTAAATACAAAAGTATTTTGTAAAGTATTATACACTGTAAATACAAAAGTATTTGGTAAAGTATAATGCGCAGTAAATACAAAAGTATTTGGTAAAGTATAATGCGCAGTAAATACAAATACAGTAAAGTTGGTAGAGTTAGTAAATCTCGACAGAAACTGTTAGCGATTCATTTAACAATACTAAATGCTCTGAGGATTTCAAGAAACGTCAACGTGCTTCAAAAAAATTCTCGCCAGTAAAATTTAAAAAGACATTGAAGTTTTCATCTATAACTGTTTATCTGTCAACAGTTTGACGTGGTGTGATGGTTAGCAAGTTTGTCTCTCTAGATCCACTACGAATGAGTAGTGTGTTCGATCTTCACTGGGTGTTTCAATTTTCAGCCTTGTGACACATCTAAGCTAGGCTTAATAAATCACTGTAATGGTTTATCAAACTTGTCTCGCTGGATCAATTAGAACTGAATAGTCAGTTCGATCCCCACTGGGGCAAATATAAGCTACATTTATTAAACCACTATTTATTTAGTAAGGAGATAATTAAATATTCCTCGCTAATATTTGAGTTCTTAAGAATTCACTTGGTAATTATTGTTCGCTTATATTAAACTATGTAAGTATTTAAGTGGATATCGGCTCAGAACGAGAAATCGGGGAGCCGAGTTCGAATTCCAGTTGAATTCCTTGCATTTACTTACGCGCAAATACCCTTAGGAAAGGTATTAATCCGTCTATTTCCTCCAGTTATGGATTAAATGACAGGATAGATTGGGTTCTATAGCCTTGGCTGGCAATCAGACTACCGCAGAAAGTAATGGCAAACTACTACGAGATAATCTTCTGCCCAGTCAGTTATGTCTCTTTCGAGACATGATCTTCAAAGCGTCTATGGCACGTAACTGACTGAAGTATTTACTTGCTTCAGTATAGGTAAATATTCATTGTTTATAACTGTAAAGATTCCTTTTTGTACGGATTAGGCAAATATTGGGTATTTATATTTGAGTTTATAAGAATTTACTTGTGAGGTGGTCCCGTTAGAAAAGTACCTTTTTGCTGGATAGGCAGTGATATTGTAAAGTCCGCAGAGAAAGCAAGCATACCTTGAAGTTCGTGGGAATTACCAAAGTTTTTAAATAACTATACTAAATACTATATTTTTATATTCATGGCATTTCATAAAAATTGATCTCAGTTTGATCCTCATGATGTGACTGTGGTACTCAGATACTAGTCAATGGACAACAAGATAAGTTTATTAACTATTGTTTTCTAGTCAGCGTCATATATACTAAACTTTGTATTTTTAAAATATTTTAAGGGGTGTCGTCCTTTCAGCTTTCGTAATGCATCCCGAGTGACCTAGCTTAGATACAAAAACCCTAATTTCATTATTATTAATAGTAGTATTAAGTCTATTGAAAATGTAGAAAACAATTAAACAAGTCAGTAAGTTAAATGCTATACGTGATACACGCTTTAGCGATCATATCTCGAAAGATACATGACCGACTGGGCAGAAATGTTTCCGCAGTAGGTTGGTATTACTTTCTGCAGTAGATTGGTTGCCAACCACGGCTGTAAAACCCAATTTGTTATGTCAAAGAGACGGATTAATATCTTTCCTAAGGCTTTTTGCACGTAAGTGAATACAACAAAGATAAACTAGAATTCGAACTCAGCTTTCCGATTTCTCATTTCGAGCCGATATTCATGGCACCACAACGCGCATCCACCTATTTAGTAGTTTGGCCCTTTCTGATGTGAACTTGCTAAGATCACAAGTCACTACGACTTCTGCTGTCTGACCTGGATAGCATCTAACAGGTGGCCTGTCCTGATCACACCAAAAACATACAAACAATCGTTCAGGCTATTGTATGTCTGGGTCACTTAAAAATCTCTATTTTTTTTCCTTTGGAAATAGTGCCACTTCCATACGTCGTAGATTATATTTGCCATACAGATTTTGATTCTTATTACATTCTTTTGATACTCACTATTCCCATTTTTAATCAGATGTACTTCATTTGCTTACTCAGTGAAGGCGAGATTGTTCGTTTTAGGAATGGCTGGTTTAGAAGTAAGCCACAAGTCTATTAGAATACCTGTTAATCGAAAAGGGTAACCTATTTATATATCAATCAGATGTTCCGTCGTTTAACTTCAGTGCTCAATGTTGCTTAACTGTAAGTGAGCTGACGAGAGTTAGCAAGTTATTCTTTACTGCAGTGAGGTCAAACCTCATTGGGTGACCTACATATATTGCCTTCTGCCAGTCTAACCAGTGGTTAGTAATGAAGCATTTGTAATGGAGCATTTGTCACACTCCAGATAATGCCGGAACAGATTATACCCAGTAACAATCAGAAGAATAAGTTTCAGGGTATACCTGAGAGATAAGGACACCCCGAAATGTTGTAATGATTAGCAAGCTTGTCTCGCTAAAACCTGCAACAACTGAGTAGTGAGTTCGATCATCAATGGGTAGCCGATACATTCGGCCTTGTGCCACATCTAAGCGGCGCCTAGAAAATCAATATACCTGAGAGATGACAATTTGGTCGCTTGTGGATGTGCGGGTGGTGTAATGGCTCCAAGTTCGGAATGGGAAATCGAAGATCCGACCATTCTAGTCGTGTTCGTTACATTCCCTTCCGCTTAAAGACTCATGGGAAAGGTATGAATTCAACTCCTCTCCAAGCTATTGAAAATATTGTGTATTAAGATATGAACAGGGCATCCTGGACTTACCTTCGGCAAAATTAAGTAAACTCATACCAGAGGGGACTATTATAATGGTGAAAAAATTTATGAAGATGATCAGTTTTCAAGACGTATGTCAGACTTATTTTTACAATAAAAATTCTCTTTCATATCTTTAAAATGCCCCGACCTCAGTTTCAGATACAACTATTTATCCATAGCTGAGACTACAACAGGTGCTATCATCCCGAATCAAGATAGGCACAGAAACAACAACAATTAAAAGGTGGTTTCACGCTTCTCAAAAACTCCCGATAAGAGGCTTTACTGCCGGATGTAGTTTATCGTCATGCCCAGGACGCTTATATCTCTGGGTCAATTTCATTCGGTACACAACTGATCTCATCTCACCGCCCATAAAACCTTTCTAGAAATGGCCATTGTGCAATCTGAGGTAAAATTTTTAATGAAGTAACGGCGAAGTCGCCAGCAATTCCGTTTTTATTTTCACGTTTCTCTGATTCCGATTGATTATTCTTATTGTCAAAAGACAAAATGAAAAAATCTTTAAATCGCTTGTTTTGTTTTTAATTTAAATCGATCAATAGGTTTCAGCTTCCATTTCTCGTCTTTATTAATCAAAATGAAAAGAAACATTGTTTGCTTTTTTCTAATTAAACTGAGTATCGTTTCAATCGTTTTGTATTACAGTATCCACCAAGATGAGGTTGACTTTTTTTTTAAATACAGAAAGATTGGTATGTCTGTAATCTGACACGTAGTTATTTGCTGATTTTTAAGCTGAATTTCTCCTGGTATTGGGTTGGGCAAAAAGTTCATTCGCTTTCGTCAGTTAGTTAAGCGCCATACATCATATACGCTTGGACGATCATGTCTCGAAAGAGACATGACTGATTGAGCAGAATATATTTCCGCAGTAGGTGTCATTATTTCTGCGGTAGACTGGTTGCCAATCAAGGTTATAGAAACCCATCTGTCCTGCTATTTTACCCTTAGCTGGAGGAAGAAGCGACAGATAATAGTTTTCCCAAGGGTATTTGTGCGTAAGTGAATGCAACGAATTCAACTTGAATCCAACTTCGCTTTATTAAGTTTTTTTTCTTTGATCGATATCATCCCATGCAAGGCTGTAAAACACAAAGCGTTACAGGGGCTGAAAGAATTAGGAACAGAAACGTAAATTATGAGCTGGAATAGGAAAGACTAACCATGAGGACTGTAGATAGTGACTTACATTGCATTTAATTTTTTGCAGGTTAAAGTTCGTTTTAAAGCATGGGGCTAGAAGGGACTTCCACAAGTGAGAAGTGCGAGTGAAGAAACTATTAGCATTAAACTTATGCTTATGCAGCCGTCACTTCTACTCCAGCGGCTTCCTTTTTCGCATTTTCCGCCTGTAGAACTCCCTTCCGTATACTTGCTTTCCTGACGGTTACAATCTCCATGAATTTAAATGCAATATCAATTGTCGTCTCTTATCCACTTGACTCCAGTCCTTTCCCCAACACCCCGTCTATCTTTTCCTTTCTCAGTCTACCCTCGCAACTGTCTTCACACCGGTATTCCCATCCTTCTCTTGGCCTACACCCTCTCCTCCTGTTTAAACTTTCACTCTTCTGTTATTTTTTTTTAATCATATCACCCCAAGCAAGGCGAAAACGCCACTGATGCGCAGGGGGCTACGTAAGAGTGAAAAGATTGGAAAAGAGAAAGCCGGAAACCACATCCTAACCAGGAAACAAGGGATGAGCCTCTTCACCTGTTCAATAGACGAGGGTGGAGTGTGAACCGGGCGATAGTTAGTGATGTAGCTCCCTGTGCACCAGTGGCAGTACCACCTTGCTTTGGGTGAAAAGATTTTTAAAAAAAGAAAAGAAAAGACACAGACACAGACACAAACAGGCAACTTTACCTTGACGGAAGTGTAGCCGCCATATCAGGACTAATGATATTGCTGATTCTAATAACAGGGCCACCCGAACTCACCCGGCAGCAATATCCTTAGCATGGACGAATGGTAGACTATATGTAAGATAGATTTTGATGATAAAAATTGTGTTGCACAACAAAGTAAACCTACTTTCTTAGCAGCTGACCTAGCAGTGGATTCAATGTATTCTTTCCTCTTCATGACAGCAGAAAACGTAAGTCCGGGAAAACCAGACGAGTCACTTTCCTGGAAGTTAGAATCAGCCATGCTGATGGAAAACAATGAAGGAATTTCTCATATGATTAATGGAGAAAAGCAGAAAATTTACTTAAAGACCGAAAAAACATTATGGCTAGCCCAATATAATGCACAAAATTATGTGATTAAAATTCATCAAAAAATTAAGTGCATTGACAAGGATGGCAGTTAGGTTAGCAGATAAATATATTTTGTTAAAAAATGTTTTTGTATGTTGCTTGTGGAACTCTCTTCTGACTCCATGCTTTCCGGCAAGCTTTGATCGTCAAACATTTAAATGCAATGTCAATCGCTAATTACACTGTCTTCTTGTTTACGTTATGTGATAGTTATGTGATAGTAAAGTGCCATACGTGATACACGCTTGTGCGATCATGTCTCGAAAGAGACATGACTTACTGGGCAGAAGATTATCCCGCAGTAGGTTGCTATTACTTTTTGCGGTAGACTGGTTGCCAGCCAAGACTATAGAACCCAATCTGTCCTGTTATTTAACTGGAGGGAAGAGACGGATTAATACCTTTCCCAAGGGTATTTGTGCGTAAGTGAATACAAGGAATTTAACTGGAATTCGAACTCGGATCCCCGATTTCTAGTTCTGAGACGATAATCATTTCACCACAACCTCCGAATCCACCATATTCCCCTAATATGGCAGCATCTATGTTTTTTGATTTTGAATTTCCTTATCACTATATATATGCCCTCGTAACTGAGCAATATTTCACTGCCTGATGATGGTGCACTTCACCGAAACCTGAATTCGTTTGAGTTGCAGTCCCATATGTTATTAATATAAACACTAAAATAACTATCTCTGTTTCCTTCTCTCTCTCTCTCTCTCTCTCTCTCTCTCTCTCTCTCTCTCTTTCTCTCTCGATATATAAATATATTTGGATTATTACTCAATATCGAGAAGAGAGTGTTTATTGGTCGATCCAAACATGATCGCTTAAAATGTGAAACACTACTCATCATCCAGTTTTGATCTATAGCGATGGAACTTCTCTATGTTTGTAAATGCAAAAAATATGCCTGTATTTGTGGGTGTGTGTGCCTGTGCACGCATCCGTGTGTGTGTGTGTGTGTGTGAGAGAGAGAGAGAGAGAGAGAGTATGTGTATGCGCGTGTGCGTGTGTGTCTGTGTTTGTGTAACTGCTGTTTTCATTATTGTTTTAAAGAAATTCTCATTTGCCCTTGCAATGTTGGTAATATGCCAATATCGTAAATGGCGACAGACAGACGCCGGTTGAGTGTTGTGACTGCACATCCAAATTTTGTCGCCATCCAGGCCTTAAGTGAACATGTTATTTATTTATTTATTTTTTTACTTATCTATTTACTCATTTTTTTATTTCTATTTTTTATTGACTATTAATTAAACATTTTAGGTAAAAAGCACATTTTTCGAACTCGGTCATATTATTATTCGTTAGTGTACTTATTTACATGTGAGTCAGGTAGCGTACACATTAACGTAGAATGGAAACGGCAATCCAAATTCAAACTCTGATTGGTAAAATTTCACTTCACTTCGCTTCCTTAAAAAAGGCATGGATGTACTACTCCTGAAAACATTTATTAACAAGACTTTAGAAAAATATTTCCAAAATAGGAACTCTGGTCTGGAATTAAAATGATAGCAATGATAGCACCTACCCCGAATAAAAATTCTGAATATTAAATTGATAAATTCTAAACATTTTCTCATGCCTCGTGATATAGAATAGTTGTAACAAATTTGACGTAGAGGATTAAGAAATCGAACACATGATAAGATGCGTTAAGGTTGATTGTTGTTGCAGCACTGTAAAATGTTCAGTGAGCTAGATAAGTACCATAGGTGATATACGCTTAAGCGATAATGACTCTTTCGATTCATGACTGACTAGGAAGAAAATTCTCGCGCAGTAAGTTGCCATTTCTTTCTGCGGTAGACTGGTTGGCAATCAAGGCTATAGAACCAAATATGTCCTCTTAATCAATCCTTTTATTCACACCAGTCAATTAAGTACCATACGGAATACACACTTGGACCAATTACGTCTATTTCGGTCCATAACTGACTAGGCAGATGATTCTCACTCAGTAGGGTGCTATTTCTTGCTGCGGTAGTCTAGTTATCAACCAAGGCTATAGAACCCAATCTGTCCTGCTATTCAACCCAATGCTGGCGTAGAAGAGACGGATTAGTACCTTTCTTAAGCGTATTTGCGTGTAAGTGAACACAACTAATCCAACTAGAATTCGAAATCGGCTCTCTGATTTCTTATTCCAAGCCGATATCTATTGCTCCACAACGTAAGAAGTTACGGAATATTAAACTTTAATATTGATTCATGTTCTCAAAGAGCCTTCTTAGATCTAAACATTTATACGGATGTCAAGTATGATATCCATCTTGTTCAGAAATATTTACGCATACTAATCATTTATATAAAATTTGAGAGACAAGAAGTTTTCGTTAGAAACAAAGAAAATAGTACTAGACTACTATTTGATATTTGTCCTTCAATATGGCATCGAATGCTGGACAATCCCTTCAATGATAAAAGAGAGACTCGAAGCAACAGATATGTTAAAGAATGCTGAAAATACCATGGACCTAACACGTGAGCAACGACAAGGTGCTGAAGAGGATACAAACGAGAAGAAAACTTATACTTAGCATCAGGAAGAGACTGCTGAAGTTTCTGAGAAACATAATGAGGAAGAGGGGCATTGAAAATTTAATACTCTCAGAAAGAATAGAGGAAAGAGAAACAGGGAGAAGCAGCACGAGACATATTTGATTGGATGAAGCAAATGGATGGTGCATCGGAATTTGGGAGTGATACCAAGAAGAAAAATATTAAGTGCGACAAGGGACAAGAAAAACTGGAAGTCCATGGTCACCTACATCCTGAAGGGACATAATAAAGAAGATTTTCTTAAATCAATGTTTAAAAATGGCTTGAAAGGAATAAACCCTTTAAATCTTAAAGACAGTCTTTCACCAAACGCTATAGACAGGCTAAAAAAGTAAACAAAATCGCAAATGAAGAGATTTACCAAGTAACAAAACCCATGTAACTTCAAAGAAACCCAAAAGCAAAATAAAAAATTAGTAGAAGAAACATAATCAATGATAACTGTTCTCTTTATTATAGACAAAAGATTTTGAAGAAAACTCTTACTGATACGGGAAAAAACGAATTCGAGAAATCTAATTTATCAAAACAGTTTGGTTTGGTTTGGTTTGTTTTAGGTAGGTACCTCCACAAATTTTCGATAATTCAATTGAAATTGACTTTTTAAAAATAAAAAGGTTTTCTTGAAGCTTTAATTATAGCTTTAATTGAAAGCCAAGAGATTAAATTTACTAATTATAGTATGTAAAATACTCTGGTGTATTTCAAACCGAAATTATATTGATCGGAATTCAAAAATTTTTTAGGTTTAAAAAAAAGTTTTTAAAATTTCAAATTTTCCGCCATTTTTCATCGATTGTAAACAGAACCCAGCTCTTGGTTTTAAAAAATCTTACAAAAATGCACCTAGCTGACACATTATCTTTTTTCAAATTACCGAATTTAAACTTACTTTAAGTTGATTTGGAACAAGAGTTACTTGCTTACTGGCTGAAATATTCCCAAAAAAGCGTTTCTCAATTACGGTATCCTTGTTATCACATTTGTCATCGCCTTATAAAGAGGCGATAATTGATATGATTTACAGTAGCCGGCCAAAAATTACCAAGTATGGAAGACGAATTTGGAATAAATTTTATTTGTTTCATGTAAGGGAGGACAACCCTTCAATCACGTGACCTTTGAATTATAAATATCAGTTACAGCCACCCGTACAAATAAGATACGGGTAATCAAAATGCACACAATTATAATGTTTTAATTGTTTTAAAAGTCCAATGGCTAAATCATTTTCAATTTTCGATTAATAAATGTAGTCTTCATGCTTTAATTTCAGACCCTAGCCGACCCAGTGGAGGAAAAAAAATTTAAATATTTTTGAAACTATATATTATTATAAAAATATTTTAAAAAACTGAAAATCATTCTTGTAAAAATTCATTATTCAGTGATTTTTTCTTTTCAGACTATGATATGCTTAATTTATATTGTTCATAAAAGAAATTAAGAGTTTAGCATAGTTACTGCATTTTTCGTAATTCGGACCTACTTTTTAGTAAGAAGGCCAATATTGAAGAAAAAAAAGACAGTTGATTAGCATTCCCCAATGACTCCTGAATTTAATTATGTTAGGTTTATTGTGACCCAAAGTCGAATTTTTAGACATTTCTGGAAATTAATTGGTGTGGTGGAGGTAACACATGTAAAAAGATATTTTTACCAATATTTTCTAAAGATAACTATTTCAAAATTGATTTCAGTCAATTATGAATAAGTCGTAAAATTTTCATCAAAATTCAACCATTATTTGATTTTTGCAAGAATTTCCAAATTAATGTGTCTTTCACGGTCAAAAAAATGCATTGCGTAATATTACGTTTTTTTACGTGCGCCAATTTCAGTCTCGCACTGACGTAAGAAGAAAAAAGATTTTCTACCAAAATTTCGAATATGTTAGAAATAATTAAAAAATGTTTAAAAATAATTTTTAAAAAATGCTTTGATCTATCCTCTTAATGATAATATAAAGATAAAACTGTTTTTATTTAGTTTCGGGCCTTTTCTCTTCATACTATGCTGTTTTTTCAGCGATTTTTTGGATGTATCTAGTTTTACGGCATATCAACCACATTGGGTTATTTAACGCCGACAAGATTTTTACAATAAATTTGTATCAATAGAATATATATTCTTTGTGAAAAATAAGTTTATAGATCAGCGTTCTTTGACGCATTTTTGAAAAGTGGTTTTTGTTGAGAGTCAGATGTATTTCTGGTATGTGTTATCTTTTTTTCAAAACTATTTTGCTGGAAATAATTTTTTCCCCTCAAAAATGAATTCCTTGAATTTTTACTATAAAAGTTTATTTTTATGTTTTCATAGTGTTTTGACCCCAGTTTGTGGATAAAATATTTGCCAATAGCTGGGACCCTAAAGGGTGCTATCACCCCAGGTCAGCTGAGAACAGCAATTACGAGATTATTCCATGCTCCTTGCAACAATCAGAGGTCTTGCTGATGGATGCAGTTTATTGTCATACTCAGGACCTTATGAAAAAAGAATCAGTTTAAAAAAAATATTCTATAAATTTATATCAGCACTAACGCTAACTCTTCAGTCAATAAATATCGAATGTTTCATGAACGGAAGTGCCTAATTTACCATTAACATCAACAGATGAAAAGCCATCTTTATCATTTGACTATATGATGTCAGGAATAATTCCTTGTTGTGACTCAATACAATCTGTGACATGATACCGAGAGAGAATATATTAAGTAACCTTAATTTTTAGCTATACTGCTAAGTAACCCCAATTTCTCTTAGATACGTTATGGAAGAGGAATTATTTAGTTTGACAAATCAGTAATTTCCTGTGACATTAGAAATGTCAAAATCATATACAAAGTACCAAGCCAAAGTTTGTGGAAATTTTTTAGCGTAAGCAAAACGAATGTAATGTGAAATTGTCCTTTTGTAAAGAATATTGTAAACACAACTAGATACACGTAAAAAGAGATTGCTTCGGAGAAGGCGATGAAAACTACGAATAATTTTTAAATGTAAAAATAAACTTTAATGGTCAAATTCACGGAAATTCGCGTTAGGAGTTTCTATGGGAATAAAAAGTGGAGATCTTCAAGTTGGAATATTTTATTTTAAACCAACCCCATTTAACAACTAAAGACTGAAATTTAATAAGCCCCATTTAATATTTTCTTCGAGAAAAATCCTTCAAAAGGTACGGATGACATAGATTCAAGATTATCAGAATTGAGTTGAATAAATATGATTGGAACGAAATTCCGGGTTCGTTCAACAAAGAATAAAAGAATTGTCTTGAAAATAAATCTAAAATTTGTTACACAAGGATAGGTATTTTATATATACATATATTCAAAAAGGTTATTACTTTCAGAACAAATTAATGTCAATGTTCACCCAACCAACCAACTTATCACTCACTGAAAATTGTACATATATCGACCACCACAACACAACAAGCTTATTTATGATTATAGATAAATAGTAGTAGATAATGCTAAAATACGATAGAATTCATAAGATATGCTTATGAACAGGAAAAAAGTTAAGCAAAATATATTTCACAAGAGACATCATTTTCAATTGGTTAAAAAAAATCCTGAATATCTTTCCTTTCGGGTACTGTCATGTTTTGTGACCGCCAATATTTTGAAAACTGTTCTACACATAATAACGTTTCTCTCCAATACAAATGAATTTAAATTAGAAATATAGCGGCATGGGAAGGGCCAGCATAAATGAACACAGTTTTCTCTATGGAACTGAAAATATTAACATATCTGGTAAAATCTACAAATTGTCGAAATTGCTCTGACAAGAAACATGAACTTTGTTCAGTTACTCCATAAGGTTTACGACAATCTATCCAAAAACTAGAATGGTATAATGAAATTCATACAGGCAGACATTGTTGACTGCCTTGAGTAAAAACTGTTTGAATGAATTTTTGCTTTTGGTTTCTATGTAACCTTTATATATATAGTGGTCGGCAGACAAATCTGTTTCGCTGCATCACAGCTCATCAGTAAGGTTAGACCACCGACTGCTTTTTGCCAGGATTGAAACCCAACAGAAATGACATGCAGTCTGTGATTCTACCTCTGAGCTGTAGGCGCTCGGTAGAAGACGGCAGATATTTAACATGTGATATATCATGTAAACACATACGCCAGTAGCTGAGAGTGTTCTAATTTATTACTGATAGAACGATGCGTATATATATATATATATATATATATATGTGTGTGTGTGTGTGTGTGTGTGTGTGTGTGTGTGTGTGTGTGTGTGTGTGTGATATTATTCGAAACAAAGTGAAGTTGAGATTTTTTCAGATCTCTCCGGTGAAAATGCCTGTTTGATAAAAAATTTACATATATAAATTCAGGTGAAGAAAACCAACAGTTTTACAATTCCAAGTTCTCCGGCATTTACTTTTTTTTTTCTTTTTTTTTTATAAAAGTGAGCTATACAATAAATATTGTAAAGCATAATATCATCATATAATTAAATTTGTTTTTTTTAATAAAAATACATTGCAACACCTAGAAAATGAAAATAAGTCATAACAATGGCCTAACAATTGCCTGACGGTGAGGTAGAAATCTCGAAACACAGAAATTTCCGTGCCGTAATGTATTTTAATTAAAAAACAAATACATATGTATATATATATATATATATATATATATATATTGATGGATGTGCGTTGTGGTGCAGTTGCTTTCTCGGAACGAGAAATCGGGGAGCCGAGTTCAAATTCCGGTTGAATGCCCTGCAGTCACTTACGCGCTAATACCCTTGGAAAAGATATTTATTCCTCCCTTCCCTTCAGTTATGAATTAAATAACAGGATAGATTGGGTTCTATAGTCTTGGCTGGCAACCAGTCTACCAAAGCAGGTAGTGGCAACCTGTTGCAAGATAATTAAAAAAAATGCCTACCTAAGAGCTGTGGAGTGCATTCAGGGCACACTGAAAACAATAATATCACTGTTGGCCATCTACTACATCCCTGACCGTCTCCGGTAAGTCGCGCCTATGTCGTGCCACCGGAGTTAGATGGAATTGGAAATGAGAGTAAGGCTAATGACCATGCACAACCCTCCCTAACTTAAATCCAATTAAAGCGCAAGTCATGACTTCTATTGGAAGTCAGGGTCTTCCTCGCCTGCGAGGGATGATCATCATATATATATATATATATATATATATATATATATATATATAAAGCTAAAGGTGAAAATATGCATGCACACGCCTATATATATTGCATATAACAATGCGCAAAAATAGTGCCAATTTTGTATAGTTTTTTTAGTGAAAAATGTCAAGTAAAATTGAAAATACTAAACGTAAAATATGATCGGAACGAAATTTTTCAGACACCTACGTCATTACTTTTGCCAATAGCAGTTTCATGACAGCAAACATCAGGTGGGAATTAGAAACAATCGTATAAAACTGCCAGTAGCAAAAGTAGAGGAATATGCCAGTTATAAACACACACACACACACACACACACACACACACATATATATATATATATATATATAGGAAAGAATATTAATAAAAAGTTTTGAATTTAAAAATGTACTTTATATATATATGTGTGTGTGTGTGTGTGTGTGTGTGTGTGTGTGTGTGTGTGTGTGTGTGTGTGTGTGTGATTTCATTATCTTTCGCCTGTTTTAGATGTACAGGAGACTATTATAAATGTCTTATCAACGAGTATACTACATATACGTATAAAAATGAAAATAACACTAAAATCTACTTTTAACAGGTATATTTACTAAAATTTAAAATAATTATGTTGAAATATTAAAGAATAAATTTATTCAATAAAATCGCTATCGGCTTCAACGACGGCCTCGAGACGACTCCGGAATCTCCTGCATCTCTTAAGGACAATTTCTTTTTAAGATGATGAACGCTGCTATTATCCTTCGCTTCAGTTCATCTTTGGTGTTACAAAGAGTTTTGTTGGCTCAACTTCGTTTCACACATAATAATCAAGGGGTTTGTATTCTTGAGAGTTAGGTGGGCAAATGTAAGAGGTAATGTGGTCGCAGAAATTGTTGGTCAACCATGACTGGGGAGTTTATGTAGTTTTGGGATAGTATAGAATGTTGCTGTTTTGGGGTTCTCAGGAATAAGAGATTTTATTTTATTTTTTATGTTGTGATTCAGGTTCTGAATGAGAAGTGATAGTTCTGTTTTGTAAGTGCTAGTCGGATCTAGAGGTAAGGGTACATAGAATTTGTTATTTTGAAGTTGTGATTCTGCTTTTTTAATATAGTTATTAGTGTCTAAGATGGTTAGAGCTCCGCCTTTATCGGCTGGTACGATAATTATGTTTCGGTTGTTCTTAAGTTTATAAATGGCTTGGTGTTCTACTTTAGATAGGTTGTGTATTTTTGTTTGGTGTCCTTTATTTTTTAAGAAGTTATCCATGTGTTGTCTGGCTTTGTTTGCATATTGATCCAAGTGTTGGTTGAGTCCGCTTGGTGGGAGTTTATGTAGTTTTGGGATAGTATAACTCCCCAAAATCACTTCAGAAAAACACCCTAACACCTCTTCATCCAACCCACATCATACTAAACAAGCAAATAATGAAGAAATCTATAAAATTTCAAAAGAACTTAAAATCACACCACCTGGCAGACCCATAATATCAGGCATTGGTACCCTCACAGAACTTATATCTGGATACATAGACAATATCCTAAAACCTTTATTACCTGACATACCTAGTTATATTAGAGACACTACTGACTTTCTCAACAAATTAAAAAACATTAATTTAGTCCGAGGTGATAATATCCTAGTAACGATGGATGTTACGTCTCTGTACACGAACATTCCACATGCTGAAGGAGTATCAGCTTGCCATGAGTTCCTTAAAAACAAACAACCTACCAACCAAATCACAGATTTATGCCAATTAATAAATTTCATCTTAACACACAATAATTTTAAATTCAATAACAAACACTTACAGATTAGTGGCACAGCAATGGGCACGAAAATGACACCTAGTTATGCCAATATCTTTATGCATATTTTAGAAAAAAGATACTAGACAGTTCACAATACAAACCATTACATTATTTTAGATACATTGATGATATTTTCTTAATATGGACTCATGGATTAGAAAAATTAAAAAACTTCTTTACTTTCTGCAACAACTTCCACAATACAATCAAATTTACCATGAAACACTCATACACATCCGTCCCTTTCTTAGACGTCATGGTAAAATTAAATAAACATACACTTTCCACCAGTCTATACAACAAACCCACAAACCAACATAAATTCCTACACTTTAACAGCTGTCATCCCCTCAAATTAAAAATCTATCGTATACAGCTCATTTATTAGAATAAAACGCATATGCTCAGACCATCCAGATTTTCTAAACAACATTAACAACCTAACAAAACAGTTTCTAAAATGTAAATATCCAATAAAAATAATAAAGGAAGCACTACATAAAACCATCCACATAGATCGTAGCACACTCCTCGCATATAAAAAACGAAAAGATAACAACTGAATTCCCATGGTGTTTAACCATAATCAATATTCCTACACACTTATCAAAAATTTAAAAAATGATTACAGGAACCTCCAATCAAACAAAAACATCAAAGAAATTTTCGATAAACCACCCATAAATGCAAAGAAACAAACACCCAACCTATCAACTATCCTCACTTCTAACAAATATTTAAATAATACAAACGTATCAGGGAATTTAAAATGTGGGAAACCTCGCTGTTTAATTTGTAAACATTTAATAACAGACAAAACATTCTCTGGACCCAACACCAAAATAAAATTGCACCCACCAAACCTTACTTGTGACAGCGAAAACATCATATACTTTCTCTTCTGCTCAATTTGCCCCAACAGTGGATATATCGGCGAATCCGGTAATAGCTTTAGATTTCGCTTCAATAACCACAAACTAAATATACGACAAAAAATGTATACTCCCCAATTGCAGCCAATTTTAATCAACCTGATCATACTTTAGAAAATTGCAAATGTTTACTAATAGACTCCAATTTCAGTTCTACATACACACGCAGAAAGAAAGAAAAATACTGGATTTTAAAATTAAATACACACAAGCTAGGGTTAAATAGGGACTTAGGTGTGTTGCATCTTTACAAATATTTCAATAGCTAAAAAAAATTTTTTTTCAGATATTCCAAGAAATCTTTATCTAAAACAAACAGACTTTCTCTACGGACGTGCTGCATGTTGTGAACAAACACACCACGTGATGTAAACACAAAAAATATTCGGACGCTATCGTGAAATACGTTTCTAATTCAAATTTAAAAATCACTCGTTTCTGATGAAGGACCGGGGGCGGTCTGAAATATAAAATACAATGATAAAAATAAACAAATACTGTCCAAAAAAAGTACATTTTTAAATTCAAAACTTTTTTTTATTAATATTCTTTCCTATACATATTAAGACAGTATACGTGGATCATCACTATGTTATATACACACACACACACACACACATATATATATATATGTAAAATCTAAACATTATTTTAGTGAATACCAATGCTTGAGAAAACACCCTTTTTTATAATCTGTGAATTATGTCTCTCGGTCTGCGAATTTATATATATATATATATATATATATATATGTGTGTGTGTGTGTGTGTGTGTGTGTGTGTGTGTGTGTGGTAATCCATATACAAGCCTGTTTTGTTGTATCACAGATCATTAGTGTGGCTAGACATCCAATTGCTTCCAGCAGATTCGAAACTTGGTATCAGTCAGAGATTTGGTATCAGTCAGAGATTCTACCCCTAAGCTATCAGCTCACGACTGAAAGATGGACATATATATATATATATATGTGTGTGTGTGTGTGTGTGTGTGTGTGTGTTTATTAAATTTTTTTATGTTCTTCCACTTTCCCTTCGAGTGGAGCTAAGAAGGGCAGGAAATTTCCCGCAATGATAGCAACACGCCTAACAAATCTAAAGAAAAAATGACTGATGTACATTGGTTGTACAATGAGAACTATCAGTAGAAGGATGGCAAAGCTTTAATTTATCCCAGTGATGCAAAAGGAAACCCCTAGTCTGCTTGCCACAATTTAAAAAAACATCTTTTTGATGACGCAATGATTCTAAAATAAATTCTAAATAAATCTAATTGTCGACGACGTCTTTAGATTATAGAAGCTCCTTATATAAGACAATTCAAGACAGGCGTCGACCTTATCACATTTACCAAAAGTCATAATGTACTGGTTGTTTTTTTAAAGACACCTAAAAATAAAATCATGATATGATTTCTCTTGCACAGCTTTGTATTACTACTACTTCAACAGAACTGTCTATTAAAATGAAGACCGTTGTGTATATATATATATATATATATATATATATATATATATGTAATGAGATGAACAATCAACACATATTTAGACAGTTACAAATCAGGATTTATTTCGACAGTGTAAATTTACATATATCGTCTCTTTCAGATCCTTGAAAAATATATAAATTTACTCTGAATATTTTTTGGAAAACGTTTTTAACACAGGAAGTGAAGCTTGTATTATTTAAACCGGAAATAAATTGAGAATAGATACGTCAGACCTTACTTATAACAAACAAAAGAATACATATATTTACTCACGCATGCATAAAAACAAATCTTATGAGAAAATATACATATACACAAAATTTTGAATTATGCAAACCCAAAAAAGGGGACACAGATGGAATGTACATACTAAATCACACAATTATGTCAATATGTAAAGAATATATACTCACCCAAATAAAGGAATAGACATTTAAGTCCATAGTGTGGGATATAAAGAAAAAAACAAAAAAAAGGAGATGGGTATGCACTAAAAACTATCCTTACAGAGTCGTTTTCAAAATATTGTCTTTAAACATTTGACTTTCTTTAAAGATATATATATATATATATATATATATATATATATGTGTGTGTGTGTGTGTGTGTGTGTGTGTGTGTGTGTGTGTGTGTGTGTGTGTGTGTGTGAATATTTCCGGAGATTTACGAAATGGATTAACAACAACGAATTTTAACTTATTTGTTTGAACATTATTTTAATAGATACTCGTATTTGATTAGATACTTTGTTTTTTAATTAAAAAGTATAATTTGAGAAATTTTGTTAGGATTTGACCTTCGACCTCTGACAACTCAGGCGAAGCTGTCAATTGGTCTGACACATATTTTCCGAACAAAATGTCTCAAAAATATTCAGACCGATAGATGTATATATTAATATATGATTATTATTATATTATAAATACTTATAAAATAAAATTCTTGCATTTGCCTTGATAAGTTTTCCTTTTGTCTTTATTCATATAAAATTATGGATATGTATATATATTTGAGGATGAAAGGCTGGCTCAGATCAAGCGTGATGTCCGAAGTGGCACTTACTCTGATTTGTCAATTAATATGCAGTCTTGGAAATGAGGTGTGACGGTGTGATCGCATGCTGTTCTCGAGGGAAGGTTATATAACACATCTGAAATGTCATTATAACAACCAGAAGGAAGCCAAGTACACCAACCTGCCGGCAATATACGTGTTGTTTGGAACAAGGTTTGCAGATCGTCATCTGGATTGAGAAGGAACATGGTGGTGAGTAGGGGAGTTGCAGGGCAGGCAGATTGAATCCACCCAATCAAAAGTACCTTATCTAGTACCTATGAAATCGAAAGCTTGCCTTAAGTGTCATCTTCGGAGACATATATATAAGCTATCATACAAGCTTGTTTGGCAGTATCACAGGTCATCAGTGTGGCTAACCTGGATCGAAAATCAAGCGATTTGGTGTCGATCAGAGTGCCTAAGCTATAGGCGTACGGAATTAAAGAGGAGGAAATTTTAGAGTGTTAAATATTCGGTGTATACACACGCCAGTCACCGGGAAAACTCAATTCATTACTGAATATATA
Source organism: Ascarosepion bandense (assembly GCA_037127315.1). Classification (NCBI taxonomy): domain Eukaryota; kingdom Metazoa; phylum Mollusca; class Cephalopoda; order Sepiida; family Sepiidae; genus Ascarosepion; species Ascarosepion bandense. The sequence goes on from JBBBDQ010000964.1 coordinate 886,857, forward strand.
TCGATTTTTTAATTACTTAGTTTTTGGTCATCAAAAAATTAGACCAGTAGACAGTTGTATTAAAAAGTATTCAATACAATTATATTGTAGAACTTTTGAATATTCTCCATTTGTAAACGAGTTATTATGCAACCTAGGTTTCTATTATGTGTTGTATTCAGGCTTTTTGCAAAAAGCCTGAAGACACCACATGGTAGAAAACTAGCTCGCGTAATAACTCGTTTACAAATCAGGAATATATATATATATATATATATATATATATATATATAAGTACAAACAATTTGTCTCTTTAACGGGGTAGTTTCATGCCGACTTCGAAGTTTCGTGCCTTATGACATCCAGGGCTGACAAGTGAGAAAATCGCTAAACTTTGAAGTCGGTATGAACCTACTTTGCTAAAGAGACAAATTCTTTGTGCCTATCAACGCTCTGTCTTAACCCGGATATCGAGCACTTTACGATTAAAAAAAACCTGCTTAACAAACTGTTTATCAGTAAAAACACTGAAAAATAACAACCTTGGCTCTAAACATTATCACAATTAAACAATATATATATATGTATATGTATATATATATATATATATATATATATATATATATATATATATTATAAGGAAGTGCAAGAACAGATAGATTAAAAAACTACTTGTCATGCATTTACTTTTATAAAGCGTGCCCAATACAGAGTAGAGCTTAATATTGTATTAATGAAGGGAACTCAACCGTTTTCTTTGAAATTTGTATTATGTATGTTAATCTGTTTTAGTATAATTTCCATTAGTAAAGGTGAGATTGGGAAAAATCTGGGGCGCAAATTGATGTTCTCGAGAGCGCTGCTATCCAGTACTACCAAAACATCAATTTGCACCCCGGATTTTTCCCAATCTCACCTTTATTTATGGAAATTATACTACAACAAACTAACATACATAATAAAAATTTCAAAGAAAACGGTTGAATTCCCTTCATTTTAACATCTCGTGACTTTGCACTACCCATGAAGAAATTCTAAAAACTAAAATATTCTGTTAATCTTTTGAAATGATTTGTGAGCGTTTTTGTGATTGCCAACACTGTTTGTTTATAGATACGTAATTTAGAATAAAGCTCATTTCATCTTTTTGCCTTGATAAAGTCCATCACAGGACAAAACGCGTAGGAGATTTAAAATACAGTTTTCTTCTTGTCTTTATTTTATTTAACCATATATATATATATATATATATATATATATATATAAAAGATTTATTTTATTATTGTTAATTGACAGAGTCTTGAGTGAGTGAATAAGAACAATGATAAGCCCCTCCCTGATTTGTCTAGTCATAATACAGTAATAATGGTAAAAGATAATGGAAATTTTTTTACATTGTAGCAAACTTGATAATCACATTTCTCGCTCACATGAAAATTATATATGCACGGTTGTCTCGCTCACGAACACACACATACGTACACATTTGTTTCTCTCAAACACATAAAAATACAATATGCATAACCTTGTTCACTAGAATAATTATAACTGAATAGTAAGTTCGATTCTAACTGGGGGCCCCATATTTTTGGCCTTGTACCTCATCGAAGCTACGCTTAGAAAATCACAATAACATTTTACAAACACACACATATAAACAGTAATTCTACTTTCTCTCTCTCTCTCTCTCTCTCTCTCTCTCGCTATCTATTTATCTATCTATCTATTTCTCGTGCACACACGCATGCGTACATTTTCCCCTCTGTGTGGATTCCTTTCTCTCTTTCTGTTTCTATCTTGCTCTCACACGCATGCGTACTGCTAGTCTCTTTCTCTCTCTCTCTTTCTCTCTCGCACGCGCTCTCTGACACACATATTCATCTACACATGATATATCTGTTTCTATTTTCTCTCTCTGATGAGCACAAGTACGGATAAACACATATACACACATACTCGTTCTCTCGCTCTTTCTATCGCTTATTTTGTCTCCTGTCTTCTTACTCTCTTGTCTCTTTTCTCTCTTTCTATCACTTTCTCTTGATTTCTTCTCGCTCCATTTCTCTCTTCTCTTCGTTTCTCTCGTTTTCCCTGTTACATTCTCACCTTACCTTACGCTCAATCCACTTTTAATACGGTGATTTTCTAAGCGTAATTTAGATGTAGTACATGGCTAAAATTATGGAGCGCCCAGTGAGGATCGAACTTACTACTAATTTGTAACTGATCTAACGTAATTCCTAAAGATCTTTATGTTTCTTGTTACTAAGTGTGTCTTTGCATTCACATGCTGAAGAATGACAATTTTCTGTCTACCAAAGAATGTCAATTTTAGCTTAATTCTTGTTTTTTTTTTGTTTTTTTTTTTAGGGGGCTATGTTTTTTTAATCGTTTCACCCTAAGCAAGGCGGTACCACTACTGATGCACAGGGAGCTACATAAGAGAGTAAAGGTTTAAGCAGGAGAAGAGCGAAGAGAAAGGCAAACCTGTTACAGGGGGTATCAGAGAAAGAGCAAGAAAGGGATGGGAATACAGGTGTGATGACAGCTGCGAAGGTAAAAGAAAAGAACAAGATACACGGGCTGATATAGACAAAACGAGGGAAAGACGGGAGTTAAATGGATAAGAGATAGGAATTGACATTGCATTTAAATTCCTGGAGGTTGTAACTGTCAGGAAAGCAAGTCTACGGAAGGAAGCTCTACAGGCAGGAAGTGCGAGAAAAGAAGCTGTGGGAGTAGAATTGTCGGCTGCATTCGGTTGATTCGGCTGCAGTCATGAAAATATTTGTAGAATAGAGAGAGGGAAGCCACATTCCGCCAGTGAGAAAGTGGCTGAAGTCGAGCTGCCAGGTCGGGACCGATTACGATACAGATTCTTCTTTGGAGCCTGTCGAGAACCCTGAGATGAACAGCAGGGATGCCTGACTAGATATGACAACAGTATTCTATTTCTATGCCCGGTCGGATGATTGATTTGTATATGTGCAAGACGGATTCAAGCGAAAAAACTTCCTGACTCGACACTGTGACCTAACCTTCCTAGCAGTTTATTTAGCTATTGATTCAATGTAATGGTTCAACTCGAGATTGAAAGAGAGGGTGAGGCCTAGGAGGTGCAGTTTATTGCTTTCCGAGAGAGTCGCTTGGTCCATGCTTATAGGGAGCAAGGGAGACTACCTTTGATGGTTGTCAGAGTAGCTTCGTTTTAGCCATTTCTTACTCCAGTCTACCACAGAGCGGAGGTCTTTCTCAAGATTAGCAGCGAGGTTATGTTTGTCTACCTCACCAGATTTACTTGATCAAGTTGTTGGCAATAAACGTTTATAGCGATGTTTCAGTCGATTGTAATGGACAACACTTTTGATATTCTACGAGATAAACAGTAAAATCTTTTGCAGATGCTGTCATAATTATGGTTTTAATACTGGTTTCTTATTTTATGATAACCACTGTCTTCTACATTTCGTGATTGCATGCCAAGCCCACATTTCATCAACAGAAAATTATTTCTACAGAAAGTTCGGTTCGCACCGAGCGATCTATACTAGGAGTTTTATCTTAAACTACCTTAAGCTTAATAGATAACAGTAAACACAAAAGATTATTCATTCTTAGAAGAAGTGTACTTTTTGGAAAACTCTTATTTGTTATTGAAAACGAAAAAAAGAAAAAGAAAAATCAAAGAACATGGAGAAGAGATAAGTAAAACACTAATGATCAAGAACGGGGGCCACCCGGCGGGTATTTTAGGCCGAAGGCTACAAGGTGATACTTCTTGCACAAATAAGGATGCTCACTAATTAAAACCATGCTAAGATACAAACTTTGATCTCAGACAAATATATGCAAATGTTCCCCGGGGTGTTTTTTAATTTTAAATCTAGATCTTGCATACTCATTTGAAAACTTTTATCGCTGAGATCTTTTTCAGAAACCTATTTCCATTTACCATCTATTTAATAAATCTTTAGTGAGAAAAGACTAGAAATAAAAGACGAAGTTATTTCTTGTTAAATTTAAATTCTAAACTAAATTTACATTTACAAATACTGGGAGTAAGACCATGAAATTAGGCATGGACGATCATGTATAAGATGTAAAGTGTGTTCATTTATCCTTTTGAATCCGATTATTTTTTTAATAACATGGGATTGAGAAAAAAAACAGTCGGTTTATATACATCTTGGTGTTCGGAAAATAGTTTCATTTTATCAGAAAAGAATATAAAAACAAGTGTATTTATTTAAAAATAAAATATAATCGCCTTAAATTTTCATTTAAATTAAATTAAAGTGTATTTATTTAAAAATAAAATATAATCGCCTTAAATTTTCAATGAATGCAGTGCATAGAAAATATAAATCTCTAATTCCAATTTGAAACACTGAAAAATTCATGAAAACCTGTTTTAATCTTTGTTTTGTGAAATTTCGCTAATTATGAAATTTTTAGTGATCGATAGAAATGGACATGTCAAGGTTCTAAATATGGTAAGTATGGCGAATGTGGACGAACTTCTTTTCCTTTTAATTTTTTTCGGTGTGTGTCTTTGTATTGTCATGCTGAAGAATAACACCTTTTCTGTCTACTAAAGATATTCACTTTTGACTTAATACTTGGGTTACTTGATCAAGTTGTTACCAATAAAAGTTTATGGCGATAATCCTTCCATTCTCCACTGACTCTCTCCCTGGTGCCCCAACCGTATGAATTTAAGCGTGCTGCTAGACCCAACCTTTTACCGTAGAAATAGTTAAATGCCACTTCTACTCGACAGTCTCTTTTCTCGTACTTCCAGCCTGTGGAAATCCCTTTCCGTTTACTTGCTTTCTTGATCGCTATAATCTCCAAACATTTAAATACAACGTCAACTGGAATATTCTGTCGTTTTGAATCCCGTTTATCTTTTGTCCTTTCTTCCGTCTCCCTGTACCCAGTCTTTTCTCTCACTGTAAGCTTTTACTCACTAGTTGCTTGGAGTGAAATGATTAAAAAATATTTCGCCAGACGCAGTAAAAAATTTCTCGGGATGCCGTCTTTGCATAGACGTTAGCACTGGTTTCTCCTTTTGTGTTAACCACTGTCTTTTACATTTTATGTTAACATGCAAAACCAATTTTTCATCACTCCTGCTTTGCAAGAATGAAAAGCTCCACCTCCTTCAGTTCTTAATCGAAAGCTCAAGAAACGAAATTCGTTCTTTGCAAGCTTTCTCAAATGAACTCGAAAATGCACTATAAATTACACACTATCAGAGGCTGTTTTTTACTATTCACACCTGGTTTTGCCTTGGTTGGCTAACTCATAATTCATGGCACTGAAATATTCCAGTACCTTAATAGAGGAAATGATAAATTAATTCAAGATGCTGTTTTCTGCCATTTAAACCGGTTTTGTCTTAGTTTCTTGTCTCCTATAATTCATGGCAGTAAAATGCGTAGTTACTTTTCGAAAACCCTAATAGAAGAAATAGTAAACTAATTCTAGACGCGGTTTTTTTAACATACAACCCTTGTTCTGCTTTGATTAATTTTCTCCTAATTTATAGTAGTGAAATACCTCATTACTTATTTATAGTGGTGAAATACCTCATTACTTTCCGAAGAATTTATATTTGTGAGGATAAGTAACCGTGTGCGGAATTTAATATTCAGTTGATGGGAATTATTTAAGATTTTTCTTTTACAGAATAATTAAATTATACAAATTCCAAGCACCATTCTTTCTTCAGTGACTGAAGTCATGTTATTTGTTTGCCTTGACTATCCCGGTGTTAAATTGTGTATACTATTTTAAAGGAACCATTCCGCTTTTGACTGAAGAACTTATTTATTTTCTTGATGCGTTGTAAGTACTGATCAGGCAAGAATTGCTTCGTAGAAATAAACAAATGCAGCATTACGGCATCAAATGTAAGGTAATTTATTTTTCTTTTATGTGCCCTGTTCCTTTAGAATGTAGCCGATCATGGCCCTCCACAGCTTTCATCTAAGTTTTGTTTTCTTTTTGTTATTTCTTCCAAATCCTGTTCTAACAAATGCACCATTTCATCAAGTGTATTACATGCTGCTTTCCTATGTCCTTCTTTCTCTCAATCTGTCCTGTGAGTATCAGATTTTCCAATCCCTCATTCCTCATTACGTTCCACAGGAGCTCAACTGCTTCTTCTTGATGATAAGTATCAGTCTCATTTTTTTTCCATTCTCTCGAAAACCTCGTCGTTGTTCACATGTTCGGCCCACGGTACTTTTTTTATAATAATTATATCCTAAGCGTGCAGTGGGTTACATGTAAAGAGAACGAGAAGAAAGAAGATCAAGATACAAAGGATGTTGGAGAAAGGATAAGAGAAAGGTGAGAAAACTGTTGCGCAGAGCGTAACGTGAGAATAGAGCAAGCAGAAAGAACAATATACAAGGGGCGGGGGCAAGGAAAGATAACAGAAAGATGGGAATCAGGAAAATGAAAAATGACAATCGACGTTGCATTAAAACTCTTGGAGATTGTAGCTATCAGAAAGCAAGTATATGGAAAGTAGTTTCAAAGACAGGAAATGCGGGAAAAGAAACTGATGAGTAGAAATGGTAGTTACATTTGACTGTTTTGACTGCAAAAAGATAGGACTTAGTTGCAAATTTAGTAGCCCTAGTAAATTCATTCAGAGAAGAAACCATAAAAAATATTTATAGAAAAGACAGAGAGAAGCCACGTCACGTCGATGAGAAGTCGAGCTGCCGAATCGGGATCGATTATATTGAAGATCATATTTTGAATTTTGTCGAGAACATCGAAATGAATAGCAGGCGCGCCACACTAGATATGGCAACAGTATTCAATGCACAGACAAATGGTAGATTTGTACATGTGAAAGATGGATTCTGATGAGAAAAACTTCCTGGCCCGACATAGTGACTCGACCTTCCTCAGCATCTTTCTGTAGAACAACATTTCAGCTGCCTCTAGTCTCTTCTTCATCTTCGACGAAATTGCCCAGCATTCGCTGCCATACAAGAGGACAGATATCACGTAACAGTCCAATACTCTTTTCTTTGTTTCTAACAAATGTCATTTACAGGTGTGAAAATGAAAAACCGTGACACAAAAATGCGTGCAAGTCTATGAAAACCGGCACATCAATTAAAAGCACCCGTCAACGAAAATCGTGACTGGAATATAAAAGAAAAATACAATGTCTTGGAAGATACTTTTTGATTCTGTGTCTCCAAGAAAAGGTATCCACTTGAATTAAAAAATCCGAACACGTATAGGGATGGCCAAAGATGCATCACAAATGCTAAGCAAAGATTTAAGAGACAGAGATTTCGTTAAATCTTCATTTATAGATATAGAAAATATGAAGATAAGAAACAGAATTGTATGATGCCAATTTCGTGCCCCAATATGATATGCCCTTTTCTGTAATAATGTTCATCCAATATAAGTCCCAAAAACATTCAAGGTAAAGGGATACTATATATATATATATTGTTGAAGGACGATAGAAAAATAACACGAACTCGGATATAAGGTTGAATAGTACATTCTCGGAAAACTTACTACAAAGGTAAAAGTCGACTGGAGAGTATTTCTCTCGCAGGCGTCCAGACTCACTCCTTCACTCACTATGTGGCTATTACTCAGCGACAGTATTTAGTCACCTCCCCACTTAAGGCAAAATGTGACAAAAGGTCTTTTTAATTTGGGTCTTCCAGGCCATATAGCCCGGCCAAAAACACTTGTCTCTCTTTCCCTAGTCGTGATTTTACCCTTCAGCGAAACCACGACTGAGTTAGTGCTCTCTGCCTTAGGGCAGAGATCGCTCTTCACCCGAAGGCAGAGGGCTGACAGTGTCAATAGTAGCAGAGGCAAGTCTACTACTCAGTGACTATATTCACTAGCCTTCCCACGCAAGGCTGGATGTGACACATGGTCATTTTAATGTGGGTATTCCCGGCCATATAGCCGGGCCAAAAATATGTCTGTCTATTTTTACCGAGTCGTGGTTCTGCCCTCCGGCGGAACCACGACTGGGTTATTGCTCTCTGCTCGGAAACAGAGAGCGCCCTCTACCGAAGGCAGAGTGCTGACAGTGTCAACAGTAGCAGAGGCAAGCCTACTACTCACTGACTATATTCACTAGCCTTCCCACGCAAGGCTGGATGTGGCACATGGTCATTTTAAAGTGGGTATTCCCGGCCATATAGCCGGGCCAAAAATATGTCTGTCTATTTTTACCGAGCCGTGGTTCTACCCTCCGGCGGAACCACGACTGGGTTTGTGCTCTCTGCTCGGAAGCAGAGAGCGCTCTATACCGAAGGCAGAGTGCTGACAGTGTCAACAGTAGCAGAAGCAAGTCTACTACTCAGTGACTATATTCACTAGCCTCCCCACAAAAGGCCGGATGTGACACATGGTCATTTTAAAGTGGGAGTTCCCGGCCATATAGCCGGGCCAAAAATATGTCTGTCTATTTTTACCGAGTCGTGGTTCTGCCCTCCGGCGGAACCACGACTGGGTTTGTGCTCTCTGCTCGGAAGCAGAAAGCGCACTCTACCGAAGGCAGAGTGCTGACAGTGTCAACAGTAGCAGAGGCAAGTCTGCTACGCAGTGACTATATTCACTAGCCTCCCCACAAAAGGCCGGATGTGACACATGGTCATTTTAAAGTGGGAGTTCCCGGCCATATAGCCGGGCCAAAAATATGTCTGTCTATTTTTACCGAGCCGTGGTTCTACCCTCCGGCGGAACCACGACTGGGTTTGTGCTCTCTGCTCGGAAGCAGAGAGCGCCCTCTACCGAAGGCAGAGTGCTGACAGTGTCAACAGTAGCAGAAGCAAGTCTGCTACGCAGTGACTATATTCACTAGCCTCCCCACAAAAGGCCGGATGTGACACATGGTCATTTTAAAGTGGGAGTTCCCGGCCATATAGCCGGGCCAAAAATATGTCTGTCTATTTTTACCGAGTCGTGGTTCTGCCCTCCGCCGGAACTCCACGACTGGGTTTGTGCTCTCTGCTCGGAAGCAGAGAGCGCCCTCTACCGAAGGCAGTGTGCTGACAGTGTCAACAATAGCAGAGGCAAGTCTGCTACGCAGTGACTATATTCACTAGCCTCCCCACAAAAGGCCGGATGTGACACATGGTCATTTTAAAGTGGGAGTTCCCGGCCATATAGCCGGGCCAAAAATATGTCTGTCTATTTTTACCGAGTCGTGGTTCTGCCCTCCGCCGGAACCACGACTGGGTTTGTGCTCTCTGCTCGGAAGCAGAGAGCGCCCTCTACCGAAGGCAGAGTGCTGACAGTGTCAACAGTAGCAGAGTCAAGTCTGCTACGCAGTGACTATATTCACTAGCCTCCCCACAAAAGGCCGGATGTGACACATGGTCATTTTAAAGTGGGAGTTCCCGGCCATATAGCCGGGCCAAAAATATGTCTGTCTATTTTTACCGAGTCGTGGTTCTGCCCTCCGGCGGAACCACGACTGGTTTTGTGCTCTCTGCTCGGAAGCAGAGAGCGCCCTCTACCGAAGGCAGAGTGCTGACAGTGTGAACTGTAGCAGAGGCAAGTCTGCTACGCAGTGACTATATTCACTAGCCTTCCCACGCAAGGCCGGATGTGACACATGGTCATTTTAAAGTGGGAGTTCCCGGCCATATAGCCGGGCCAAAAATATGTCTGTCTATTTTTACCGAGCCGTGGTTCTACCCTCCGCCGGAACCACGACTGGGTTTGTGCTCTCTGCTCGGAAGCAGAGAGCGCCCTCTACCGAAGGCAGAGTGCTGACAGTGTCAACAGTAGCAGAAGCAAGTCTGCTACGCAGTGACTATATTCACTAGCCTCCCCACAAAAGGCCGGATGTGACACATGGTCATTTTAAAGTGGGAGTTCCCGGCCATATAGCCGGGCCAAAAATATGTCTGTCTATTTTTACCGAGTCGTGGTTCTGCCCTCCGCCGGAACGACGACTGGGTTTGTGCTCTCTGCTCGGAAGCAGAGAGCGCCCTCTACCGAAGGCAGTGTGCTGACAGTGTCAACAATAGCAGAGGCAAGTCTGCTACGCAGTGACTATATTCACTAGCCTCCCCACAAAAGGCCGGATGTGACACATGGTCATTTTAAAGTGGGAGTTCCCTGCCATATAGCCGGGCCAAAAATATGTCTGTCTATTTGTACCGAGTCGTGGTTCTGCCCTCCGCCGGAACCACGACTGGGTTTGTGCTCTCTGCTCGGAAGCAGAGAGCGCCCTCTACCGAAGGCAGTGTGCTGACAGTGTCAACAATAGCAGAGGCAATATGCTACGCAGTGACTATATTCACTAGCCTCCCCACAAAAGGCCGGATGTGACACATGGTCATTTTAAAGTGGGAGTTCCCGGCCACATGGCCGGGCCAAAAATATGTCTGTCTATTTTTACCGAGTCGTGGTTCTGCCCTCCGCCGGAACCACGACTGGGTTTGTGCTCTCTGCTCGGAAGCAGAGAGCGCCCTCTACCGAAGGCAGAGTGCTGACAGTGTCAACAGTAGCAGAGTCAAGTCTGCTACGCAGTGGCTATATTCACTAGCCTCCCACAAAAAGGCCGGATGTGACACATGGTCATTTTAAAGTGGAGTTCCCGGCCATGGCGGGCCAAAAATATGTCTGTCTGTACCGAGTCGTGGTTCTGCCCTCCGGCTGAACCACGACTGTTTATGCTCTCTCACTCCGGAAGCAGAGAGCGCCCTCTACGGGAGGCAAATTTTGACAGTGTGAACCTTGGCAGAACAGTCCTGCCGCGATGGCTCCTCATCCACTGGCAACTTCCACGCAAGACCGGATGTGAACACATGGTCATTTTAATGTGGGTATTCCCGGCCATATAGCCGGGCCAAAAATATGTCTGTCTATTTTTACCGAGTCGTGGTTCTACCCTCCGGCGGAACCACGACTGGGTTTATGCTCTCTGCTCGAAGCAGAGAGCGCCCTCTACCGAAGGCAGAGTGCTGACAGTGTCAACAGTAGCAGAGGCAAGTCTGCTACGCAGTGACTATATTCACTAGCCCCCTCCCCACAAAAGGCCGGATGTGACACATGGTCATTTTAAAGTGGGAGTTCCCGGCCATATAGCCGGGCCAAAAAGTGTCTGTCTATTTTTACCGGAGTCGTGGTTCTGCCCTCCGGCGGAGCCGACCTATCTGCTCAGGCAGAGAGCGCCCTCTACCGAAGGCAGAGTGCTGACAGTGTGAACTGTAGCAGAGGCAAGTCTGCTACGCAGTGGCTATATTCACTAGCCTTCCCACGCAAGGCCGGATGTGACACATGGTCATTTTAATGTGGGTATTCCCGGCCATATAGCCGGGCCAAAATATGTCTGTCTATTTTTACCGAGTCGTGGTTCTACCCTCCGGCGGAACCACGACTGGGTTTTGTGCTCTCTGCTCGGAAGCAGAGAGCGCCCTCTACCGAAGGCAGAGTGCTGACAGTGTCAACAGTAGCAGAGCAAGTCTGCTACGCAGTGACTATATTCACTAGCCTTCCCACGCAAGGCCGGATGTGACACATGGTCATGTGGGTATTCCCGGCCATATAGCCAGGCCAAAAATATGTCTGTCTATTTTTACCGGTCGTGGTTCTACCCTCCGGCGGAACCACGACTGGGTTTGTGCTCTCTGCTCGGAAGCAGAGAGCGCCCTCTACCGAAGGCAGAGTGCTGAAGTGTCAACAGTAGCAGAAGCAAGTCTGCTACGCAGTGACTATATTCACTAGCCTCCCCAAAGACGGATGTGACACATGGTCATTTTAAAGTGGGAGTTCCCGGCCATATAGCCGGGCCAAAAATATGTCTGTCTATTTTCACCGAGTCGTGGTTCTACCCTCCGGCGGAACCACGACTGGGTTTGTCCTCTCTGCTCGGAAGCAGAGAGCGCCCTCTACCGAAGGCAGAGTGCTGACAGCGTCAACAGTAGCAGAGGCAAGTCTGCTACGCAGTGACTATATTCACTAGCCTCCCCACAAAAGGCCGGATGTGACACATGGTCATTTTAAAGTGGGAGTTCCCGGCCATATAGCCGGGCCAAAAATATGTCTGTCTATTTTTACCGAGTCGTGGTTCTGCCCTCTGGCGGAACCACGACTGGGTTTGTGCTCTCTGCTCGGAAGCAGAGAGCGCCCTCTACCGAAGGCAGAGTGCCGACAGCGTCAACAGCAGCAGAAGCAAGCCTGCTACGCAGTGACTTCCACACAGAGTTAGTAGCTATGTTATAAAGGTGTGGACGAGTCCATCTGTAGGTAGGTCCTCACAATATATGACGCCAATACGGTCGGGTTTCAATCCTGGGTTAAAAAGCAATCGAAGTCTAACGGTACTGATGAGCTGTGATGCAGCGAAACAGATCTGTCTGCGGATGACAATATTTACGCTCTCACACACTGATTGAGCACTCTGGAAGAATGGTAGATTTTGAAAAACAGTAGCTACTCTGGCATGTACGCATCGCTCATTCAGTAAGATGAATTAGATCAGTCTGGATATTGGGCGAGTATAATGATAATATACGCCCTAAAAAGGTCTGCCTTCTTCCACCGAAGGCCCATAGCCCAGTGATAGAATCGCCGAGTGACGCCAATTCAGCATGCAGTGTGGGTAAAGAAGAATCCGAATTAGTATTCTTTACATACAGTGGTAGGATAACTTTCTAAGAGAGCTCTAAACGTATATGCATATAAATACATATAGAGCAAATGTAAGAAAAATTAAGACAGACACGTTATTTCATCGTCAGCTTCCGTCTTTATTTAACCAAGGATTCTACACGAATGAGATTCACAAAAACCTAAAAAAACGAATAAAAATAACGGTCGCTCCCTTAAAAGGAAAAATTAAGAAAAATACATCAGTTTGGCGAATTCATACACATATTCATACACAATCATATATATATATATATATATATATATATATATATATATATATATATACACACACGCAACATATGACACAAAACAGATGACACGCAAAACTAATGACACGCAACATATGACACAATACAGATGACACGCGTAGCGGCCAATGTCAACAAATTTTTCTTATATATATATATATATATATATATATATATATATATATATGTGTGTGTGTGTGTGTGTGTGTGTGTGTGTGAGTTGAATATATGAATCAGAATTCGACAAGATGAATAGAATAAGTAAAGAACAAGTAGGAAAAAGAGTCTCTAATCCAATATGTTTCACTTTAACAAGCTTCCTCAAAGATTTATTAAAGAAAAATGATTTAAAAATCAAAGAGACAGTATGTTGATTGGCGTATAGTTTTATTGGTCAGATACGTGTCACATGTTATAAAGCAATAGATGAATATTAAATATAGAAAAATTTGCGTCTGTTTACGTGTGTGTGCCAGCGCGTAATAAAAACATTAGATGTTTATTATGAATGTAAGTATATGTGAGCGAAAATAATGTGTGTTAAGCAATAATGTGTGTCCAAACCATAGACGAAACTAAGTGTGTGTATAAGTCGATAACATTAGTATGTGTGAAAGACAGTGACGAAATACATTTCCGTTCAAAATACCTAACAAGTATTGTATACATGTGTCAAGTGAGGGAACGAATTTTCTTTTTACATAAAATGAGAGAATCAGTTATGAATGTATGTCTTGAGAGAAACCATGTGTGCATTTATGAGTCAGCAAAGAGATATACGGATGTGCGTCGTGGTACTGTGGATATCAACTCGGAACGAGAAATCGGGGAGCCGAGTTCGAATTCTAGTTGAATTCCTTGCATTCACTTACACACAAATACTCTTGGGAAAGGTATTAATCCATCTCTTCCCTCCAGTTATGGGTAAAATAATAGGAGAGATTGTGTTCTATAGCCTTGGCTGGCAACCAGTCTACCACAGAAAGCAATGGCAACCTACTGCGGAATAATCTTCTGCCCAGTCAGTCATGACTCATTCGAACCATGATCGCCCAAAACGTGTATCGTGTATGGCACTTAACTGACTGAAAGAGATGTGCACGTATCAAGTAATGGAACGATTTTCTATTTTAAATAACGTGAGAGAATCGTGTATGAAAGTATGTGTATGAAATAAGCATGTATAAATGTATGCGTATACAAGTATGAATTGTAAATGAAATATATTTCAGTTTAAAATTCTAGTGAAAATAATGTATAAAAGTATTAAGCGAATTTTTTATAAATAAAAAGTAATTTTTTGAAAAAAGTAATGTTAACGGTTAGAATCTTTCAATGAAATAATAAAATACTAAATATCTATGTATTAAAATTATTGCAATAATACAATTTAGTAATAATATATAAATAAGAAACATACATATATATTACCAGATTAAAACATTGCAATAATTAATTAATCAGAATAATTATAATAATTAATCACTGCAATAATTAATTTAATCAGAATAAATGGTATATCACAATAATTAATAGTAAATAATAAAACAAAATAAAAATATAATAATAATAATAATAATAATAATAATAATAATAATATAAGTCAAATACAAAATATTGCAATGGAGGAACGAGAACAGCTCCCAAAATTACAAACAACAAAGCATAACCTCCGAACTATTAAGCTCTACAATGCATCACTAAAATTAATTTTGGATGAAGAAGACACTCATACAAATCTCAATGAAGCAATATATGCATCAGCAATAGCAGCAACAAAAAAATTGAACATCAAATTAAAAACAAGGCAGTCTCGCAGACATGAAGATCCACCTTGGAAAAGAAAAATAGAAAAAGAAATCGAACAACTTAGAAGTGAACACTCAGTACTGCATGAACTGAGTAGAGGAATAAATGTAAGAATTAGGAAATGAAGAAAAGTCGAAAGAAAATACATCATTAGAAATGAAAATGAAGTCCTATCAAATAAGGAAAATAAAATAAAGCAAAAGATACAACTGAAGGCTCAAAGAATAAGACGCTATGAGTAAAGATCAAGATGTTACAGAGAAAACAATATTTTTCAAACCGATGCAAAGAAATTTTACAGGGAAATAGGAAAAAAAGAATTGAAGTGATAGTTCCCCCAGAATGGAAGAAGTTACACAGTTTGGGGAAAAGATATGGGCTTGCCCTAAAGAACATAACAAAGAAGTAGATTGGATTGCTCAAGAGATAGAACCAAAAATAAACCAGAACAGACATGGGCTGGAATTACAGAAGATGATGTTAAATTTGCACTAAAAAAAAGCACACAATTGGAAATTCCCAGGTATAGATAAAATTCCTAACTTTTGGCTATATTATTTAAATACAGCACATAAAAAACTAGCCAAAGAACTCCAAGAAATGGTTGACGATCCAACTAAAATTCCTGCATAGATGACCAAAGGAATTACATGTCTTCTACTCAAGAATGGTGAGACAAACAACCCGAAAAACTACAGACCAATTACATGCCTTCCGACAACATATAAACTATTAACATCCATTTTAACAAAACAGACATATTTATTCTTAGAAAAAATGACATGTTACCGCTTGAACAAAAAGGGTGCAAACATGGCTGTTATGGATGTAAAGACCAATTGCTTATTAACAAAATGATTCTGGAAAACTGCTACAGTACAAAGAAAAATCTTAGTACTGCCTGGATAGACTACCGAAAAGCATTCGATAGTGTGCCACATTCCTGGATTTTAAAGACTTTAAATATATACAAGATATCACCCGTCATCATCAATTTCATCAAACAGTGCATGTCTATATGGAAAACAACCCTTTACCTCAATCATATAGATGGAACCTATAAGTCTGATGAAATAAACATCAAAAGAGGTATATTTCAAGGTGATTCTTTGTTTCCCTTACTATTCTGCATATCCTTAATAGCACTAACCAGTTAACTTAATAAGACAGAATGTGGTTATAAAATAGGCCAAAAGAAAATAAGCCATCTATTTTATATGGATGACTTAAAGTTATATGCTAAGAATGATAATGAGCTGGAAGGTCTTCTGCAAACTGTAAAATGCTTCAGCAAAGACATTGGAATGAAATCCAATTTGAATAAATGTTATAAAGCTACAGTTTTACGTGGATCAATACAAGAAACATCCTCAATTAGCTTAGACCCTGCTGGAACAATAAAAGAATTGAAACCAGAAGAAGCTTATAAATACCTAGGTGTAAATGAGAGTGAAAATATTCACCATAAAAAAATGAAAGAAATAGTGTGTAAAGAGTACTATAGAAGGCTACGAATGGTATTAAAAACTGAATTGAATTCTCAGAACAGAGTTATGGTCATTAATAGCCTTGCAATCCCAGTTGACCAATATAGTTTCAACATCTTAAACTGGACTCTAAACGACATCAGGAGAATGGATTCTAAAACAAGAAAGCTTCTTTCTAAGCATAAGGTGCATCATCCAAAGGCTGATGTAGACCGTCTATACATACCCCGTAAAGAAGTTGGAAGAGGTCTTATTCAGCTGGAATTGTCATACAAGACAACAACTATTGGCTTACTAACATACATAGAAACAACAGATGATTGGATGATACAATTAGTAAGGCAACATGAAGAAAGAAAGAAAAAATATTCAATAATAAAAGAAGGCAGTAAATACAAACAAGATTTACAGTTAGTAGATTCTGTAGAAAAGCAAAACGGAAGCCAAGAATTAACTATTACGGCAAAAATATGAAAATGAAAACCAAAGATAAAGCTCTTGAACAGATGAAACAACGCTGGCAAGACAAACCTCTGCATGGCCAATATTCAGAACGTGCCAATAAATCCAATGTTGGTTACGTGCATCTGGATTAAAGTCTGAAACTGAAGGCTTTATTCTTGCAGCACAAGACCAAAGTCTTTTCACTAGAAACTTTCAGGAAAATATTATGCATAATAATATGGATCCAAAATGCAGGTTTTGTGATAAACACCAAGAAACAATAGACCACCTAATCTCAGGCTGTTCTGTGCTTGCCCCAAATGAATATAAAAATTGCCACGATAGAGTTGGGCAATATTTACATTGGACAATGTGCAAACATTATGGAAAATCTGTAAACAAACACTGGTATCAACATCACCCAGCACCGGTTACAGAAATAGAAGATGTTACCATTCTATGGGATTACACCATCTACACAGACAGAAAAATTGAAGCAAACAGGCCAGACATTATTGTCAAAAACCAGAAAGAAAACCTTGTCTATTAATTGATATGGCTTGTCCAGCGGATTGTAACATAGCAACCAAGGAATTTGAAAAAACTGTCAAAATATAAAGACCTGGAAATTGAAATAGAAAAAATGTGGAAATTGAAAACAAGAGTTGTTCCACTGATAGTAGGTGCACTTGGAATGATAAAAATGGAACAAAACAAGACATTGAAAGAATCCCTGGAAACCCCAGCTTAAGAGATATACAAAAAATTGTCTTATTAAGTACAGCCCACACAATAAGGAAAATTTTATCTATGTAATGCTATGGATGATAAGGAAGATAGAAAAAACATCAAATGGGGCCATAACAACACGCCACGACCTGCCTTAGGTCTCCCCGCAGACTTGGTTGGTAGTGAGACCAAATCAGAAATCGAAATATGATGAAAAATGACACAATAATAATAAAAAGAAGAATGATAATAATAAACAACTATAAAATATATAATGATAGACAGAAAAATAGGTAATAAATGGGGGGGGAGGAAAAAAGGAAGAAAATATAATTAAATAAATTATGGGATCTGCTTCATAAGTGGAGAAAATCCTTATGAAGCAGATCCCCCTCCTTATGAAGCAGGAAAATGTATGGAAAACATTATAGGGATATTTTGGAGGGAAATTTACGTCAAAGTGCACAAATGCTGAAGTTGAAACAAAGATCGGTCTTTCAACAAGACAACGATCCTAAACATACTGCAAAGCTTACAAAATCCTTGTTAAGTTCAAATAGAATAGACGTTCTAAAATGGTCAAGTCAATCTCCAGATTTCAATCCGATAAAAAAAAAAAAATTGGAGAGAGCTGAAACTAAGAATTCAAAGAAAGAACCCGCAAAACCTGCATGAACTAAAGTAATTTTGTCGTGAAGAATGGAAAAATATCAGCCAAGAAACATGCAAGAAATTCGTAGAAGACTACTTACTTTAAACGCATGCATGCTCTCATTAGCAATAACGGTTACGCTACGAAATATTAATAGATGACTTAATAAATGTATTTCAAACTTTTTAGTTATTAAGTATTGGTTTTTCTTTGTGGGATATTTTATTGATTACTTTTTAAAGATCTGATTGTTTGACTAAAAGCTTAAACGTATGTATTATCAGCAGTAAATGTTTCATTAATCTGTGTTAGAAATACCTAAAGAAACATTTTTGTAATGTGTTGTAGACTTTTACTTGTCACTGTATATATGTAAAATATTACGACATCCGTGATTGCATCAGATTTTTATCACAGTAAGTCACTATTTTTTTACTGTAGATTGTCTGTGATAGATGTTACTCCAAGGAAGCATACTTATTTTGAAACTATAGTGCTTAAATATGATATATTCCTTATTTTATATTTAATTATCGAACAATACTTCCCAATCGCTTTGAATGTGCCATTGTCTTGAGGAATAATGAACATTCACTCTGTTATTCTCAACAAATTTCACTGAAGCTCCAATGTGCGTGCACGTGCAAAAAATCATCCAGAGATCTTATGGCAAAGATGGCACTGATTGTTTTTCTCGCTTCCGAAAATGAAGATTGCAGCCCTAAGAAAAAACCATATCATAACCGTTCAAATGAATTCAATTTCAAGCCGTTAAAACCAGAATTTATTCAATCATTTCACCTCAAGCAAAGCAGTAAAGCCACTAAGTTACAATAGGTTACTAAGTACCGAGAACAGTAAAAGAAGAGGAATGAAGAAAACGGTAGATAATGACTGACATTATATTTAATTTTCTTACTTACTCCTTAAGGACACATGATCCAATGGATATAGTCGTTGTTTAATTCCTGTGACTTGACTCAAAGAGTTGTGAGTTCAATACCAGGCTATAGCAGTGGAGAACAAGTAACTTACAGGGTTAGAGGGAGATAACTCATGACTACCAAAAGAGACACTACTACGCAAGAAATAAAGATTATATACCCCAGTGGTTGTAATAAAGGGTTCGGTTCGAAATTCTTAGCACCTGAAGAAAGCCGGAGCGAACAACGGTCAAAACGTCGTATAAATGGCAACAAAGATGAGGACAATAGTCCAAATAATGTAAACAGTGTAAATACCACCTTATCTCAGAAATATAGACAAAAATATCAATAAAAAATGTCAAGGACGACACAGTGAGCCAACTTTCCAAGTAGCAGACCTAGCAGTTAATTCAATGCAAAATGGCATGTTATAGTTAAAAAAAACTAAACGAAAAATTCAATATTAACTATTCATCGCAATTTTAAGGAACGAGATTAAGTTTCAAAATTTGGAAAAAGATGTCCCTTGTAAATCATTAGCAGCGTATCGATTATTGAGTCACGGTGACTTTTCTGGTCGTTATAGTTGGAAATAAGAAATTAATCGTTTTTCACAATGTCCAGCGCCGTCGTCAGTGACTCACTTGCGATGATAGATCTCTGTCATAACCGAGAGGTAACCTTTATCGTAAGTTCATGTTGAGTGTTTAGTGGGATATGCTGGAAACCATTAATTACTAAATTTTAAGCGATAACCCAACATTCACAGATCAAGCGTACGGCTAACAAACTTTAGCCTATCCAGAGAGCTTTAAGCAGAAAAACACCCATCCTTAGTGAAGAGAAAAATACTCATTGTTTATAACGTCAGAATGACTAAAGATCTGATAGAGGCATTCAACTAGAAAAAATGATTAATCCAGCTCTTGACATTGCTCCATTTGACTATCATTTGTTTCGCAATTTTTCAAAATCATTTTTGATAGAGAAAGACTTGCTTCAGAAGACAATGTTGAAAAATTAATTAGTCTTTTATTTCAGGGAAAAAAAACATGGAAGGAATATTAAAAGTCTGGCTATCGAAAAACTTGTTCACAGTGGGATTAAGCTTCTCGAAAGCCAAGGCGAGTGTATTCGTGATTAAGTGTATCTTTTGATCACTGCGGCATTTCTGCTGCCAACTAAAATGGAACATCGAACATAAAGAAATCAATGCTGGTTCTCGTGTCGCACGCCACATGGGGCAACGATTTTTACCTCTATTTCTCGATTAATCCAATGAAATCTCGTTATTGTTTGTAGCAAGTGCGAATTTCTTCCAGGGTTGCGGATGCTAGCCCAACACCTAAAATGGCTTGTTCTAAAAGGATAAAGGTTTCCAACTACCCTTGCTCTTTAATCATACCTTAAAAAAATGGACTCATGACATTGCTAAAAGGGCATGACTTTGAAACTGTAGCACCCGTAGTTCAAATTCGAATTGTCAGTTCTTTCTCTGTTACATTAATCTTCAGGCATGTTAAAAATTCTATGTTTAAAATATTTACAAATGCTTTTATATTTTTAGCCACAAGATGTTTCACTGTATGTTCGTCAAATTACAAGAGACTTCACAAATAAAGATTAAGTCAGTTAGTTAAGTGCCATACGTGATACACACTTGGGCGATCATGTCTCTTAGAGACATGACTGACTAGACAGAATATTTTCCCTCGGTAGGTTGCCATAACTTTTGCAGTAGACTAGTTACCAACCAAGTTTAGAACCCAATATGCACTGCTATTTAACTCATAGCTGGAGGGAAAAACGACGGAATCATGCCTTTCCGAGAGGTATTTGCATGAGAAAGAGAATGCGATTGCGAATGCAACGAATTCAACTGGAATTCGAAATATACTCCCCGATTACACTTGTTTGCATTACGATACACTTTCAGAATAGAGATGAATATTTACAAGAAATCGAAAATTTGTGTTTATCAGGATTAGTTCGGATTCGTCTACTGTGAAATCATTCGAGGTAGAATGGTTAAAATGAGATGGAAATTAATCGTTTTCTTTGGATTTTTTTATAGATACATTTTTAATGAACTCATAAATAATAATTTAACTAATGTCCTTGTCATGCATTGAAATAAATTTGATCACAATTTCAACCTCAAAATTTCCATATTCATCAAAAGAAAAAACAATTTACTCAGAAGTATAATTCTCAAGAGCGTTGCCATCAAATATTGCCTAAATATTAATCTGTGTCTCGTTTTTCCCCAATCTCACCTTTCCTAATGGAAACAATACTTTTCTAGACAAACATACATAAGAAAAATATTATTTGGAAAAATACAAAAAAAAACGGTTAATTTCCATCTCTTTTTAATATCTCATGACATAACATTATACTGCACATAAAAATTCTCCTCAAACATGAACTATAACGTTTTTGAAATGTTTAATATTATCAGTTAATCTTATGAATGTATATGAGCGCTTTTCCTAATAACCAACAATATTTCTTTAGAGATACCTTATTTAAAATAAAATTAATTTCAAATTTTTTGCCTTGATAAAGTCCGTCACGGAACGAAATGCATAGGCGAAAAAAATTATTGTTTCCTCTTGTCTTCTTGTCTTCTTTATTTTCATATTGTTCATTTCTTCTTCAGATTATCACTGAGTATACTTTTGTATATATATATATATATATATATATATGTGTGTGTGTGTGTGTGTGTGTGTGTGTGTGTGTGTGTGTGTGTGTGTGTGTGTGTAATGTAGATGATACTGGAAAACTGCTGCTTGTAATCGAAATAAGTGGAACCATTCATATTCTCACAAGAATCAAAACTATTAATGAAACTTGTCAGCGATGGTCATACTCGTATCAGCAGTCAGAAACATTATGAATGGATGTGTGTGTGTTTTTATGTGAGTGTGTTTGTGTATATATACCCTTGTGCAATTTAATTGAAACAAAAAGAATTATATATTCCTAGAATGTTTCGCACTTTCCTCGGTCACGTATACGCCGTCTCTTTGCGTTGTTTTTCTCTTCTGACCGCATTTTTCTTTATGTTTTGGATTGATGGATCCAGTTTGTTTCATCGCCTTGATGACAAGAATCATAGTTAAAAGGCTCACTCCAACAATATCCACAATCTCTCTGTAATGCTTGCCAATGCGTTCGTACAGCGTTACAATATTAGTACGCTTCCTTGGAGTAATGTCCATCGCAGACAAAAGCCACAGAACAACTAATCGTCAGTCGAGACAAGAGTGTCTAGGCGTGATAAAAATCTCGTCCAATCACAGATGACGCAAAATTTTTCAAGGCCAAACAAATTTCATCATACACCCCAAAAATAGATTCATATTACAGCACACCGCTGCAAACGGCCTAATCTGATGAAAAATAGAAATCGATTACACCCTGTCACTCCAGTGGGTCTAAAACTGACAGAATGGTGAAAGAAAGGAAACTAAAGCAGTCATTACAATTAATTTGCACAATCTTTGTATGTAATTTGTATGTAATCTTTCTGCAATTATTTTTCTTCGTTCAACTTCGAGAATATAAAAAATGGCCACACTTTCTAGATATTTTTTCTTTGCGCATCCGTGAGATCAGCGAAGTTTCGGCTAAATTTATTTAAGGTATATTAACCTCCCCTGCTGGCAGCAAACAGCAAACGGCATGCATACGGACAGGTAACGATCTCAATAGATTTACAAAGATAGAAAGAGGCGTAAGACAAAGATGTGTCTTTTCACCAGATTTGTTCAACCTGTACAGCGAGAATATTTTGAGGACCCTAGATGACACGCCAGGATTTATTATTGGAGGCCACAACTTGAACAACATAAGGTATACAGATGATACAGTGCTGATTGCAGACACAGAAAGGAAACTACAAGACCTTCTACAGAAGTGACAAAAAGGACTACAAATAAACTTTAAGAAAACTGAGTGCATGGTCATCAGCAAAAACAGCAACCCAAAATGACAAATACAGGTGGGGGATACCAGAATATAGCAAATACAAAAATTTAAATACCTAGGAAGTGTTCTAACAGGAGATGGAAAGTGCGACACAGAGATCCGAAGGCGAATTGGCATGGCAAAGGACGCGTTCCAGAAGCTGAGTAAAGTACTAACACACAGGAAAATTTCGCTGGAAACAAAGAAAAGAGTTCTGGATTGCTATGTGATGTCAGTTCTTCAATGCGGCAGTGAATGCTGGACAATATCATCGAAAATGAGGACAAAACTGAAAGCAGCGGAAATGTTGTTCTACAGAAGGATGCTGCGGATATCGTGGACTGAGCATGCAAGCAACGATGAGGTGTTGGAAAGAATGGCAACAAAAAGAAAATTAATACTGAGCATCAGGAAGAGACAACTGAAGTTGCTGGGACATGCAATAAGGAAAGAGAGCTTGAAGAACCTGATAGTGAATGGTCAGATAG
The DNA here is from genome assembly GCA_037127315.1 of Ascarosepion bandense. Lineage (NCBI taxonomy): Eukaryota > Metazoa > Mollusca > Cephalopoda > Sepiida > Sepiidae > Ascarosepion > Ascarosepion bandense. Next base: position 910,266 of record JBBBDQ010000964.1, read on the forward strand.
AAGGCAAGAGAGACAGAGGAAAGCAGCGGATAACATATTTGCAGGGCCTGATCAGGTGGATGACGGAACGGGGGTTACCAGGAGTAACAGGAGCAAACATACTAAGAGCCATAAGGGATAGGAAGATGTGGAGAACCATGATCGCCTACGTCCTGAAGGGACAGGGCACATAGAAGAAGAAGAAGAAGAAGAAGAAGAAGAAGAAGAAGACCCTCCTCCAGTTAAGGGTAAACAGACTGTCGTGACATTCTTGCTAGAGAAATTACATCACTCGGCCCTTTCAGCACTAATCCTTGACGTCACTCACATCGGTGTGACGTCAAATGCACTTCGTTTCGACGCTCTTTATCCTCTGAAGTGTATAGACATACGCCAAAAAGCGGGAAACGTTGCTAAGAAAAACACCGAAAATCATGACAGGACTGATCCCCCAACTGACTGACTGAGATACTGTGTAAAAATATAAAACTTGCTTTGACTGCCGGCTACGTTAAGAAAGATGTGATAAAAATTGATAAACGTCGAACCGGATTTTCGACTCGATAAACACAATTAGATAAGGCTGAGGATTAGTTAACTCAATGGAAAGGTACAAGAGTTGAATGTTGAGGTCAGGGCGGTGATTTTTGTATCTTGCCTCTGCTCGAGTCGGGTGATGGGCGCCAGAGACTGTTGCAGGCTATTCACAGCGAACCGGTGCATTTGCTATTTCATTGGGCCAGCGAATCATGAAAAGCATTCACAAAACGGGACGCTGAGCAAAAAGAGGATTAATTTGACAGATTTTCAAAAGATGCACGTTGAACAAGTAAGGATGCGGTATTTTTGTTTAAACAATGAAGAGGTGCACACAAAGAAAGAACTAGAGTGTAATTTATTTACACGGTTGCTGTTGAGCCTTCTTCTGTGTGCAATGGAAGAACATAGCTCTCCACAAATTCTTATTTTTTCACTATTTACATTATTGCTATTTGTACGACGTTTCGCTCCAGCCTTCTTCAGGTGCTAGGAATTTCGAACTGAACACTTTTATTACAATCACGGGGGTATATCATTCTCATTCCTTCTGCGAAGCCTCTTTTTGTTTTATTATAGGACAGAGACAAACGTGGCAGCATGGATATAAGAGGCTCACTAAATCCCAGATCACCAAAATCTTAACTTGTTCAAGTCTACAGTTAATCGTTACCTTCCCCACCTATCCTTACAAATTGTCTCCTAACGTAATCCTCTGCCTCGTACAGGGTCTTGTACAGGGTAAACCTTACTGTAAAAAATGTCAGTAAGTCGTTTAATATAATGTGCTAACTTATTCATGGATTTTTGACAAAGTCCAAAGAAAGATCTGCTATACTATCGACACTGATATGGTGTCTCAGCTTGACTCGCTTTCCCACCGCCGCAACGTATCTTCCCTTAAACTTTTCTATACATATTTTCATGGTAATTGTTCTGATACGCGTTCCTCTTTGGTACGATGATTTTAAACGCAGTACTGGATTGGCAAATAGGTTTCATTATTTCACTGTTGAAATTTCAAGTTGTAACCGTGAGTTCTATGCTAATAGTTTTCTTCTCCTGAATTTTTCGCTTATGAAATCCTGTTCCGGCTTCTTGCGTTTCTATCAACTACGATTTTTAAATGCAACATCAGCCGTCAGTTTCTGTCTCCTTGACCTCTGGCGTCCTGGGTATGAAGATAAACTACATGCGTCAACAAGGCCTATGATCGGGAGATTTTGAGGAGTGTCAAACCACCTCTTTATTGCTGTCGTTCTCAGGTTCACTCTGACTGGGGGTGGTAGCACCTGTTACAGTCCCAGTGTTGAGCAAATAGTTAACCGCTGAATGAAAGGTCAATACACTATGAAAGCATAAAAGTAGATTTTTATAGTAAAAATACCAACAATACATTTTTGAAAAAAATTATCAGCAATACCAAGAAAAAAGATCCTCTTTAGAAAAATATGTCAATGAAACCTGATCTACAAACTGACTCCATACAAAGAATACATATTCTATTCATACGAATCTATCCTAAACCAGACTTTCAACAACCTCTTTTTACAATAATATATTGCAGCTAAAGATAAAATTCTAATTTATAATTTTTTATATAATTCCAATTTCTAATTTTTTTACTTGCCTAGAATATCTTGTTCTTTACTTTTCCAGGTTTAATAACTTGTCCTGTTCTTTTCCAGGTTTAATATAATTTTAAGAATATTACATTTCATACGCGCATTTTTCCACGTAATACATGATTTTTCCAGACAGTGAATTTAAATGCTGAAAACTGCAATCAAAAATCTTAAAAAGAAAATTTTTTATATGCAATTGATTAAAAGAACAATAACAAAATTTATTATTTATAACCAATTCTGATAATCAATTATGATAAAATGATAAGTGACAAGCAAAGTTTAATTGAAAAAAATGATAAAAGGTATCATTAGAATTTAAATGTTGAAAACCGCATGCAAAACTATTAAACATAAAAAGTGATAAAGAATAAGATTTATTATTAGAAGCATTAGTCACTCACTTATGTACTTATTTAGTTAATCTCCCTTTTCGGACTTCACATACTCTGATGTAACTTTTATCTACTGAACTAAAATTCAAAAGTTTTTTTCAAAATGTGGCTCACACTCCACCCATGTCTTTTGAACAGGTGAAGAGGCTCATCCCTTGTTTCCTGTTTAGGATGCGGTTTCCGGTTTTCTCTTTTCCAATCTTTTCACTCTTTTCCTTTATTATTCTTTTTTTTTCAATTGGAGTAGATAGACTAAACTATCGCCCGGTTCACACTCCACCCACATCTATTGAACAGGTGAAGAGGCTCATCCCTTGTTTCCTGTTTAGGATGTGGTTTCCGGCTTTCTCTTTTCCATTCTTTTTACCCTTACGTAACCCCTGCGCATCAGTGGCGTTACCGCCTTGCTCGGGGTGATATGGTTAAAAAAAAAAAAAAAAAAAAAAAAAGGAGATGCCCTATCTAACTGTGTAAACTGTTTGAAATTTGTTTGTTGGATGAATTAGTGGTGAAGCTTGAAATCTGTCTAGATTCACTCACTGTTGGACTTAAGAATATAATCAACCACTGCTGTGGTTAAATGATTCATGCAAATCTATCCTCAAAATCTTGTCATTAAATAACCCACTGAGGTTGATATACCGTTAAACAAACCAATCGATCCTTGGTCTCTGTTTATTGTTCTCAGTGTGTCTTTTGTGCTCATTAACATTTTTGCATTTTACTGTCTTTCATCGCTTTGCTTGGCGTGAAATGATTAGAGAACATTTAAAGATTCAAATTTACTTGAGAAAAGCAGTCACACTTTAGGAGAGTCGATTTAGAAAACGGATTACCCAAATCACAAGCCAAATATAAAAGACTGATCGATCGAAGTGCGCAATCGATAAACAGATTGAAGTTTTGATCACCTGACAAACTAATCAAAAAACAGATGCGTCCAAAGATGACATTTATTTAAATGCAATTTTCAAAATGCGTTGTTTTTTTTTTTCTGTTTTGTTTTTATAAGTTTAAACAAAAATTGTTTAATTTAAGAATATCAGACGCGTTTCTCACTGTTGTCCCAAGATAATACATTTAACAACGATGGCAAAATTCTCTCATTATCTGGTTGGCGAATTAACTTTTCACAAGTTGATAATTATATCATGGTCTGGTGCTTCTTTTCTTTTTTCCCAAATATTTACACCACGTCTAATCTACTTGCAAACGCGTAAGCACACCAATAACTCTGAAAACTAATGAAGACAAAAAAGAATTACCATAAAGAATTTCCAAATTTTTGTCATTTTCTACATTCAGGCAAATATCCTCACCTGTATTATTATGAAAATGTTTCAGTGAATTTGGCTTTTCAAGTGTCTGTTAATACGGATAACTTTCATAAAATTTTGATTGGTTGAGAGTATTTTTGTTTTGTTTTTTTACAGTTTATTAACCTATTGTTGGTTATTTAATGTAGAAATGGCTTATGGCTATATCACGTTAAAACACCGGTTCTTGTACGATCACCGAAGGTAAGCAACGTCGAGCCTGGTCAGTACCTAGATGAGTGAATTCTTTAGGAGTTCCTCTCGTTTGTTACGGAACATTGGGCTCCTTTTAACGTCGCATCCGAGGATGTGCTAACACTAGGAATTTCAGAGGGTATTTAGAATTCATAGGCGGTCCCCAGCCGCATAGTATAGGATAATGTAATCAGATTTTAATTCAGAAATTTTTCTCCTAGACTGGTTGGCACCCAATGTTATAGGACCCAGTCTGTCCTGCTATTTTAACCGTAGCTGGGGGAGATAGATAGATACATATCTTTCCTAAGAGTATCAGCACGGAATGAACATAAAGAACTGGAACTCGAACTCGGCTCTCTGATTCATTAGTCCAAGCCGCTAAGCATTAGTCCATCGTGCCTTGGATGTGGTGTTAGTGCAATGGATAATGGTTCGGCATTGTTAATCAGGGAGCCGAGCTCAAATTTTCTTTTAGGTTTGTTATACTCACTTTGATGTGGTCTGTGGTGCAGTTGATATCGACTCGGAACGAGAAATCGGAGTGCCGAGTTCGAATTCCAGTTGAATTCCTTGCATTCACTTACGCACAAATACCCTTGGGAAATCCGTCTCTTCCCTCCAGTTATGGGTTAAATAATAGGAAAGATTTGGTTCTATAGCCTTGGCTGGCAACCAGGCTACCACAGAAAGCAATGGCAACCTACTGCGGGATAATCTTCTGTCTAGTCAGTCATGTCTCTTTCGGGACATGATCGCCCAAAGCGTGTGTATCACATATGGCACTTAACTGACTGATACTCACTTACGCGTAAATATCTTTGGGAAAGGTATAAATACGCCTCTTCTCGTCTTGCTATCAGTAAATAAGTAAGACTTGTATCACTAATGATTTTAGTCTCAAAACAATTCTTACAATTTAACTTTTTCGGAAGGTCCCCTAATTCAAACTGGTAAATATTGCCATAATCCTTCATATTTGGTGTCACGAGGAGTTTTGTTGTTCTTTCGCGCAACTGCGCACCACACCCTCTTGACTCAGGGTAGTACTACGTCTTTAAGACTCTTGATGTAGGCCTGTGGGAAGCGTGTAGGCGTGTTGTAGCCCCTGTGGGAAGATAAATGGAAGCATAACATCGCTATCACTAGTGATAACTCCAAACACCTTTATAATGACCATTAGACTCATCCAACTCTTTCCGAATCCTTTGCTCTGTTGTCAGATTGACACCCAAACACTCTCAAATGGTTTGTATTAGAGCTTCCGCTGCGAATGCTAAGCAGCACAGCATGCTGTTTCCAAATTTCTGGAGCAGTCAATTGCGTCATGAGGATCTTTTTCTCATGTACGCATATCCTTTCAAAAGTAAGACATATCAGACGCAACTGTAAGATACTAACTCATCGAAATTGCTTGTAGAGATTAATGGTTTCTAAGGAAAAATATACCTTGGCCAATGTAAGGATATTTATATTTAAATCACTACTAATTTTATCCTTCCAAGTGATTTAAATATCTTAAATATACATACCTTGACCATGTATTTTTTTTTCTTTGAAAAGATCAGCATTTATACGGATAGTATTCATTTTTTATGTAGTGTAATACATTTAGTTGTATTGAAATAACTTAGCATTGCATATATGTTTTTCTTTAGAAAGGATCAACATTTTAACACAACTGATCCTGCTATACATTGCAAGCGACAAAATCAGATAAGAACAACGCGCATGCGCCAAATGCGCCAAATGATTTTTAACATGTTTTTATGTAAGATTGCTGCCAAAATATAGATAGATAGATAGATAGATAGATAGATAGATAGATAGATAGATAGAGAGAGTCCGCCAAAAATGTATACACATTTCAGCAAAGGAAAGATTGTATAGATATTGTCATACTAAGTTTAATCAGACATCACGAGATTAATCTAAGTTACCATTGGACAAACGATATAGACTTTAGGCTTTACAATAACAAGAGATGCCCTAACTGCTGGACATTAGCTTCTATATTTTTATTAGTAGGGCTGAATACTGCTTGTAGTGTAATTCCACATGACATCCGGAAGTGTCATGGTACATGAAACGAAAATGATATACCCCAGTGATTAAAAGATTCGCTTCGCAATTTCAAGCAATCAAAGAGAAAGGCTGAAGCATCGTGAATATAGCAATAATAATGAGGATAATAGTCCGAATAATTTAAATTTGTTTCCTACACTTATAATCGAGGATGTGCATTGTAGTGCAGTTGATATCGACTCGGAACGACAAATCGGGTTGCCGAGTTCGAATTGCAGTTGAATTCTTTGCATTCATTTACGCACAAATACCCTTAAAGGTATTAATCCGTCTCTTCCCGTAATCTTCTGCCCAGTCAGTCATGTTTCTTTCGAGACATAATCGCCCAAAGCGTGTATCACGTATGGCACTTAACTGACTCTTATAATCATACAATGGACCTCATTCCGCAATACTTTACCTTGTGTTGCTCTTCGACATTATAAAGGCCGAACACTTTGGTTAAAAATATTCTCGTAAGATTATGCCCATATTATATGGTAGAAAAATTTTTACTCGTGGATATTAGGTTTGAGTCATTTAGACGGAAAGAAAGCGAAGCAAATATCTTTCTAGAAAAAGTCAACAATATAAATTGCTAATTTCAAACAATGTGCTGTCTATTAGGAGTTACCATGGTGTTCTAGTTGTTTTATTAGATTCAGTCAGTCAGATAAGTGCCATACGTGATACACGCTTGGGCGATCATGTCGCTTTCGAGACATGACTGACTGGGCAGAAGATTATCCCGGTTGCCGACCAATCTGTCCTGTTATTTAACCCATAACTGGAAGGAAAAGACGGATTAATACCTTTCCCAAGGGTATTTGCGCGTAAGTGAATACAATGAATTCACCTGGAATTCGAACTCGGCTCCCCGATTTCTCGTTCCGATATCCAATGCACTACAACACACATGCTTCTCTAAAGAGTAACATTATCGGGATGGAATAATGGATAATAATAATTTAAAGAAAACATTCCTGACTAATAAACAGCCAAATAGCTTGTTGCAAAATATATTTCTAAAGTACATTATATTTGACAGAAAATCCCGCAAAGGAAAAAAGCAGGATGGTAGTAAAATGTTCATTGGTCTGTGAATTGGCTAATCAGCAACTCGCAAGAAGGCGAGATTTTATGGAGTTAGGGAATATTTTTTCTCTTCAAGATTCTTTAATGAGGTTGGTAGCGAGCAGATGCAGATAAGAATGTTTTCTCACTCATTCCCTTACTGACAGGCAGCAAGATAAAATAAAAGTGGCCAATACAGAACCAATTATGTTGTACCATTTAACAGATCACTCAATAAATACCGGGCCTGAGATACAGATGTCGCCACAGATGAAAAATCCATATATTTTTTATGAAGTACTAACTCTCAAATGGCACGTGACACAATTTGGGCCCAATTGAATTATTAGATTGCAAATTACAGTTATTTAAGTAAAGCTACTGTTGCAAAAAGAGGCATCAAATTGTTAGAGAAGCGTTGGAATCAGTGCATCACCCTAGAAAAAGACTATGTTGATGAACAAAGTCAAATTTTGCCTAAAAGTTATTGTTTTATTAGTTAGGCCCGAAACTTATTGAGTGATTTGTTAATATTACAAGAAAACCTTTTGGCTTAAGAAAACATGGCTTCAATGAAAAACATGGCTTTCAATGAAAACTGTGATGGTGCAACGGTGTCTGAGGACAGCTGATGTGAACCACTGCCAATCAACGACCGCGGTTTGCTGAACACCAGTTCGGCTATAGACGACGCCATGACAATGCAGCATTAGACTCGTTTGTAAACGAACTTATGCGCTTGGTCTAACTGAATCTGATTGGTCTATTTTAGCTTCACCCTGATTAACCAGAATCTATGGCAATTGGTCCGCCGAAATTTATTGTGACCTATCAACTGCATTGTATAAGCGGTCAATCAACCGGAATAAATAACTATCTATGAACCGGAATTTGTAACGATCGATCAACCAAAATCTATTGCTACCTATCAACTGGAATTTATAGCGATCGATCAACCAGAATATATAGCAATCTATCAACCGGAATCGATAGGGCTCGATCAACCGGTATCTATTGCAATTTATCAACGGGAATTTATAGCAATTTATCAATTGAAATCTATAGCGCACGAGGAAAAAATGTTTAACTTTTTCTTCTTATAATGCGTTAATGGGTTAATAATGATCCTTTGTATTTTGCCTTTTCTGAATAGTCAGATATTATTAACCTACCAAAGATGTCTCACTTATTATTTTGAATAAAAGAAAAGTATTAATAGCAACGAGAGAGAAATACCGCCCCCAAAGTAATCCAACTTGTTTATTTCAAATAAACTTACAACGAATCTAATTTCTTGTTTTTTAACAAAACTTAACGATCGATAGTCGTTGATTTTGATTGATATTTTCCAGACCTGATTCTGGCTCAATTATTTATGATTTCTTGATTGAAAATGAAGTGAAATGATACAGAATTTGATCGATTTTGTTTTTCAATGATTTGGCTTTGAAGAAAAGATTGATTTCGGCCTTTGATGAAGACAGACGTGTTTGGGAAGGAGTATCAAACAATCTTCTCCTTCGATGTCGTCAAAATTTCTGCTTATCGAAATAGTGACATTTTAATATCTTTGGCCCAAGTCGATAAAACAAACAGATCAATCATATATGTGAATTTACTGACACAAGCACACACGCTAACATGTTTTCTTTTCGTGTTATACTTTAATTATTATTGTTGTATAATGTAAAGCCGTATGTGGCGATATATTAATCGGTTCCGCAGCTTGATCTCTCATATTAAATAACCAGAAATTTCGTTGTTAATTACAAGTATTACTCTACGACGAAAAGCAAACGTTTAAGACTGCCTTAATGACGGACAAATTGATATTAGTAAGCAGGTAAGACCGAGTCGCTAATATATTTCTCCTGTTTCGTGTTAGTTTTTCTTTGTTTATTATTGCTCTTAATGATTTAAAAAACATAATTCTATCTTACAAATGACAAGTTTCGTTCCTACGAAGCGTCGTAACGCCTGTTCCGTTTAAGTCGTAAGATACCCAGGAAAGAAAGCGAATGCACAACAATTAAATATGGCGGTGTTTTTCACCGTGTATTCTTCTGTCATCCAGTTTGCGCCGTATGTTCAAGGCAAACGGCATAAGTCGAAACAAGATTAATCATGAATCGCTGTAGCTCGTGAATGTCGTAACCCAGGAATAGACTGTATAGTTAATTTTAATGATGAAATACTAAATATTACCAACATAAAATATAACAACGCAATTGCAGAATTAGTTAAATTTTGCCGTAATCTTTTAATGTAGATGTGCGTTGTGGTGCAGTGGCTCAGCTGGGAACGAGAAATCGGAGAGCTGAGTTCGAATTTCAGTTGATTTCCTTGCATTCAATTTTGCGAATTTATACCTTCCTCTAGATATGAGTTAAATAGCGGAACAGGTTGGGTCTGATAGCCTTGGTTGGCAACCAGTCTATCGCAGAAAATAATGGCAATCTACTGCGGCAATACCTGCCCAGTCAGCCATGTCTATTTTGAGACATGATCGCCCAAGAGTGTATCACGTATGACAACTAACAGATCGCGGATATTTGTACTTTTAATAATTTCAAGAGTAGAAACATTTTGTACATTTGACAATAGAATTAATTGCATATCTAAAACCCCCAGATTAATCATACTTTCAAATGTGTGACGTTTTCTGCATATTTTAAACTGACATTTTTTAATCTTTTCGTCCCAAGTAAGGTGATAATGCCATGAAGATACGATGCGTTTTCAAAGTGTGAAAAAGAATGAGAATACTTTAGAGAGAAGAAAAAACAATAAAAGTACAGAATTCTGGAAGATAGAAGACAGCGATTGATTTTGCATTTAAATCTTTCTTAATAGTGGGTAACTGATCGGGAGAGAATATGAGAAAAAGAAAAATATTATTAAGAAGCAAGAATGATGAAAAAATATAAAAGAAGATGGCGATTAACATTGCATTTAAATTTTTGAAGACCTTGACTAGAAAGCAAGAAACAGGAAGGGAGTTTCACAAGGAAGAAAATAAACTATTAGAATAGAACATGTTACATCTAGTTATTTAAGCAGTAAAATGATGAGACCTAGTTGCTAATCTAGTCGCACGCTTAAAGTCATACTATCGCCGTACCCAGGATAAGAGCCCATTAGAATTAGTTCTAGGAAGGTTAGATCACTGTGTTAGGTCAGAAAGTTTTTCATGTCAGAATCCATTTTGCACATTTATAAATCTAGTGTGCATTGAATACTGTTGCCATATCAGGTCGGATGCTACTGCTATTCATCTTAATGTTCTCGACAAAATCCAAAGATGAATCTGCGATATAACTGATTCTGACGTGACAGTCCACCTTTAGTCACTTTCTCACCAACGTGATGCGGCTTCTCTCTGTCTTTTCTACAGGTATTTTCATGGTAACTGCTCTGATGAGCATTTTTCCCAAATTCCTTGAACACATATATTTATTTTAGAGTCATTGTGAAGTCCACGATCCTTTCCTCGCCTGCCATAGTATGTGCTTCGACAGAGTTATATACAGTTTTGAATTCAAAGTTTATATTTCTCCTAGACTGCTTACCAGTCAAGGTTAGAGATCCTAGTCATCTCTGCTATTTAACGCTTAGCTGTAATTAATTTAAAAATACTAAATTATTTACAGCGAACAGATAGTACAGTTGTTATTATTTACTTACTGCCCACCGCTGGTAAAATGGGACGCACAGAAACCCCGGGCGCGTGCACCTGTGCCAGGTTCAAAAATAGCCCAGTCTTCGCAAACACCGGTTGCTTTCGAATCAGTATTACTACCAATTATCCACACCGTTTAGTTTAATGAGAGAGGTAATGCCGTGGACAGATGTTTCCAGAAACCGGGAACCGCTCAAAAATATTTTTGTTGCCCTCAGTTCGAAGACACAACTGAGTTGCCATCAGTCCGAAGACAGACACACAATTGAGAGATAAAATGTAGATTGCCCGCTCGACGGCAGATACTACACTTTGTAGTACTGACTTGTCACCCTGCGCTGGAAGGAAGTGACCCGAGGTCCGTTTAATGTGGGGAGCCCTAGAGCTTTCACCAGAGCTAGGTCCCAAAATAGCCCAGCCCTGCAACTGACGCTGGCATCGATAGTAGTACTATGCCACCTCTTTAGTCCAACGAGGGAGGTACTACCACAAACAACTCTTCCCTGAAACCAGGCACCTCTCTGTATATTTTCCAGTTGCGCTTTCTACGGAGACAGAGACACAATTGAAAGATAAAATGTAGTTTGATCGTAATATTTATTATTAATCTAAACGCAGACAACCTAAAACTATTACATCTATTACTTTTAAATGTAATAACACAGCGGTAAAAAAAAGAGAGAAAAATGTACCAGTGAAAAAATACTAATGACAATGCTTTATCTAAAACGCCAGTATAAGTTAAGACTATTATGTCCACTATTACTACATCAAGATGTAAATATGCAGTATGGTGTCGATTATAAAATCAGATGATAACCAATGCAGATTTATTATTCAAATGTGCCTAACGTCTTGGAGATAGTTCCTGTAGTCACATTGGTAAAGAGCTATCATGTTATTCAAGCTCACAATTATTGTTCAAATCGTGTTGAAGGTTACGTCTTTATTTCTGGTCCATGATTTTAACTGAATATCGTAAAATGTTAAAAATACTTAAGAGTCTTGATGAAAAGCACTAAAATGTAATGAAAAATTTAGTTAAAGGTTAATAATGGAGACGCTTTAACAAAGAAAGTAGAAAACATTTAATATTATACATTTTAAGTAGGAATAAAAGCCAATTAAGAAATATTAATCAACAGAAGTACTCGAATTGAATAATAATTTCATAAAAAGTGCTGCTTTCATTAAAGAATGATTTCAATTAAAGTTACATGAACATACGCGTATGTGCGCCTATTATTTTGATTGTGTATCAATATTGATGTTAAATTGGCGAGAAGCCAACTTCAATTACTCGGCCTCTTTATAAATATTCACATTAAAAAGAAAGGTTGAATCCGTATAAACATTATTCATTCGTTGCCATTGAAAAAAATTTTAGGAATATACTATTAGGGGATTTTATTTTATTTCATTTTATTTTATTTTTTTTACATGAAAGAATTCATTTCCCTTTCAAATCTGTGAACGAAGTTCACAAACGACCTTTATATTATATGTTCTGTAAGTAAATATGTAATGAATTGTGAGTCAACTAATCAAGCAGAACCGAGGTTTAATGATAGGAAATGAGTTTATCATCTCTTCTATCGCAATATCTAGAGTGCGTTTCAGAGTTTAAATAGGACAAGTTGCAAATAGGGAAATTGGCGACCTTATGAGCTTTCGCTTGAGAACAAAACACAACATTCCATCAACAGCAGTTCAGACATGTCACCCTTTCATTCTTCATTGCACTGATACAGATTATGAAAAATGGGTTTTGCATATCAACAAAGCAAGTACAAAGCAGTGGTTATCATTAAAAGGCTAAGTGGCAAAACCAAATACTTCTATAGAAATCCTTGTTTTCGTTTTGATGGAATATAAAAACTATGGCAAACAGCTGAATATGGAACGACCGTTACTATAGACATTTACTGCCAACAACTTGATCAATGAAACAAAGTATTTTAAACCCTTTTTTTTTTCAGGGAGACCCACCAGCTTTCTTTGATCATGCAATCGAAAATGTTGGCTGCTGTCATTGAAGGGAGTTATATTTCAATAAATAATCTAAATAGGTAAACGCCAAACTAACTCGGGGTACACTTGCTCTACATAGACATGTTATACTTGTTATGCATTTTTGGAATCAGGATCATCCCGGAATTGAAAATCCGTCTTGCATCTGACGCTTGAACATCCAGCATTGGAATTTGTGTCTGAATGGGGAGGGAACAGATAAGTATTCAACTTTTAAAATAACTAAAAATATTTCAAAAATTAAAAAAAATGTTAAAATTTATATTGAGTTTAAACCAAAACGAAAACTTTGTGAATTTAAAAAGATTTTATTTTAAATTCAATTTAATATATCTCCGAATAGAAGAAATCAATTGTACTTTTATCAAAAGGCCAAGGAATCAGAGGATTCATGACGTGAGATTATGAATTCCTGCAGAGCTTGTGATTTGAAGAATTCAATTTTCGTATGTTTTTAATCGTTTCACCTAAATCAAGGCGGTACCGCCAATGATGCACAGGGAGCTACATAAGAGAGTAAAAGTTTAGGCAGGAGGAGAGTGAAGAGAAAGACAAACCAGTTACAGAGGGTGTCAAAGAAAGGGCAAAAGAAGGATGGGAACACAGGTGTGAAGACAGTTGCGAAGTTAGAGAGAAAAGAAAAGAACAAGATTCAAAGGGTGATGTAAAAAGGACTGGAGTCAAATGGATAAGAGATGGGAATTGACATTGCATTTAAATTCCTGGAGGTTGTAGCCGTCAGGAAGTGCGAGAATTTCGGCCCATGTCGATCTTTTGGTCGGAATTGGAATTATAGCCTGAATCAGAGTTAAAGTGAGGTTGTATTCAGTGAATTGAGGAATTCAAAGTTATTTCTTAAAAATTATCATAGCTGATTTCTATGATGGACCAGAGGTCTCATTAGTTTTGGGCCGGAGCCTCAATTAGCCCTAGGCAGGCGCTATCTTAAAAAAATAGCACGATATGTAGTCTTTAAGCTAGTATTTAAATACATTTAAATTTGTATTTATATCTTTTCTTGAAAAACAGAATTACTTTATGAACGCTCTAATAATATCTATCGCTAACGACTTGCCTTAAAAGTTAGTCAGTAAAGTGCCATACATGACACACGCTTGGGCGATCATGTCACGAAAGAGACATGACTGACCAGGCAGAAAGTTATCCCGCAGTAGGCTGCCATTCCTTTCTGCGGTAGACTGGTTGCCAGCCAAGGCTATAGAAACCAATCCGTCCTATTATTCAACCCATAACTGTAGGGAAGATTAATACTTTTCTCAAGAGTATTTGTGCATAAGTGAATACAAATAATTCAACTGGAATTCGAACCCGGATACCCGATCTCTCGTTCCGGGCCGATAACCATTGCATCACAATGCACATCCTTGAAAGACATCGCCATAAACAAAGGACGTCCAAAATAAACTATACAAAGAATAGCTCAGTTTTGACAGTAAGGCTTGCAGTAAATGTTAATTACTACCATTCCCATTCTTATTGATGAGTAATGAATTTTACAGAAAAATTCATTAGCAACATTTTATTCTACTTGGAAATAATTTACAATGTATTTATGTAGTAAAATGATTTACAATACATTTCTATTTTGCCGTCATAAGCATTTCCATTAAATATGTAATAGGTTTATATTGACAGTGACTTTCTATTGATATTTGAACACTTTTTTTATCTTCAATCCATTTCTGCAGTAAAATTATTTACGATTCTTTTCCATAACAAAATCGTAAACACCATTATGTCAATTCACTGAAACTTATGGTTAGCGGTGCAGTACGGGGGAGGCAATCATTTATTAAGAATTGTTTCAAGCAACGCAAAAACAAAGTGGGGAAAACTCAAGAACAACGAATGCAGTGGAATATCTCCGAAGCTAAAAACTGATGATCTGGAAGAATTATATTCTTTTTTTTTTTTTTTAGGTAAACGGAAGCAGAAATAAGAGGCAAATCATTCAATTTGTTTGAATAGCACATTGGAACACAAAATATCGTTTCCTGAGCAACGAAGTTGAACTTTTTTTTTTCCTAGTGACAATGGGTATATGAACAAATGATTATGGAAGTGAGATACAAAATTCTTCTACATACACCATATTGCGCGTGCCTGTCACGTTTAAAATATCTTTTGCTTCACTCCATGCAAATTTTCTGGTCTGGCCAGTGGGGTCGATGATTTCTCAGCATTGAAAAAAATGCATTCAAAAATTATTCGAATCACAAATAGAATTTTTTTTGTTATGTTTTGTTTTCTAATAAACAATAAACAATTCCCCTGAAAACTTTGTAATCCTGTAGGAAGCCATCAGAAAGTACGTTGATGGTTGAATAATTATGCTATGAGTTTATATGAATAGAATGTGCAATTTAGCTTCGGACATAATCATCAATGACGACGTAAGGTCATAAAAACCAAGAGAAACGTTTCTATGATTGATTATTAATCAATGATAAACATATTTTACTAAGAAGTGCTATGTATTTTTATCAAAAAATGCTAAAAATGATATAATTAAATATGAGAGAATGACGGATTTAGATGAAAATCAAATAAAATAAAAGACGGTACTGTAGAATCATTGCTCCAACATACTTTACCAAATCTGAACAAATAGCAAAACATATAATTTCCGTGGGTGGTTAGTTTCTTGTTTGGGCAAAAAACTTCTTAGCGCCTAATAATACTTTAACGAAGAAATCATAATTCACAATTTATAAATCAAAGATTTTGTGCCAAATGCAGTAAATATTTACCATCGACGAAGGGTATGACAATATCAGGACTTTTTTATGAGCTTGAGACCACCTCGTAATCGTTGTTGTTTCCATTTCCACCCTGACCTGTGGTGGTAGTACCTGTTAGGGTCCCAGCTATAGGCAAATAAGGAACCTCTAAGCTGGTGTCAAAACACTAGGAATGTATAAAAATACATTTATAGTAAACATTTACAGCAATACATTTTTATAGTAAAAAATAAAATTACTAAAGCTCTTAAAGAAATTACATTTCCGCATTAAACGACCCATAAAAAGTTGATATGCCGTTAAACAAACTAAGCCCAACTAACCCATCAAGATGGCATACACAAGTTTGGTAAAAAATGGTACAAGATCATATATATATAGAGAAAAAAACATTGACGACTGAATAATGATGCTATGAATTTATATGGATAATAATAGTAAAAATACTGGGAACGATTTTACATCAACTTTATCTGCTAGAATACAAGAATTAGTCGAGAGATGGCATAAGGTCATAGATAGAAAGAGAAAATATTATGATCTCTGAAGAATGACGCTATGAATTTATATAAATTATATAGAAAAATCCTGGAAAAATTTGCGTTACTCTGATATGAGTCGTGATGGCGGATGATGAATTATTTTGCATTAACGAACGCTATTGCCTCTTAGAATGCATATGGCTTGAATAACAATAGAAAGGTCCACCGGTAATGTGGAATCACGAATAAACACTCCCTTGATGTAAATCTGATCAACTCTAAACAGACGCGTGTCAGGTTTATGCGCTGCGATTTGTGGTCTGTGATTGGTCAGTATTATCAAACCACTCTCTTCAATGCCACTTCCGCTCCACCACTATCGTCAGCGTCACAATGCAAAGCACTTAGCCCAGTATCTACTAGCAGCCTTCCATTTGTGATTCTCTGGGTTTTCCTGTCCTGTTTAGAGTCGCAAACAACGCCCACCTACCCTTAATGGAACTGTCACAGACTTCATTTTAAGTTCACAATGACTCTGACCTGTAATCTTTCGATCATTCCTTATTGATTTGTCAGGCAATTACTAAGAAGGGAACGTCGGCTCTCCATAATGAAGTATTTTCTTTTTGGATGAAGCAACGAAGAAAAACCATTCGAAGATGGACATTCTACTGACACGCTTTGTCTATTGCTCGCTGCACAGGAGCTTTTATTAAAACAAGTTCGATTTCTTTATCCTGTATTGAAATATTTGTTGTTGAATGGAAGAGCGGAGAGCATCATTCCATTTTTGTTAAGTATTAAAAAAACAGTCTCCTTAGTCATCAATAATCAAATGATATGAGGAAAAGAAAGCAAATACAGAACGAATTTATGAATTGAAGTAATTTTCGTGTGAACATTACACCAGATCTGAGGTTATATTGGAAAGTCCCCGGAGAAAAACACTATGTCATTACTCCAGTAAGTGATTTAAAATAAAAATCGGTATAAAGACAATAAAGCCACTAAGACGCAAAGGGTTACAGGCTGTGGAATAATTAACAACAAAAATATTAATAATGAGCAAAAAGAGGTAAGAGTAATCAGGAGGACAGTAGATAGCATTTGACAAGCATAGAGCTAGAAGAGAGTTCCACAAGTGATAAGTTCTTATTTATATTTCATAGTAATTGAATGAAAAACAAACAAAAAACTCTTATGTTCTGGGTTTCGTCCCTTGAAGGAACTTATTCAGAGTAATAAATTTTTACTATTGAGTCTTATATCATATCTAAAAGTTGGGAAGAAATACAACATACGCCGGCTACAGTTAATAAACACTATAGACAGTTTATGCAAAAGCGTTTGATAAAGTACGCCACAAAAACTGTTAGGACTGTTAAATAACTTTGACAATTTTAGGAAGGATATTTGAATAATCCAGACCCTATACTGGCAGCAAACCGCCTGCATATGGTAAGAAAATGAATTCATTAAATACATAAAAATAGAAAGGGGTGTAAGACAACGGTGTGTCTTCTCATCGGACATGTTCAACCTATAAAGCGAGGAGATTCTGAAAGAATTAGAAGTCCTACCAGGATTTATTATTGGCGGCCACAATCTTGCAAACATAAGATAAGAAATGACACACTGTCGATGGGAGACACGGAAAGGACACTATAAGATCTCCTACAGAAGGCGTTGAATGAAAGCGAAAATGAAGAAATAAACATCAATTATATGAAGACAGAATGCGTGGCTGTTATCAAATGATACAACCTAACTTGCAAATTCCAAATTGAAGATACCAAAATAAAACAAGTACAAAATATTGAATATCTGGGAATTTTTTTAACAGAAGACAGAAAGTACACTGAAATTCGAAGGCGCATAAGAATAGCGAAAGATGTCCAAAGCTAAGCAATGTATTAAGAAAAAGAAAAAAATTCGTTAGAAACAAAGAAAAACTTACTTAACTGTTATGTAACATTAGTCTTCCTATATGGTTGTGAATTCTGATCAATCTCCACGCAGATGAGTAAGAGACTTAAAGTAGCAGAAATGTGGTTCTACAGAAGGATACTGACAATACCATATGATCAATGACGATGTTTCAGAGAAAATGAAAATAAAAATGACACTTATACTTAACATCAGAAAGAGGCAGTTGAATTTTCTAGAGAACATAATGAGGAAAGGGGAATTTCATACTCACAGTGCAGATTAACGGAAAAAGAGGCAAAACAATGCGAAACCTACCTAGAGAGCATGGGTAAATGGATGACGGAACAAAGTTTAGGAGAGATAACAAAAAGAAAAGAAAATTAAGAACAGGAAATTGTAGAAATCCATAATTGCCAATAACTTGAAAGGCCTTGACAGATAGAAAACGATTAGATTTAAATGTAAATTTTTAAGTTATTGGCGTCCGATGTATCTAGATCCAAAAGCCGAGCAAGTATCATATATATTATGTATCATTTAAATTTAGCCACCATTTCTTTCTAAACCGACCCTTTGAGAATATGCGCAAATATCCAAGCGACTCTTCCATTCATCCAATAATAAAAGCTCATGTATAAACTTTGCCGCAATGCGACGCGTTATTTACCCTCGAGCTATCATTGTTGATATTATTGCAGCAGTTGTGCCCACCGGCAACCTTCGGGGACTTATCGATCAAAATAGCCTTCAGGGTATTTCGAACGAATTCCTTGACTCTACTGGATCAAAGTGCTTGTATTCTGTTGCCCCAGTCTAAATATATCTTACGCTGCTCTTTATTTAGTTCTGCTCTTTTTGTTTTTTTAATCGTTTCACCCCAAGCAAAGCAAGACCGCCACTAGTGTGCAGGGGTTACAATTAGAGAAAAGACTGGGTACAGATGGTATTGAAGAAAGGATACAAGATGAACAAAAATAAAAGATGGCAATTGACGTTGCATTTAAATTTTTAGAGATTATAGTTATCAGAGAAACAAGTAAATGGAATGGATTTCTACAGGCGCAAAGTGCGAGAAAATAAACTATTGGAGTAGAAGTGAGGGTTAAATTTAACCATTTCAACAGTAAAAGTGTGGGACCTAAATGCCAATCTAGTAGCGCGATTAAATTCATGTGATCGGGGCATTATGAAAAAATCTCGTCAGAGCAGTTGTAATGAAAATGTTTATAGAAAAGACAGAGGGAAGCCACTTCAAGTTAGTGAGATAGTGACTGATGTCGAGATGCCAAGTAAGTACCGATTACATTGCAGATCCTTCTTAGGATTTTGTCGAGAACTTTGAGATGGATTGTAAGAACATCCGACTAGATATGGTAACAGTATTCAATGCACGGACGAATGGTATATTTATAAAGTTATTGCTGGCCCTGTATCCTACCAAGTCTAGGACTGCACTAACCTGCGCAAAGATTGAAATCACAAATCAACGCTTTAATACATGAGATAGGATGTGCGTTGTGGTCCAGTAAATATCTGCTCGAAACGAGAAATCGGGGAGCCGAGTTCGAATTCGTTGCATTCACTTACGCGCAAATACCCTTGAGAAAGATATTAATCCGTCTCCTCCCTACAGTTATGTGTTAAATAACAGGACAGATTGGATTCTATAGCCTTGGCTAGCAACCAGTCTACCGCAGAAGGCGATGGCAATCTACTGCGGAATAATCTTTTGAGACATGATCGCCCAAGCGTGTATCATATATGGCACTTAACTGACTGATTGACTGTCTAGAATTTGGAGCCTTAAGATTAATCTTCCTGCTACTGATTACTGGTGATGCTTGCATTCAGAGATGTTTCTTTTTTAAACAGCTGCTGCTGCTGTCTCTGTCGATGCCTTATTTTAATTTTTCGCTTCAAGGATAGAGAGGCTTAAGTCAGAAGAAATGTGGTTATACAGAAGTATGCGGAGCGAGCACGTGAGTAACGACAAAGTTTTGACACTATAAAAACCCGAGATTGAGGTAGAGGATTGCAGAATAAGAGACACAGATTATGCGGCTATGTTAGGGGATGACGTTTAAACTTAAACTTGAGCAGGTTATTATTGTAGTGATCGTTGAGTTAACACAAGGCATAGTTGATAAAACGGTCGTTTGAGAGATCAAAAAAGTGGCTTGACCTAAAGAGTTGTGGGTTCAACACAGTAGAGGAAACAAAAATTCTAGAGCTACTAAAAGAAATTAGTTGAAACACCGATATCCAAAAATGAAGGTATAACACATAAAATTATAACAATCTACTTACGTGGATTAAATACAAGGTTCGGCTCAAAAATTCAATGTATATCACCTGAAGAAGGCCGGAGCGTACAACGGCCAAATCGTCATGAATACGGCAATAAAGATGAGGACAACAGTTTGAATGATGTAAATAATGTAAATACATCTCGAACACGTTACAAAACCTCACGTGAAAAAATACGTTGCCTCCTGGCAAATTGAACTAGTCGGCTGATTTACCAATGAATATTGGCGTGCGCATTTTCTAGATATTCTTGTGTTGAACAATAATAAAAGTGTTGTTCCTTAACACTAGAGTTAAGACTAGACAATGGTAGACAGTTTTATTCCTCTAAGTAAAGTTATTCTAGTGTTGTGCGTTCGATTCGCAAGAGCATAATCAGCTGTGCAAATTGAAGCTACACTTAGGGCCACATCTACAGTATCAGTGGTACTGTGCATGACAGTAAACTGCATCCGGCAGCAAGTCCTCTGATTAGGAGGTTGTGAGGAGCATGGAACCACCTCTTAATTGCTGTTGTTCTCAGGTCCACCCTGACCCGGCGTGGTAGCACCTGTTAGAGTCCCAGCTATGGGCAAAAGTTAACCCCCAAACTGGGGTCAAAACACTGTGAAAGTATAAAAATACACTTTTGTAGAAATATATGCATAAAAATACTTTTATAGAAAAATAAACATTTTTAAGGAAAATTGTTACCAACAATTCATTTTTGAAGAAAATATTATTTACATAACACATTTTTGAAGGAAAAAATTATTCTCAACAAAACATTTTTGAATACAAAACTAGAAGACATTTTCAGTTTTCTAAAATAAAAAAGAATAAAAACAAAAAAATTTCAAATCTGACTAAATCAATCTTTTCACTATAACCGAACATTAAAAAGTACCTTAAAACCCCACTTTTTTGGCATTGAATAACCCACAGAGGTGCTGATATGCCGTTAAACAAAACTCATACTCAAAGTCCAAAACAGTATCAGTTAAGCAGCTAACACAGGACTCTCCTGCAATGTTGCAGATACGCTGTATTTTGATTGGTACATATGTGACCTTGTGGTGAGGTCACTGTAACTGTTCAATCAACTACTTTTCCGCTGACCATTCCTACCCAATATTGTCAAAACGTTACGATAATGCTTGGAAGTGTTGTAACTAAAAAATCCGTCAATTTTAACAATAGAATACTTTTACTTCACTTAACAATGTATATAGGAAGTATATAATATATTTTTCTTAATTTAATTACAAAACTGATCTGTTTTTTTTAATATTAATCACGATATTCCACCAGTTTTCTTCATCTTAGTGTTGACTAAATTTCAAGCATTAAATTGAAAAAATTTGAAAGTTTATGATTTACTATTCTTCAATATGGCAGGAAATGCTGGACAATCCCCTCAAAGATGAAGGAGAGACTTGAAGCAACCGAAATGTGGTTCATGTGAGCAACGATGAGGTTTTGGAGAGGATGAAAACGAAAAGGAAAATAATACTTACCGTCAGGAAAAGACAGCTGAAGTTCCTGGGACATGTAATGAAAAAGGAGGGCTTGGAGAATCTGATACTCACAGATCAGATAGAGGGAAAGAGAGAAAGGGAGATGCAACGCGTAGCATACTTGATGGGCTTGAGCAAATGGATGGCAGAGCGAGATTTGGGTGGTGTAGTAAGAGAAAGCGTGCTAGGAGCCACTAAGGATAGGAAGATGTAGAATGCCATGATCGCCTAAGTCTTGAAGGGACACAGCATATAGAAGAAGAAGAAGAAGAAGAAGAAGAAGAAGAAGAAGAAGAAGAAGAAGAAGAAGAATGAATGAATGAATGATATCTGCCTGGAATTTATTATCCATTTTCTGGTAGATTAAACGTATTTGCAATGTATTTGCATTGTTACTTAGCAGAAGCGTTGTGGATAGTCTACCAAAAACGAATTTCAACTTTTACATGACCTTTTAGAAACACTGAAGCAAAATCATTTTGTTAGGCGGGATAATTATTAGTTGTCCAGTTATTATTTATTTAGTCGCGCTAACTCAGACATTCATGAGTCTATCATGCCAACCATCACGATCCTGTATCGAAATCGGAAAGTCATTAGAGCGGCATTCTGTGTCATAACATAGCTGGTCAGTGTCGATGTTTGGTGGGTAACCATCCCGTCTTGTACAAAGGATAGGTGTCCAGAGTAGTAGATGACACGCAAGTACTTGTTTTGCTCGCTATCAGAGTCCTGAAAAGCGCATTCCTTGTTCGCGTATCATTGTAGAAATATCAGGGATGGGTCCATACAGCTGTCATTTAGCTGGATGTTGTCTACAATGTGCGTTGGGTGCAATGGTTATCGACTTAGAACAAGAAATCGGAGAGCCGAGTTCAAAATCCAGTTGAATTCGTTGCATTCACTTAAGCGCAAATACCCTTGGGAAAGGTATTATTTCGTCTCTTCTCCCTCAAGCCAGGGATTAAATAAGAGGAGATATTGCGTTCTACAGCCTTAGTTGGCAACCAGTCTACCGAAAAAAAGTAATGGCAATCTACTGCAGGAAAACTTTCTCCCAGGTCAGTCATGTCTCTTTCGAGACATGATCGCCCAGGCGCTTATCACGTTTGGCGCTTAGCTGAACTGTCTACAAGAGATGTTAATTATAACCCTCAGCATTTGTGTGTGTGTGGATTTTATCAAACTTGAACTCTAGGGTTTTAGTCAATGTCCAAGCAGTAGCACCATATTAAAACCGCAAGAAAATATCTCTATTTAATGTTGTCTGGTAGATCAGATTTCCAGATAATATCTGTTTTATTCAAGGCGGCCCAGACTTTCACGATGTGAATGTTCACATCCTTTTCAGTAGAATAGTAGCTCATTATTACTGTAAGTGGCTTCGATCCTGTCTGGTTGTTCTATACTTTTTTATGCTGATAACGCCACGAAAATGCTTTTATTCCTTCATGTTGTTTTCAAATCAATCGAGATAATCGGGTTGGAAGAAAGTAAATTTCTAAAAGAAAAACAACAAATGAGCAGTTCTTTAAAGTACGTGTTTTTGGTCAGGAATGTTTACTCTTGTAGCGATTGTGATTATAGATTAAACATAAAGTCAACGAACGTACTTTAAACTTTGATAGTAAATTCTAGTATTAGGCATTGTTTAAATCAGCAACTGAATATGCATTGGTTATGTTTTTGTCATGTTTTTGTTTTGTTTTTTTTTTTTTCTCTACAAAAGCATACATACGGCTTAGAATGAAGCTCAACGAACACTTTAAGATAATTCTCCAAGAGAATTAGTTATTAAATCGAATTGGTTATTAAGTGGTTAATCATTTATTTCATAATATTTTTTTCTTTTTATCACCTTTTTCTTTGCGAAAGATTTTTCGTTCTCTTTTTCATTCTTGTTTTCGTTTCCTTTTTTAATTTTTCTTTTCTTACTCTTTTTCTTTTCTTTTTTCTTTCTTTTCTCTTTTTCTTTCTCTTTTTCTTTTTTACTTTCTTTTCTCTTTACTTTTTCTTGTTTTTTTCTTCCTTTCTCTTTTCTTTTTTCTCCTTCTCCTTCCTTTCTCTTTTCATTCCTTTCTCTTTGTCTCTTTTCTCTTTTTCTTTCCCCTTTTCTTTCTTTTTCTCCTTTCTTTTCTCTTTTTTCTTACTTTTCTCTTTTCTTTCTTCTATTTCCCTCCTTTCTCTTTTCTTTTCTTTCTCTTTTTTCATTCCTTTCTCTTTATCTTTCTTTTCTTTTTTAATTTTTTACATTTCCTCCCCTTTATTTTTTCTTTTCTTTCTCTTTTTATTTTAATTTCTTCCTTCAAAGAAGAGTTTATTTGAATGTAGTCTGCCCGTTGTTTGTCCCTGGTGTTCTTAAATTTCAATGCCTGGATGGAAAATATTTTAATCACCAGATTACATGGATTAAAATGTAGAAAATAGTATCTTGGTTGTTGATGATTATTGAATTTCGCTAAGTCTCACACAAGGTCGCAATATCGAAGCGGCCAATTAGAATCAAACCCAGGCTCCCCACCTCCAAAGAGAAGGCGTTGCTGTTCTGGTTTCCATATCAAATCGGTTTTTCACGATATGAAGTTGTTAGCCTCATACCCAAAAGGTTTTGACGTCAGAGTTGCTCTTTTCATAGACTCGTTCCCAAACAAAGCTAGTGATTCCAGTCTACACTACTATTTAATCCACAGGTGACTAAGAAGCAGATGAATTCATGCCTTACCCAAGGGGATTTGTGTGAAAGTCAACACTACAGACACGGGTGGAATTTGAACTTACACGCCAGTCTCACTTTCTGTGCTGATAAACGCCACAGTACGCGCACATCTAGAGCCACCTGGAAATTACGTTGACCCAGACAGATTTGCTAAACATTGATGATTTGTATTTAATAAGTGCATTTTTCATCGTTACCTAGAAAGGTTTCCCTCTGCAAAGAGTAAAATAGAAAATTATACTATGTCTGTTTGTGAACATCCATCATCTTACTTTTATATTTTTTTCGAAAGCTTTTAAACAACCTAATGATTAACAGGCAAAGCAAAAAGGTTTTCTGAATAGACATAGAATTAATGAATAACCAACCAGTCCATGAGAAGGATACCTTTGCATTCAAAACCATGGGAAAAGCAACAGGAAACCACTCTACTATATTACCTTGTCATAGCAGTTCAAAGAGAAAAAAAAAGGTTCTGGGTATGATGGTAAACTGCATCCAGCAGCAAGGCAGGTTGTGAGAAGCATGGTAACATCTCTTGACTGCTGTTGTTCCCAGGTCCACCTTAATCCGAAGTGGTAGCCTCCGTTAGGGTCCCAACTATGGGCAAATAGTTAACCCCCAAACTCGGGTCAAAAAACTATGAAAGTATAAAAATAAACTTTTATAGAAAAAAATATACATTTTTGAAGGAAAAAAATATTACCAGGAATACACTTTTGAATACAAAACTAGTTTTCTAAGATATTTTTGTTTTAGTTTCACCCCAAGCAAGGCATTCCACTGCCACTAATTGCGCATGGGGCTACATAGGGGAAGGTAAAGAGGAGGAGTGTTTAGATGTAGGAAATGTCAGAAGGAAGGTGATAGATGGGTAAGGATACTGAGGATGAGGGTTGGGCAGATGGGAAGAGTGTTTGAAAGAATGGGAGCGAGTTAGTGTGTTAGGAAGTGTCTATTGACCTTACATTTAAACCCGTGGAGATTGTAGCCGTCGGGGAAGCAATCATGTGGAAGGGAATTCCACAGTCGAGAAGTGCGAGAAAAGAAACCGTTGGAGTAGAAGTTGCGGTTGCATTTTATCGGTTTCACTGTAAAAGGGTGGGATCTAGTTGCTAATCTAGTTTCTCGTGCAAATTCGTATCTAGGGGGCAGCAGTGATCTAAATTCATTGGAGCAGAAACCGTGAAAGTATTTATAGAAGAGACACAGGGAAGCCACGTCGCGCTGGTGAGAGAGAGACTGCAGGCGGTCTGCCAAGTTGGTATCGATCACATTACAGACCCTCCGCTGTACATTGTCGAGAAGCAGGAGGAGAATAGCAGGGGTACCCGACCAGATATGTCAACAGTATTCAATGCACTGGCGGATGGTAGATTTATATATGTGCAAGATAGATTCAGACGGAAAAAACTTCCGGGCCCTGCACAGTGAACCGACTTTCATAACAGCGGATTTAGCAATGGATTCGATATAGTCATTCCATTTGAGGTCCGCTGAAAGTGTGAGACCAAGGAGGCGTAGTGTTTTAATCTCTGGGAGGCAAGCCTGGTCCATGCTAATGGGAGGAAGGTGCAATTGTCTATGATGGGTAATTGATAGCAGCTTCGTTTTAGAAGCATTAAAATTTACGAGCCATTTCTTACCCCAGTCCACTACGGATTGGAGGTCTTTTCAAGCTCGGGTGCAAGGTTAGATTTTTGTCAAGGCGAGAGTAAACTGTGGTGTCATCGGCGTACATACCTACTTGGGATCTTATGGAATCAGGGAGATCATTAATGTATATCAGAAAGAGCGTTGGACCTAGGATATAGCCTTGAGGGACACCTGCGTTCGTATGGTAGTTCTGGGAGGCATCTCTGTTTAATACCACCTTCATTGTGCGGTTAGAGAGGAATGACTGGATTAGTTCAAACAAATGTCCAGTTATACCATAACTCCTCAGTTTGCATAGAAGGCCAGCATGCAAACTCTGTCGAACGCTTTAGAGATATCCAAGGCAACGGTTCGGGCTTCACCATTCCTATCGAGTGTCTGATATATATCAGCAGTAGACCTGGTAAATCAGAAACCATACTGCTTGTCCGAGCGGAGCCTGTGTGCTGTGAGATGCTGAACCACCTCGGCGTCGATAATGGCCAAAAATCAGAAGAAGGATGGGTAATTTGCGGGGTCCGAGGGTTCTCCAGTGTTTTTAAATATAGGAACTACAGAGGAAGATTTCCAACAGGCAGAAAAGCAGGAAGCAGATAGGCAGAAGTTGTAGAGCTTAGAAAGGACAGAGGAAAGTTCGGGGCACATTTCTTTAAGACTATGATTGGGATTCCGTCCCCTCCGCTCGCTTTGTGAGGGTCAAGTTTTGAGATTATCTTAGAGACAAGCGAGGGTGTAATATGGACGTCATTCAATTAAGCCTCAGTTCTAGGTGGGAAGTCGGGTGTAGAAACTCCAGATGAGTTCAGTCTCGAATTATTCGAGAATCTGCGGGCAAAGCATTCAGCCTTGTCCGATGGGGAGGTGAGGACCTCAAATTTGTTTATTAGTGGGGGTATTGTGGACTTGCTCTTGTTAAGTACTCTTTTACAGAGTTGCAAATAATCCACTGAGGTTAATATGCCGTTTAAACAAAACTCAAACTCAAAGATAATAGAGAATATGATGGCCTTTCTTTCTGAAAAAACATGGCATTAAAAACACTGAATTGTAAGAGTCTCATTCTGCCCTGTAAAGTAACTATTCCTTTTCACTGTTTTCTGACAAATGATAGGGTACCAGGAATTTGTTTTGTTTTACATGTGAAGCTCCTGTCTCTTTTGACAGAAACAAACTGCACATTATGTAAATGAGGTCGGACCAGAGATAAAAACGAAAATTGATAATTAACAGGAAATGAGGAAAAAAGGCTAAATTTGATTCGTATTTATTGCATCTACTATTTTCTGTTTGTTTTGTTTATTTTTTGTTGTTTTTTTTATGTTTTTTTTATTATTTTTTGTTTTGTTTTGTTTTTTCTTTTGAGGGGGTAAAAAACTTATAATTATTTCCACGTCGTTTCTTTTGACTTTGGAATATTTACAAAGTTTAACGTATTCTAGCGCCAGATCACAATTGGGGAGCACTTTGTGGATCGAATTCACTTCTTTCAATAATGATCACTAAAACAATTCTGTTTACCATCTTTCAAAGTTAGGGACCTTAGAGTAATTTATAAATCTTGCCTAATTCTGGCACAAGACTAGCGTAAGCAAGGTGCCCATTGTGAATTAAATAGAGTAGCCTGTGGATGAGGCTCCTAACTACCGTTTTACGACGGGCAAGTAATTTCTTGAATTGTGCTAAAGTTATTATTTGCATCCAATAACGCGCACTATGAATGATACTGTTATAAAAATCGAACTCGCACTATAAGAAATTGGATTCAACATTAGATCTTTCTGTGGCAGGCGGCCTAAATAATTACAACGTTGAGTATCATGTGGAGAAGGAATGAAATAAACAGACAGACACAGCGAATTGAATTTATTAGATTCGTAAATTGTTTGGAAATATCATAGCTTTGTTCGACTCAAATAATTTGCAAATAGCTGTTTTAGTCGTACTAATATATATAATAAATCTATTCCGTAACACAGTTTCACTTGCATTAATTTAGCAATCTGTTTGCAAAGCATCTCTACATGAAGACTGTTATCAATGCATTTACACTATACACATAATAGTCCTATTTTGTCAGTAATGCTTGCATTAATTTCTTGTTGTCAACAACCTTATTCTTCAATAAATCTTAGTAATGAAATACCTTTTTCTATATTAAAATATTTTCTGTAATAAAATTCTAAATTATAATTTCGACTAGAATAATTACCAATATTTTTCTAATAATTCTCAGTGTGCATTTCTATATTAATTCACAGTAGGCCATATATTAAAATAGTTAACGTGCGAGTCAAAAAGAGTAAATCGTAAATTCCTCTTATCTACAATCAGCTTGAAGCATTGTCTTCTGATAAAGCAGAATGCTTTGCTCATGAGTTCTCTTTCAACTCCACTCTCGACTCATCAGAAATATCTCTGCTTGATGCTATTGTAATGGCTAGATGGAACCGTAAGTTCTATTCTAACAATTTATTTTCTTGCAGCTGTTCATATGATCGGTGATGAAAAAATGTTACTAAGTCGGTTTTTAAGGTAGTACAAATTTTAAACCAGTTTTTCCTCAGTATCTTGATATTATTTCAAACTAATACCAAAATATTGAAATTACTCGTCTCAAAATTAAATTAAGTATTTCCTCCATTGAGAGGAGGTCAGACAATAGATCAGCGTCTCTAGGCTCATATCATCTGTATAAGGTATTATTATGTAAATGGTGTTGTTATTATTCTGTCAAGCTATCATCGCCATTATAATAAAGACAGTTGTATATATATATATATATATATATATATATATAGAGTCGGTTTTATTATTATTATATATATATATATATATATATATATATATATATATATATATACTGTGTGTGTGTGTTTAGGCAGCATTCTTTCATTGATGCATGTTTCATTAAATAATATAGACAAGTTTTGTCGATTTAGTCTATGTAAATATTTTTCATATCGTCTGATATGCTTTTTTTTTCTTTTTTCTTTTTAATCATATCACCCTGAGCAAGGCGGTAACGCCACTGATGCGCAGGGGGCTACGTAAGAGTGAAAAGATTGGAAAAGAGAAAGCCGGAAACCGAATCCTAAACAGGAAACAAGGGATGAGCCTCTTCACCTGTTCAATAGATGTGGGTGGAGTGTGAACCGGCTTAATAGCATTATCGTTGAAGGAGGAAAAATTCACAACATTGATACATGTTTTTTATTTAATCCTTTCTGAGCTTTCGGCTGACATCAGCCATTATCAAAGATGACAATTATATTAGATGTATTACGCAGTTCGCGGATGGACGACAGTAATAGTCATCTATTTTGTTTGTATAGAAGATTGGCGAACACGTGCGTGCATGCGTGCTGGAAGCAAAAATTGCACTAAGTCGAATTAAGCCTTAAATGCACAAATTCCTGATTTCACATCATATTCATACCTGCTCTGGTTAGTAGTCTAATGTAAACAAACGTGAACAAATGCAATATTACGAAATCTTACGGAAAGTTACGAAATAGTATTAACCGACATATTTATTTAAATTTATTTGTTTGATCATTATTTTTAATTATAGAAAAACAAACTATCCACTCAAATACGAGCATCCATTATGTTAGTTAATACCATTTCGTAACTTTCTGTAAGATTTTGTAATATATATATATATATATATATATCCCTCCTGTCCTTTAGATTATTTTGTTTTGTTTTTTCTTATGTCTCAACGTAAGATACTCAATAGTAGGTACATCAATATATATGTTGCCGTCATTTTAGATGGCATATCGATGTATATACTTAGTCGTCATTTTTGACAGCACCGGCCCACTCGCAACTAGTATGTTTAAAGTATAAGCTTTTAGTATGAATTAGCTGAAGAGATTTCTGGTCACGGATCAAATATTTCCTTTAAGTGCTGCTAACCAATTCAGTCGACAATGACTAAGAAAATCTGTTTAGCCACGAAACAGTTTAGCAATATATGACAACTTAAAAGACTTCGGCCTGAGCTGAGCATTGAAAATATTAAATGCATTCCTTCAGTAAATTAGAAGCTAACTGTACGTCAGCAACAATGAGACATTAGTACACGTGTCTCAAATAGACAAGGTGGCTGGAACATTTTCTTCATGTTTTTCATAATTTTTAATAATGAAGAGATCTTTCTTAGAATACTCGTAGCCTAAATAAATGAATGGAGGTGGGTTATTCACCAAGTTGTATTCTAAAATACGAAAAATCGTCCCAGTCCATTTTTCCAAGCCCGAAAGAAAATTAGGGTCATACAAAAAAAAAAAAAAAAAATCCTGTTTCAGATGATGAATTTTTCTTTGTTTAATTTACATGCCATAAACTTTTGTTATTTACAGTATTTACATCGTTCGGACTATTATCTTTATCTCTGTTGTCATATTCCCGATTTTCAGATTGTTGTGTGCTCCGGCCTTCTTCAGGAACTATTTTTCTGAAATGAAGTATTGTAATTATTTACAGTATTTACATTGTTCAGACTATTGTCCTCATCTTTGTTAGCGTATTTCCGACGTTTCAGAGTCTTCTACATGACTAGCTAATCCCCGTTGTACACGCCTTCTCAGGCATATTTGTGTTGGTTTTGTTGGTTCAACACCCACAAAACCCGCCTACGGTTTATGCTGCAACTATGCTAAGCGGAACTTAGTTACATTCTCTGGAAGAGAGTGCGTTATCTAATGTGAACAACACTTTGAACAAAGCCAGGACGCTCAAACCCTCGTTCACGATGGCTGGTGACGTCGTGCTAACACAAACATCGACGGTTACCAAAGGGTTCCGTCTACCCAATTTCACTCGCAAAAGTCGGCTTACCCGTGGTATATTTTTCAGACACTTTCAAAAGCTGCTGCAGGCTGGAATCACCTTCTTCAGACCAATAACATCAATAAGTCACCTTCCTGATGTTATCAGTCAACTAACATGTTGAGATTCGAAACCGGGTCTCATGGTCAAAAAGCAAACTTTCTAACCATTCGACCCAATAAAACGTTTTATCTGTTGTTATATAAATTGGTCCTTCTTCTTCACGCTCATTTGAGGAAAAACGGGAAAGGGTAAATAAAAAAGAAGACATAATGCGTAGTTGTTAGCAAAAAGATCATTTCAACATGCAAATTATAAATTATAGATATCCAAATCAAACTAGGACATCAATTGAAATATTTGAGAAATTTCTTAACAGAGAAAATGCAACATTGAATTCCGAAAGCGCATTGTAATAGCGAAAGATGCCTTCCAAAACCTAAGGAAATCATGCAGAAAGAAGAAAAGAAGCATTGAACTCTTATGTAATATCAATCCTTCAATGTGTGTTGCGGTGTAATGAATATTGGTTCGGAATGAAAACTCGGAAAGCCGAGTTCGAATTCCAGTCAAATTTGTTTTATTCACTTACACACAAACACCCTTGGGAAGGGCATTAATCCATCTTTTCCTCCTCCAGCTATGGTCTGAATAGCAGAACATATTAGGTTTTATAGCCTAGGTTGGCAACCTATCTCGCACAAAAAGTAATTGCAGCATACTGTAAGAAAATCTTCTGTCTAGTCAGTTATGTCTTGAAAGAGAATATTTTTTTTTAATCATATCACTCCAAGCAAGGCGGTAACGCCACTGATGTGCAGGGGGCTACATAACAGTGAGAAGATTAGAAAAGAGAAAACCGGAAACCGCATCCTAAACAGGAAACAAGGGATGAGCCTCTTCACCTGTTCAATAGGTGTGGGTGGAGTGTGAACCGGGCGATAGTTTAGTCTATCTACTCCAATTGAAAAAAAAAACAAAGTGAGAAGATTAGAAAAGAGAAAACCGGAAACCGCATCCTAAACAGGAAACAAGGGATGAGCCTCTTCACCTGTTCAATAGGTGTGGGTGGAGTGTGAACCGGGCGATAGTTTAGTCTATCTACTCCAATTGCAAAAAAAAAAAACAAAGTGAGAAGATTAGAAAAGAGAAAACCGGAAACCGCATCCTAAACAGGAAACAAGCGATGAGCCTCTTCACCTGTTCAATAGGTGTGGGTGGAGTGTGAACCGGGCGATAGTTTATCTACTCCAATTAATATATATCATTTATATATTTTCTTAATTCTCAGTGAATTACTATTCCTTCTCTTGATTAAAAAAAAATGTCCATCAATAAATTAAAAGGATTAATAGCTTCTCCAAAATTTTGCCTGAACCATTTTTTTTATATATATAATTGCTTTTTTTTATATATAATCATTTCACTCCAAGCAAGGTCACTGGCGAACAGGGGTTACAGTAAAAGAAAAAGAAAAAAAGGAAGCAAGTTATTGGAGATGTTAAAGAAAGGATAAGAGAAAGATGGGAAACGAGAAGATAGAAGATGGCAATTGACGTTGCATTTAAAATTTTGCAGATTGTAGCTATCAGGGTAGCAAGTAGACGGAAGGGAGTTCCACAGGTGGGAAGTGTGAGGGACTGAGAGAGTAGAAGTGGCTGTTACAATTGACTATTTTGATAGTAAAAGGGTGAGACCTAGTTGCCAATCTAGTAGCACAAGTAAATTCATGTGGTTAGGGCACCTGGGAAGGAACCTAATTTTATAACTGCAATATTTTCAGAAACCACAAAAAAAAAACAGCATCACGAAATAAACTGTTATTATCCAAACTACCTATCTATATAAACTGTTACAGCACAAATACAATTCATTAATCAAAATTATCAAAATATCGAGTCACTCTAATAATTATTACAAGATATTGTAAAGTTTCAAACCAAAACAAGAAAGAATTCAAAAGAAATTTTAATGTTTGGTCATTTGGTCTGATTTTAAAAAATTGGCTAAGTTGAAAATTTTTTAGCACTCGCTCATGAAAAAACATTCTGATAGTAAAGAAAAAGTATTAAATTATAACAATAGCTTTATTTTATTGTTCAGTGTCCTTGAAAGTAATCTAAATAAATAATGTAAAAGCAATTTACTAAATGTAGCCTAGATGTGGCACAAGGTTGAAAGAATGGAGCACTCATAATTGATCCAATGAGACAAGCATGCTCACCATTACGCCATTTTAAAGTACCCAGATAGGTAATGTAATAGTGATTTATTAATCATTCCTTAGATGGGGCACAACGCTGAAAGTATGAGCCACCTAGTGAGAGATGAACTCAATACTCAGTCATAATTGATCTAGCATGAAAAGTTTACTAACCATTACACCACATTAAAGAGATAAGTTAGGTAATATATATAAGAAAAATTAAGGCAGACACATCACTTCATGGTAAATCGGGAGCACAGGCCCACCTCAGGCGAACCATCATCAGCTTCCATCCCTATTCCACAAAGGATTTTACACAAATTCGTGTAAAATCCTTTGTAAAACAAAGACGAAAGCCGACGATGGTCCGCCTGAAACAGGCCTACACCTCCGATCCACCATGAAATAACATGTCTGCCTTAATTTTTCTTATATTTGATCTATATGTATTTATACACATATACATTTAGAGCTCTTCCAGAGAGCCACCCCACCACTGTATGTACAGGACACTCCCTTGGACTCCTCCATACCCACACTGGATGCTGATATATATATATATATATATATATATATATATATATATAT
This sequence comes from Ascarosepion bandense, assembly GCA_037127315.1. NCBI lineage: Eukaryota > Metazoa > Mollusca > Cephalopoda > Sepiida > Sepiidae > Ascarosepion > Ascarosepion bandense. The sequence continues at coordinate 944,139 of JBBBDQ010000964.1, forward strand.
ATATATATATATGTATATAGTGAGTTTTTGGTTATAATTAAATAGACCAGTACACAGTTGTATTAAAATGTGTTCAATACAATTATATTGTAGAACTTTGGAATATTTTTCATTTGGAAAAGAGTTATTCCGCAACCAAGGCCTCCACCCTGATCGCTTAAGCGTGTATTATGTATGAAAATTAACTGACCCATAAAGAATGCTGGATCATCCCAAGGGATGCTGAGAATACTATTAATCGAATATATGAGCAACAACGATATTTTAGAGGCAAGGGCCATGACCATAGGAAATTGTTGGAATTGATACTCATGAGACATTTTGAATGTAAGAGTGACGGAGAAAAAACTACTCAGCGAGCTTGAGTAAATAGATTTTGTAATATTGTCTTTGTTTAAGTTTGTTTACATTAGGATACAAACCAGAGCAAATATGAATGTTCTTAAAATCAAGAAATTGTGTATTTAAGGCTTAATTCGACTTTGTTAAACCATGAAATGTTTTGTGGTCGAGTAGTCAGATCTAATGACAGCTTCTCCTCAGTATATATACAGTTTAATTATAGAAAAAACAGACTATCCAATCAAATACAGCAACTGAAATCTTTTGACTTATAACAGATATGATGAGGTAATTAGTCGAAATAGAGTCATATAAAAATGTGATAATTAATCATTACTAATATTCAGATAGAAAACTTTATTTTCCCCAATTATTTTAAAATTCCAAACACAAATACTCGTTATTTTAATTGTCACATTTTCTGTTTCTGTGAGTTGCATGAGATGCAATGTTTTATTCATGAAGTCTATTGATCCGCAGGAATCAGTGTTTGACATGAGAATCGAAACTGTCAATTTTAATTTGGCGGAAGATTTTCTATTCATCATCAAAATTCAGAACCAACTTTCCCACAAGTGAAATGATTGTTTTCACTAGCGAACACCATAGGATGAGAATGCGAATACGCAAATGGCTGACCATCGCTTTTGTGGGAGCTTGAAAATATTTTCTTTTCGAAATCAATATATGTTTATAATAAGTTGTTTCGAAAAAGAACCCTGGTTGATTGACATTCTACCATTTAACTATTTAGCAGAAATAGTTTGCTTTTTTGAATTTCAATTCACCGGATTTGGGTGCAAGGTTTTTCTATAGTGGCTTGATGAAAAATGAATAAATAAAATGGAAATACACATTCTATCCACCCAGCAGGATTCTATTCGGGAAAGAGATTCACAATTATACTACCAAGCGGTACATTTAATATTTATGCCCTTCATTAGTACTATCGAAAAATAAACCTGTACATTGAGTTTGGTCCCCAAACATTATAAACCATTATCACGTTCAGAGAAACAAATATTGCTCATAAACTTCCAGGCAGATATAAACAAAAATAACAATAATAATTTTTTTTTTATTTAAGGACAAAAATTATTTTTTTCTTTTCCATTATTATTGTTCTTTGTAATTTTTATTTCGATTTTTATACGTCACGTGTTTGTTCGAATAATAATATTAATAATAAATGATCAACATAGAAGTACTATAAAATCAAACTAAAAAAAGTAACACATGAGGATATAAACAATTCCACTGGTAGTTGGAGGCTTTGGGTTGGTTAGAAAATGCTCCGATAGATTCATTGAGGAGATTCCTTTTAACCCAAACCTTAAAGAAATACAAAATATTCTACTCACAAGTACAGACCACACCTTACGAAGGTCTGTGCTTTTAGATTTTTTTTATTTCTCCTCAAAAATATGTTCAGTGAAAAATGCCATAATGCCATTTATGACATTAGATCTCTGATTGGGACCCGGAAGGAATTAGTATACACCAGAAATAAAGGGAAATATCTATATCTATCCATTTCAATTGTAAATGGATGAGACCTAGCTACCATTCTAGTACTGTGTTTTGAAAAAGTTCTGACTTTATAAAAAAATACCTACAGCATAGATTGTAAAACCAAGAAAGTTATATATGCTTACTTCCCTTGTAAACAAAAATTTAATGAACACGGATTTTCTCAGCGAAGATTGAAGTGGTCAGATATGAAAAAATAAAAGTTTGTTCGTGACAAATTAGCGAAATATTGTACAAATATTTTTTAGCAAGTTATTTTGCGAATTTATGACTTCAAAACCAGTAGTGGCCATAGTTAAATGTAATTGCTAAATGCTTAACAAACAGAATTTTAAAAAACTGCAATAAACAATAAGAAAAGAAAGAAAAGCACAGGTACAAATTAATGTTAAAGCAACAATATATATGCAAGACAAAAGTAGGCAAAGCAACACTAATGAGACAAAAAGGTTAACAATCTAAGAATGGTGCTAGCGTACAAAAATTCAAAAAGGGATACCGACAAGTAATCACAGCGTTCTGACATCAAGACTAAAAAATATAACTGATGAGATCGACACGTGACCTATTTTATTATCTAAGAAGAAATCCCAGCATGCATCTGCATGATTTGTCTATGAATTTTGAGAGGGAGATATTTTTACAGCCATTCTCCCAATTTTTACTCGTGGGATTTTGTCCCCTTTTTTAGTTTCTCCTGTATTGTGTTGGGTGTAAGATTGGAAGATGATGGATGTTTTTTGTAGAGAATGAGCAAAGATTAATGAGTGTTTAGATCGTGAATCCGTTTAGCTTGGTGTAGGATAGAAAATGATTACGATTCTCAACCCATTTCCGTTTTGGCTTTGTGTCACAGTTATTGTAATTTTAATAATAAATATTGAAATCTTGGAATCAAAAAATTATTCAGCATTTACAAATCTCATTTTTTTTGCCTTCTAGAAGAAATTTTAGAACAATTTCCATATATCATATTTTAGAATAATTTTCATATATCATATTTTAGAATAATTTTCATATATCATATTTTAGAATAATTTTCATATATCATATAATTTCCATATATCACATATAAAATATTAGTAGTTTAGAGCAAAATTCCTATTACCAATTTTCGTTATGGCTCATAGTATATTCTATCTGCAACACCATATCTGACCACTTAAGTTTCGTACAAAAATCTTCATTTAATCCCAAGATAATTATATATAGTACCTAAAGTCATGTTTAGTCAAGTAATAATAGTTAGCCAAACTTTGAAACTATATCTCAAAACAAGAAAAATGCAGAGAGAACCGTTTTATTTTTGGTAGACGAAATGTTAAAGACATCTTAGAAGCATCATCGATTTTTACTCAGTTCTTAATGGTTTGTACAGTTGGCCAATTAGAGCATGTGGCTTATAAGACAAAGACAATTTAAGAAGCTTATTTTTATAATTTAACATTTTCGGGGTTAGATCTAGCTCTTTTAAATGCATTTGACGTTAATTTTTAAGTTTATTCAACTCTTCATTGCATAAAATTCACCTGTCGATAATTGTATTTTATATAGATGAAACATGGTTGAATATATTATATTCAATACTGTTTACTCTTCATGTTTCTTTGTAAGATGAAAAGGGAAGCGGAAGTTAGACAGAAGTGGGGGAAGTTAAAGAGAAGTAAGGCGGAAGTTAGACAGAAGGGAGGCGGGAGTTACGATAACTGAAGCTTATTGCAATGAAGCAGTAACATGTCTGAAGAAGTTTAAAAAAGGTAACCTGAATGACATAATGTTGTGGAATTTGAAAACAGATGAGCTGGAGAAACATTTGAAAGATACAGTGCCAAGAATATTAAGGATTTTTTTCTTTGGTTTTTCTTTTCGTTTTTGTTTTTTGGTTGTTTTGTTTTGTTCTTTTTTGTATTTTTAATTTACCCAATTTGTTTAAATGATACATTGGAATAAAAAGAATAAGTAGACCAATAATTTTCCTGTTTAACAACGTCAGCACTTCCGTTCTCGTTTTGCAACTCCAACACATCCATTGATCATGGTTTTGGATTCTCCAAGACTTTCAAATTATCAGTTGAGTCGCTTCCACCTGGACAAGCAATAAAGATTTGAACAAACTTAACAAATAGCGCTGAAGTAGGTCAGACGACGTTCAAGACAGAATAATTATTTTAAGATAAGCAGTCACTGGCAATAAAACAGATTCTTACCAAGTATCCAAAATGAAAAAACCTGGAGTTAGGCCCTGGACACTTAAACTGAATATTGCGAGAGAAAGATATTCTCCGTATTTCATCTCCTCGGCCTGTGAAGGTCCATTGTTTGACGTGGGCCTTTCTCTAATTCATGGGAAAGAATAGACCATTAACCTATCATGCTGACCCAATGCCATATTTTAAGTGCAAATATGACACACTTTATTCGATTCATGATCGTTCAAGAGTATTTTCGCGTAAGTGAATGTAACGAACCCGACTGGAATTAGAATTAGTTGCTAGTAGCCGTTATTCATTGTACCGTCCATACACATCCAGCTTACAGCACCCAATATTCCCAAGCAGTCACCTATCTAGGTACTGACCACTCTCAACGTTGGTTAACTTCAGTGATCAAGCAAGAACTGATGCTTTTGAATAGGATATGCCTCCTCTGTATCTGGTGGAAATTAAAGGTTTTCATTATTATAGAATTCGAGAACATGGAGAAACTGTTCTGCTGTTAATCATTAAAGATACGCCTGATAGAGGTTAGCTAGCTTACTCTAGCTCAAGTTGATTCATGGCAAGGTATTTTGAAAAATAATTTTCATAGCTTAGTTTACAGAAGGTTAGAAGATTTGAACGCTTAATGAAGATCGAACTATCATGCTGAGTCATTAATAAGTTCTGTTTATTTGGAAATCGTACGAAACGACGACTGTAAAGTTAAGAATAAATTTGTACGACACTAACAGACCATCGTTTTTGCACGGCATGGCAGTTTACACAGTTGATGAAAGGGGAAATGTTTTTTTCCTTCAGTGATAACGCAAGATAACCTTTTTTCCTTTTTATATTCTCTGCCGTTTCAGAACGTGGGCGATCATAGACTATCCACAATTTCCTGACCTTTGTAGCTTCTATCAGTTTTTTCTTATCTTCTAATCACTGCTCTGCCAACCATTTATCATAAACTCGTTAGGTAGCTCGGTTCTCGCTTTTTTCTGTCCTTTCCTCAGAGTGTCAAATTTTCCTCATTATGTGAAATAGAACGTTCAACTCTCTCTTTCTGACGTTAAGTATAGGTATCCTTGTTGTTTCTATTTTTTTAAATCTTCATCGTTGCTAACGATACCAACCAATCTTTGTTGCTTTTAGCAATGTTTGTACATTAAGCCATCTTCCCTAACTCCTGTTCTACCAACCATTGACACAATCTCGTTATTTGTATTTATATCTGAGATGAGTAATTTTCAATAATCTTGGAATTTTTCCGAACTTTTGTTCTCAATTGGTTGATATAGGTGTTATAATAGACACAACGTTTCGACCAAGTACCCTCTGGCCATCATCAGGTGTCCATAAATTGGCTGGTGTGGATTATCTTGTTATAAAAGGCTTAAAAAATGCGCTATTAAAGTCCCTTCGGGACTGTGGTGTAGTGGATATAGTAGTTGGTTATACTCGTGTTAGTATCATCTGGTGGTCGTGAGTTCGCTCCTTGCACTTGGTAGTGTTGAACCAAATTCCAACATGAAAAAACAATAATTGATTTCACAGAGTAATTTGGAATAATCAACGATATAATCCACGTCGGCAAATCTATGAACACCTGATGAAGACAAAAGTTGTGTCTATTATAGCACATATACATCCTTTCCAAGATCTCTTTTCTCTTCATGTGCCCTAGAAATTTCAATGCTCACTTCTGATTCTAAATGTTGGGTTCTTTTTTGTTTCAGCAGTTCATTATTTGTTTCTACCGAAATTTTTCTGTTTCGTAATACTTTGCTTAGCTTTTGGAAAACGTTTTTCGATATTTCAATGCGTCTTCAGATTTTTGGTGTCATATTTTCTGTTTTTAACGCAATGTTGCATACGGCAAAAATAACACAAGATATTTTAAAATTTCTTTTCGGTACTCGGTTAGTCTGTTCTTCCACACCCGCCATCATCAGAACTAGCACCAGCCGATTATTATCTTTGACAATCCCTGCAAAGCAATTAAATGGTAAAATTTTCTTTAATAAAAACCAGATTCAAAAGTTTGGTGAAAACATTTTCACATGGAAATTTACACAATGTTACTCAAATCTTATCGAAGAGCTACCTGATAAGTGACCACCAATTACGGTAAATAATGGTGAATATATAGAATATTTTATATAATCATTTCACCCCAAGCAAGGCAGGACTGAAGATGGTGCTCAAGAGGTTAGAGTAAGAGAATTAAACTAGGTACATGGGATGTCGAATAAAGATAAGAGATGGATGGGATTCAAGTAGATAGAAAATGGCAATTGATGTTGCATCTGAACTTTTGGAGATTGTAGCTACCAGGGAAGCAAGCAAACGGAAGGTTTTTCCACAAACGGAAAGTGCGAACTGTTAGAGCAAAAGAGGGGGTTACATTTAACTATTTTGACGGTTAAAGGGTGGGACCTAGATGTTAATCCTGTAATAAGCGTAAACACATATTCATGACCTTAAATAATCATTCAACTCTCGCGTAATTACTTCACTCTCTTTTTCGATTGATTAATTGCTGCTCGATCTTCTGACTCATCATTTAAAAGTTATTTGCAGACAACGTTTGTCTTGCGTTCTGCTTTTCTCGTATAGCTCAACAACTCACTAACTGTAAGCATCAAGCTATCGTACTTTTCAAAGAAGAACTTCCAACCTGGAGATTGACGAAATGGGATCACAATACAGGAGAAACTAAAAAAGGGGACAAAATCCCACGAGAAAAAATTGGGAGAATGGCTGTAAATCCGGAATTTTTTAGTCACATCAATCGTCACCGGTTGTCTTACGTCTTTCCAGTTTTTACTCTTAGAATTGAATAAAATATAGTAGCACTTTGTTTTTTGAAGAATAAAGTTGATAAACAAAATCGGAAATCGTTTATGACTCAAGCTAATATTAATCATTAGCTTGAATTAATGGCTTGACTAAACTGGCTGACAATTATTGTGGTAGTGAGTTCAATCTTCATTGAGTGTTCATTACAAATTTAACAGTAAATAAACCGACAATGGTCTACATGGTTTGACTATTTATCTTTACATGGTATTTTTTTTAATTTTTCGAATAAAATATTAGGCATCGTGATCCAGTTTGGATAAACTGTCCAACCTTCAATTTTTTTATTGTGTTTGTTCTATTACTTTCGACTTTCGATTGCGACAATCATCTAAAAATTAATGCTGTCAATATTTTGTTGGTTACATTCTGGCATTTCTGAAGTGCTGGAATTCACATATCGCATATCGTTTAAGACAATAAAATAAAACGTTTTCACTGAGCTAGACCAGACTGGAAAACAATGTACCAGATATTAATACTCATTATCATTATTTACACATATTAAAAAACAGTTAATTAACGTAATCTATACAAGCTTTTTTTCAAACTTTTCAACCTTAGCAAGGCAATAATTACAAGGAGTCACTAAGTGTGAAAAAATAAGAAAAGAAGAGAAACATTATGAAGAAGCGAGAACAATAATAGAAAAGTAATGAAAGTTAGCTGGAAAGAATGGAGCCAGAAGAGAGTTCCACGAGCGAGAAATGGTAGAGAAAACATGTTAGCATAAAATTTACTTTTGCTTATAACCAGTTCAACTGTAAAATGATGAAAGCTTGCCACCAATTTAGTACTGCTCTTGAATTTGTAAAGTCCAAATACCATAGCGAAGAGTTCAGCCGAACAATTACGTTATAAATATTTATACAAAAGACATGGGCAATCTATCTTATGGAGGTGGGAAAGTGAGTGAAGCCGAGATGTCTAATCAAGACCAATAATATTGCGGATTCTTCTAAGGGCGATACCGTGTTATATCAATTTGTAGTATATCTTTGTTAAACTTAGTTTTCTTCAATGTAACACGCAGTCAGAATCGGAATCTATGACAATCACCCTGCGACAGACGTCTGTAGATATCTGCTAACAATGCTCGGTCTGTTCACAAGGTCCTATATGACAAATCAGCGAGAATTGAACTCACTACACTAAGGAATGGTCTAAGAAGTTTGGTTTGCTAGCCATCACTCTGCCCCAAGCGATGGTTGAAACGAGGAATAATCTGGTTGCTGATATTGATGATTAATGTGCAATTGTTGGCGCCTTTTCCTTAATGAGGACGTCATTTCTTTCTGGTTGCAACATTATCCATATTAACACGATTCCTTCTTAATCTTGTTAGTTATCATTAATGCAGTTATGACGCTTCGTTAATAGCACTAATCTAAGTAGATCCAATTGAGTCGCTGTTACTCTAATGTCTACTGCCAGCATTCTGTGACTTGTTAACTCTACTTTAAAAGCTCTTATTTATCAGTAATCAGATTTAAGCGAAACCTTTAAAAAGCATAATTTCCAAATGATATTAGTTTGACTGTTGTAAGATATTTTTCAAACCTTTCAACAATTTAAAAGACGTTGAGTACCGTGTATTTGTGCCTGTGAAATAATAACAACAAAGATGTCATCACGACGATTCTATCCAATAATACAATAGTTGTTTATTATAAAATTAAGAAGTAGTTCTGTCGAACTCGACTACAAAATTATCGACCCGAGGTTCTGTTGAAGCGGGGTAAAATAAATAGTTGATAGACTGAATAGTTGCAAAAGAATCATGTTTCAAATAATGTCCGTTTATTTTCTTCAGCCTTCTCCATGATAGTACTCGTAATTAAAACATTCATCAACTATATAAAAAGTACTGAAGTTTATTTTTCTTTATTGAAATTGTCAAAAACAATTTCTTCACAAGCTTGTCCAGATGATCAATTTTTTCGTTTCAAAGCACATGACAAACGATATTTAACAAGAAAATTCTCCTCTAAAATACACATCCGATTTAGGTAATGATATTTGTATCTCGAGCGCGTAATCGATATAAATACAAGTAAAGTGTTTCGGGGTGTGAAATGTGTTCTCTGATCTAGTGGGTTTATATTTCTCCCGAAACGTTGAGTCTTCCAACAAGAAAGGACAGTATTTGGAATTCTGTGAACGTTCTGAACTGTACACCATAATTTTGATTATCTGATACTTCAGGGTCTGCAAAGGTTGTTTGATTACAAGAGCTGGTGTGTTTGTGTCAGAATCTATCTATCTATCTATCTATCTATCTATCTATCTATCTATCTATCTGTGTCTCCATTCTCTCTTTTATTTATCTCTTCATTATCTATAATCTCTTCATTCTCTTTATTATCTATCTATCTATCTATCTATCTATCTATCTATCTATCTATCTATCTATCTATCTGCCTGTGTCTCCGTTCTCTCTTTTATTTATCTCTTCATTATCTATAATCTCTTCATTCTCTTTATTATTTATCTATCTCAGTCAATTGATTATCTCTCTTTCTTTATCTTTTTCTGTCCCTCTTTCTTTCTCTCTCTCTCTCTCTATATATATATATAGATATATAGAGAGCAATATAGGTAATTATTAAATATTTATAAATTCATTTGATGCACATGTTATTGTGCAGTATTAACAAAAGAACCATTCTATTTTCATTTACAATTATTCACTTGGCAATAAATACTAAAAAAATAGTATGAAATACATCATTTTTTAAAACACTGGGGTTGCCTAATAATTATGTCCGGTAGTGTATATATATATATATATATATATATATATATATATATATATCAGCAGCAAGAAAGTTAATAAAATCCAAACAAAACGGCTTCTCTGTTTATTTGTACGGTAATTTTAATTTATTTAGAAATGAATGTTTTCAGTATGATACACAAGATTTTATTGGTTATATCATAATTATGATTCTATGATAAATGAATAAGAATCAAAGATAAATGAATAATGTGGAAAGATAAATGAATTAGATCTAAATACAAAGGAATAAGACCGAAAAATAAAAGAATAAGATCTAAAGATAAATAAAGAGGATCGAAAGATAAATGAATGTGAGAAGATAAAATATTTTTGCTAATCTTTTATTTTTATTTTTATTTATTTATTTATTTTTTTATTTTTTTATTTTTTTTTTACTAATCTTACTGTTGGATTTTCTCAGGATGTGTTTCGTAAATATATTGTCTTGTCGTTAAAGTAAGCAGTGTTGGAATAAATAAACCAACCTATAACGAGATTTGAACACCAAAAATAGACATAAAGGCGTAATTAAAATACACGAATTAAAATGTCATTTGCTCATGTAAACAAAATTTTCTAAAAATCCCGAATGGTTATTTTTCATTTTTTTACTCACTTTTTATTTTATCATTTTTATTATTTCAATTTGCATTTAATTAAAAGTCTTAAACCCTTTCTTTTGGGACAATCTACCTCACGGAATTTATGGTTACACTTTATATAGCTTTTTATAGCATTTTCTTCGTTTATGATGCTTTTTTTCGGTTTTTTCGATTCCATCGGGAGACTTTGCTCTTCCGTATACGTACTGGCAATATGAAATAGTCTCTAGAGATGTGCACTGCGGAAAAAATATATATAATAATGGGTAGAAATGTGTTGCCAGGGTGATAGTGCGAGTGTCTTACAGTAGTGTGCATTGTGAGGCACATTTATATGTCTCCCATTCCTCCGGTTATCTAATATTCCTGCCACATCTGATCTGACGCTTCTGTTATGAATCTAAAGATTTTTGAAAAAATTCTAAAGAATCTGCAACGTTGTCGGTCCTGACCTGGCATCGCGGCTTTCTTCTCTTTCCCACCGCCTTAGCGTAGTTTCCATTTGCTTATTTTTTTTTTAATCGTATCACCTCGAGCAGGGCGGTAACACCACTGATGTGCAGGGGGCTACATAAAAGTAAAAAGATTAAGGGGCTACATAAGAGTAAAAAGATTAGATAGGAGAGAGTGAAGAGAGTGAAGAGAAAGACGAACCAGTTAGAAATGTGCAAGAGAAGGATGGGAATACAGGTGTGATGACAGTTGCAAAGGTGGAGAGAAAGGACAAGATAAACACGGTGGTGTAGAAAGAACTAGAGTCAAGTGGTTAAGAGATGAGTATTGACATTGCATTTAAATTCCTGAAATATTTTCACGGTAATTGTTCGACTGATCTTTTTTCGCCGGTATCTCAATTAAACGAATTTAAGCGCAGTCAAAAATTTAAATACTTGTCCTAACAGAAGACAGAAAGTACGAAACTGAGATCGGAAGCCGAATAGGCATGGCCAAAGATGCATTCCAAAACATGAGTAAAGTATTAAGAGACAGGAAAATCAAATCTTATCAAAATCAGAGACTGATCAGTTTTATAAATTTTTGAAACTTATAAAAGTGCGGGGAGGGCAACTAAGAGGCCAGTCAAAATTCAGAAGGGGCTTTGGTTCCTTCTGCTCCCCACTTCGTGAAATCGCTACTGGTTATCATTAGTGCTTTACTAACAGCATTTTCTCTAGCTCTTTTCCCTTGGTCTTCAAAAATTTAAATGCAACGTTAATTGTCACCTTCTGCCTTCATGGAACCTGTTCTTTTATTGCTCTCTCTCTTTTATTTCACTCTCAGTAACTCCTTTCAATTTAGTCGCTTTCATTACAATGGTTGGGTTTGAAGTGATCAGTGACTATGGTGGTTGTTGGCACGCGTATTAGCAAGATGATAGTCTGAAAGATGTAAACGGAAGAGGGTTCATTTCTATGTGTGATGGAAGGATGGAAAGTGTATGAAGGAGAAAAATGTTTTTTGTCGCGAGATAATTATGTGTGAGTGTGTGGGTGGGAGAGGTGCCTGTGTGTCTGTGTGCGTGAATTGAAACCAAGTATAGATTAAATCCGACTGAATAATTAAATAAAAAACAAGAAAACGTTTATGAATTTACCATGATTTGCTTATATGTAAGCTTCATTTGACTCGTTTCATAACGCATTTTCCCCCAAATTCTGATGGAGCTTGTATAAAAGTGAGACATTTTAAATTTGTAAATGTTCCCCTATTTATCCTTTCACCCCCCCCCACACACACACACATACACACACAAACACAAACACACACACATATAAATATATATATACATATATATCGACTTAAGACATCTACTTAAGCGCGCTAAAAAGAAGTCAACTCAATAAAAAGCAATAAAAATTGACCACCTGAAGACTACTATCGCCTGGTTCATACTCCTCCTTTTTTTAACAGGAGTAGAGGCCCATGCCTTGTTTCTTGTTTAGAAAGGGGTTCTCGGTTTCTCTCCTCTTTTGGTTTTGATAGTAGTGCCGTTGTATGCTTTTTGCAATGTGTGCGGATGGTGACGACGTCTCTGATGGTACCGGGTTGGCAGTTTCCTGTTTGCTACTTCCGGCAGGGAGTTAGGAGCTCGAACTCTTGCGTGGCGTCTTGAGAGGCTGCTCTGATCAACAGTTGAATAGTATCGGGGTATGCCATGTCGCGCATGGATATGTGTCCCTGTAATAGCTTCCGATCCACGGCCGTATATATTTGTCAATCATATCTTTACCGGCTATCGCCTTTCAAGCCGGTTGCCGTCTGTGTTTCTGCCTTTGTTGCCCACGGCCGGATATATTTGTGAATTATATCTTTGCCGTTCAAGGTAATATATAACACGGAAATAAGGTACGCAGGCGGAAAGTGCAAGATTAGAAACTGAGGGTGTAGAAGTGGATATTTTTACGGTAAACTGTTGAGACCGCGTTGTAGTCTTGTGTTCGAGGCTCCAGGAAAAGAAGCTCGTCGGGGCAGAAGCCGTGGAAATATTTGTAGAAAAGACAGAGAAACCTTATCCAGCCCCACTGACTGACATCGAACTGCTAAATCGGTATCAATTACATTGCAGATCCCATTTTTGGATTTTGCCGAGAACCCCTAGATGAATATCACGAGCATCCGACCAGATATGGCAACAGTACTCAATGCACGGACGAATGGTAGATTTATAAATGTGCAAGATATTCAAAATTCACATATCTTTCGCACCGAATCGGATACGAAAATTAACATTTTATTATGCCGCTTTTCCCAATATTAACAATACAAATAATTATAATTGGTGACTTGGGCTTAATTTCCGTAGATTATATTTCAGACGTTTGGAATTAGAAGTACTTTCCACCGCAAAATAAAAAACGAGAAAATCGGGTTTAAATTTTGTCGACTTCGAAATGTCATATTTTTTAATCTGTTTGAGATAATCCGCTCATTTTTTTAAAAGACGCTAAAAGCATTTACTTTGACATACAAACACTTACAACGGAAGAGCTGTGTGGCATTTTGATGCAAAGAAACTTTATATCTGAACCGAGCACCACCGTAACTTTTGCTCAACAATATAATTACATTATGTTCCCCCAAGCTAGATAAAATGTTCAAAATATGTCTAATAGCAAACATAAGCTTGCACATAAAAATACGAATAAATTTTCATGAAAAAGGAAAAAAAAAGATATTTTGATGAGACAATTGAATAATCTGACATGTTATCATAAAGGTAATCATTAGTCACTGTTACTGGTTAGATAACAACCATAATGAGTAGACAAATGAATTAATAGTATAAAAAACATAAACAAATGCTACTAGGATGTGGTGGAAGGTACCTTTTACACCAACACTCGGCATGAGCCTGCACCGTCAGGCAGTAATGTATTCGACATCCTTGTGAACTATAGGAATTTAGACCTTGTAGCGAGTATCTGATAATACAGTCGATGTGCTTTTCAGATAGAGAAAGGTTTGAGGAATACAATGTTTGGCTAAACTAGGCATCTACGCAGACGACACCACAATATACTCCCGCACCAATAATGAAACCTGTCGTGGCGGAATCTCGCTGCTGACATTGAACGGGATCTATACTCTGTGGTGAATTGGGGCAAGAAGTGGCTTGTCAACTTCAATGCGTCTAAGACCAAGCTGTTGTCTGCCAACCATCACAGGCAACCTCTCCTGCCTCCCAAAAGCATGGACCAAGCGATTCTCCCTGAGAGCAACACACTACGCCTCCTCGGCCTTACCCTCTCCTCAGTCCATTATTATTCATTATTTTGAACGAAAGAAAAAAAGAATAATCTGACATGTTATCATAAAGGTAATCATTATACACTGTTACTGTTCAGATAACAACCATAATGAGTAGACAAAAATATTAATAGTATAAAAAAACATAAACAAATGCTACCGTGATGTGGCAGAAAGTGACTTATACGCCAACACTTGGCATAAGCCTACACAGTAAGGCAGGAACGTATTCGATATCAATGCGAACATAGGAATTTAGCCCCTGTAGCGAGTACTTGACAATACAGTCGAGTTGCTTTCAAGATATGAGAAGTGTTATGCCTAACTGATTTTCACATGTATGGTAGAAAGTACCTTCTTGTACTAAGGGCCTCATTAGTTCGCTTTTTCTTTTTTTTAACTTTTTATCTTCATCTTATTCCCTTTTTTATCATTTTTTTCTTTTGCCAAGCCTTTATTTACAACGGTGTAAAGTTATAATAATAATCAATTTACCGTCAAACAAAAGATGCATTGCATATCCGAGGTGATGATGGTCTGTAATTTATTTTGACTCTCTTATATGGCACAAGTTTAGAATAAGAAATCCCTGAATCCCCTTCGTTAACATTTGCTGTCCATATCAGATTAAAACACTGATTTCCGTATGATCACTGAAGTTAAGCAACGTCGAGTCTAGTCAGTACTGAGATGGGTGACCGCTTTTGAATACCAGGTGCTATAAGCTTGGATATGCGAGTGGTATAATGGATAACGGTCTGGAATTGGAAATCGGAGCGCTGAGTTTCAATTCCAACTGGGTTCATTATATTCACTTACACGCATATACACTTGAGAATGATATGATTCTACCTATTCTCCCCTCAGTAATGGGTTAATTAGCAAAACTTGTGTCAGTAAATCATTATTTTCTTCAAAAGATTCCTATAATCTAGAAATATTTTCTGGCTTTAAATAATCTGCAAAGGGTTGATAAGCCGTAAAAAAACAAATCAACCAATTTGACTATGGCACTACACAAGTGGAAAATTGAAGGTAACCATTAAGTGTTATTTGTCGAAATTATCTAAAATGTTTGAATTGTTTCCTTCTACGGACACTGGAATCTTGTGAGAAAATAAAAGTTACTATCAATCTGGAGTTTTGTATGCACGCATGCGCATATGTGTGATGCTTTTGTTTTGTCTTTTAATTATTCTTGCGAGAACAAATCGGTAAATGAAAAAAAATTGCCGACTTAAGTGATGGATCGCTTCCAACAATCTTTTGTTTCTGAGGGGGACAAAAAAATATTCACTGAAGCAAAAGTCGCAATTGTAACTAATGATTTCCGGAACGTTCGAGAAAGATCATTTGAATGTCAAAACACTCTCTTTCCTTTCCAAAAGTAACAGTGCTAAAATACAAAATTAGTATTAATTTTAATCCAGAAACTTCGCGATATAATTTGTCAGGGATGTGCAGAAGTAGTTTCTTAACAGCGCCCCTGAGAGACTGACTACACAATTGAAAAGCCGATTATCGCCCCCCCCCCACTTTTTAATAGATTGATTCTACTTCTTTGTTTGTCAATTATCAACCCTGTATGGTAGACCATATTCTACTGAATTGGATTTAGTATTCACGTGTGTCGAACTAAATTGAGTGTGTGCCATACTAAGATAACCTTAGTAAATATTCCTAACATAATTATTCACTAAGTTTAGCTGGTTCGGGCATAAATTCCAAATGAGTTTAGGTTGCTTAAGAAGATTTTGTTGTGCCAATCTTTTAAATGCGGACTCTTTTCGTAGAAAATTGACATTTGAAATTCTGTTTTTTAACTATTTGGCTTCGAACATCAACGTACTTTATCGAAGAGCCGAGTTAGCAATTTAGTTGAATTCTTTGCATTCACATACGCTCAAATACCCTTGGAAAAGGTATGAATCCGCTGCTTCTTCAACTAGTCAACCGCAGAAAGTAATGGCAACCTACTACGGGAAAATCTCCTGCACAGACAATCATGTCTCTTTCGAGACATGATCACCCAACCGTGTATCAAGTATGGTACTTAACTGGAAACCAGCAGATTAAATTCTTTTCCTATATATTATTTATTTTTGTTTTACGACTCCCAGATGAAGAAGAGACTGAAGTATGATTCTGCAGAAGGATGCTGAGAATTCTGTGGACTGAACATGTGAGCAACGACAGAGTGTAGGAGAGAAAAAAAGAAAATGACACTAATATTTTATCAGCGAGAAGAGACGGTCAAAATATCTAGAGCCCGTAATATGGAAAGAGGGCTTGAAAAATTCTATACTCATATGAGTATAAAATTTTCCAAGGTTGAAGGCAAAAAGGACAGCGGAAAACAACGCATAACATACTTAACGTGCTTGAGTAAATGGATGGTAAAAAAAACTGAGGAGAGATAACAATTTATTACTAGCTACAAAGGACAGGAAATCGTGGAGAACCATTAAGGAACATGGCACATAGAAAAATGATTCAGCAAAAGTTATAGGATCTTGATTTAGCCAAACTAACTTCTTAAAATCAGACCATATAACTAAATATAAGAGAAGGCATTTTATAACCAGGAGATAAGGTATGGAAAATGTTATAGACACATGGCAGATTAACGTTATGTGACTAAAGAGAAGGCTTCTTTAGCTAATCGATAACTTCTCTGCTCCCTTCACATATGTGGTGATTTTCTCTAGATGTGGCACAATGTCGAAAGTATGGAACACCCAGTGAGAATCGAACTCAATTGCAATTATTCTAGCGAGACAAGCTTGCTAGCCATTACATCAATTCAAGGTGCCCTCCCTTTACGTATATATGTGTATAAGCGTGCGGGTGTGTCACTTAGTGTAAATTGTTTTTATTAATCATTATCCGAGGAAATAGTCAAAATTACAATGGGATTGGTCTAATACTGCGACAATATTTTCTTCATAAATTACTATGACTACACAGGAAATATGGTGGGGAGTTTTCCTGTTACCTTCCATGCTGTTTAAATTAAGATGTATCTTTCACTGAGACTGAATGACAAAGCTAGAGAATCACATACAGTTTAACGCTTAACGAATAACCGAAAGAATTATTATCTCAGTTCTATCAGTAACAAATGCATTAATTCCTGATCATTGACAATCCCATTCTTCTTAATTTTCTATGCATTTCTATAACAAAATTATTAGAAATATATTTAAATTATATATAGAATAAACCTATTTTCCGATAAGCTTTGCACTAATTCCTGGCCATTAAAAAATTTCTTTCTTTTGATTTTCTATACATTTCTATAACAAAATTATTAGAAATATATTTAAATTATATATAGAATAAACCTATTTTCCGATAAGCTTTGCACTAATTCCTGGCCATTAAAAAATTTTTCTTTTGATTTTCTATACATATCTATTATAAGATTATCATTAATGCATTGACATTGTATATTGATTATCCCTATTCTGCTAATAAGGCTTGCATTGAATCCTGACCATTTACAATCACTTTTTCATTATTTTTAATACATTTTCATGGCAACATCATTAACAATGCATTTATATTATATGCCTAATAAATCCATTGTCTGTGAAGCTTAAATTAATTCCTGACAAATAATAAATAACATCTTTCTTATTTGTCTATATTTCTGAGATATGGAGGGAGAAAGCGTATCACCGCCCCTTTTGTTGAAATAATAGATAGTTGGTTTGTTTTTATGGCAAATCAACCTATTTATTTATTGCTGGTAATACATTTTTCTTTCAACAATTTATTGTTGTTTTTTATATAAGTTTTGTGTCTAGTAATATTTTTTTTCTTTTCGAGTATCAAGATTCATTGGGATTTGTTTTTAAGGGCAGGGTCCCCAAGTCCTACCATGTTATTTAACCCATCACTGGAAGGAATGGTCGGATTAATAACTTTCCCAAGGGTACCAGTGCTTAAGTGAATGCAGGATATTCAACTGGAATTCGAACTCGGCTCACCGATTTCTCTTTCCGAGCCGATATCCACTGCACCACAATGCACATCCGTCACTAAACGCTTACAGCACCTGGTATTCCCAAGTGGTCACCCATCTAAGTACTGACCAGGCTCAACGTTGCTTAACTTTGGTGATCGAGCCAGAACCGGTGTATTCAACGTGATATGGCCGTAAGCCGAAATAATAGTTAGAGAACGCCACTGGAAACTACATGAACTAAAAGAATTAGCACATATGCTAGGCTTCAAAAACCTTCTAAGCCGACCAAGCATAGAGATGAACACAATGTGGAAATCAGTAATACGGAGTGCCAGAGAAAATCATTAGTGTCAAAAATTGTAATATGAGCTCTGGTAAAAAAAATAAGAGCGAAAACCATTATCATAAAAATACTAGAGAAAAGCATCAAAGAATTGCAATATGAACTCTCGTAAAAAATGATCAATTGGACATTAGGTTTATAAGTCCCAAAAATTCAGTTGTTCTTAAGGACTCATGGCCCAGTGGATATAAACGTTGGTTCATGACTTGACTCAAAGAGCTGTGAGTTCAATACCAGGCTATAGCAGTGGTGAACAAGTAAGTTACAGGGTTAGAGGGAGATAACTCATGACTTCCAAAAGAGGCACTACTACGCAAGAATGAGAATGATATACCCCAGTGATTGTAATAAAATAAATTCTTAGCAACCTGAAAAAGGCCGGAGCGTACAACGGTCGAAACGTCGTACAAATGGCAACAACGATGAGGACAATAGTCCGAATAATGTAAATACTGCAATCCTCTTTCTTTCTGAATCTCAATGCATGTTTATAGAAAGATAATTTGTTAAATGTATAATTCACATTATACATCTAACTGCCCTGTTCTACCGGTAGGTTTTGCTTTAATTAATTTCTGATCATTAACAATCACTTTTCTTCCTGATTTTCAATGCATTTCTATAGTAAGATCATTCGCATTACACTTATATGTAACTGCCCTATTCTTCCCGTTCAATCACTTTCTTCCTGTTACTCAAAGGTTCACTAAAGTAATATATATTAGGGATGATTTATTAGCTCTATATTCCGACTAAGGCTTCAATTAATTTCTGACTATTTACAAAAAAAATTTTATCTGATATTCAATGACTTTCTACAGTAAGATCATTAAAACTTTCATATATTATATATCTAATAGCCTTTTTTGCCGATGTGGCTTGTTTTATTTCCTGACCATTAATAAAATTCCCTATTTTCAATGTATTTCTATAGAAAGATCATTAAAAATGCATTTATATTATGCACATAATAGAGCTATTATTCCAGTAAGGCTTACATGAATTTCTGACAAATAATAATCCCTTTCTTCTTGATCTTCAATGAATTTATATAATAAGATCATTAGCAATCCATTTACATTATATATGTAACAGCCCTGTTCTTTCCTTGAAGCTTTTGTTAATTCCTGAGAATTAGCAATGTTTTCTCTCCGGATTCTCAATGCATTTTTATAGTGCAAACATCAGAAATACATTTACATTATACATCTAATTGCCCTATTCTCTCAGTAGAGATTGCATTAATTCCTGTTCATTAACAATGACTTTCATCCTTATTCTCAATGCTTTTATATTATAAAATACTTAGTAATGCATTCACACTATACGTTAGTGCTATTTTTTCCAATAAGGCTTGTATTAAATTCTGACAATTAACAATCACTTTCCTTGTGATTCTTAATGGCCTATACTATAATAATCTAATTTGCAATGATTTTTCATTATACACCTAATAGACCTATTCTTCCAGTATGTTTACATTAAATCTTGACCATTAACAGTCTCTTTCTTCCTGGTTCTCTGCGCATTTTTATAGTATGATCATTAGAAATGCATTTACATTATACATCTAATTTCTTAGTTCTTCAGTAATGCTTGCATGTAATCCGTATCATTAGTAATTTCATTATTCCTGATGTTCAATGTATTTATATAATATCCTGAGCAATGTATTTACATTTTACATCTAATAGACATATTCTTCGAGTAAGGCTTCCATTATTTCCTGAATGTTAACAATGTCTTTCTTCCTGATTATCAGTGCATTTTTATAGTAAGATTATTAGCAATGCTTTTACATTATACATCTTATAGCTCTATTTTGGCAGTAATTCCGCCATAATGACAATGTACATTTTCTTACTGATTTTCATTTCTTTTCTACGCTCTCTTATATTAAGAATGCATTTACATTATACATCTAATAGCCTTATTCTACCAGTAAGGTTTTCATTAATTTTTGACTATTAACAATCTTTTTATTCTTGATTTTCAATGCATTTCTATAGTAAAATCATTGACAACGCATTGCCATTGTACATCTAATAGTCTCGTTCTCTTGGTATGGCTTGCATTATTTCCTGCCTGTAACAATACCTTTCTTCCTAATTTTCTACAAATCACTATAGTAATACTATTAGCAATGCATTTACATTATACAACTAGTAGCCCCATTCTTTTAGTCAGGCTTACATTAATTCCTAACCATAAACAATCTCTTTCTTCCTGATTTTCAATGCATTTCTATAGTAAAAACATTAGCAACGCATTTACATTGTAATATTTTATCTGAGTTTTATTGTAATACCATTCCTCTTTAGCATAAAAGTGACCTGCTCATATTTTTAATTTTTTTATGAGTTACTATCACTTTTGGGAAAGATATTAGTGTCAGTTCTCGGTTTTTTAATTATTTATAGTCCTTCTCCAAGACTGGCTGTTATCCCTGGCTTAGTCTCCTACCATAGCTTTATAGAGAAAAAAATAACATCACGCCTTTCTCAGAGGCGTTATTTTATCTCGGCCCATAGATTTCACTTTATGCGCCGATGACCGTTAGATTTCTGTCATTTTAGAAAACTGAAAATAGACCCTCTAGTTACCTGGACGATTTCGCTCCTGATTCTGACCAGAAATTAACGAACGAGGAAATCTCGTTAACCTCATGTCAAAGCAAGATAAATCATCTTCGTAATAAAGAAATTTCATCGCGGGTTTTGTGGATTCCTGACATTTTCTAACAGAACTGACAACTTGGGCAGACAAACCGCTCTGTCTTGCACGCGACTAAAAGTCAAATTCTTCTTCTTCTATATGCCATGTTCCTTCAAGACGGAGGCGATCATGGCCTTCCACATCTCCCTGTCGTTGGTAGCTCTTAGCACGCTTTCTCCTGTTATGCCACCCAAACCCCGCTCTGCCATCCACCTGCTCAGGCCCGTCAAATATTCACTTGTCGCTCTTTCCGCTATCTGACCTGTGAGTATCAGATTCTCCAAGCCTTCCTTCCTCATCACATCTCCCAGGAACTTCAGCTGTCTTTTTTCTTATACCCAGTATTAATTTCCTTTTCGTTTCCATAATTTTTAAAACTTCATCAATGCTCACATGCACGATCCATGATATCCACAGCATCCTTCTGTAGAACCACATTTCAGATTCTTCAAGTTTTTTCTTAAATTACGATTTTATAAAACCAGAATTGACCTCGACGCTTGTATGAGAGTTTCTCACGTCAACGAAGGACAGCAAGTATATAATTTAAATACAACGTTAACGATGATCCTTTTTGATGTTTTTTCTTGTGGGTGTGTGTGTGTGTGTGTGTGTGTGTGTGTGTGTGTGTGTGTGTGTGTGTGTGTGTGTGTGTGTGTTTAATGAACCTCGCAAGATTTGGTCTTGAATTTACTTGCATCGGGTGTCAACTTTTGAAGAATGAAAAATTAGACCAGCAATTGAAAAGCGCCAATTACTTTGTTCTTTAAGATTCGGGCGGGCATTGCAATACTATCATTTAATAAACTAGCTGTTTGCACAACTCATAATTGCATTAAAAATCTTTTAGTCATTCTCATAATTACGTGTATATAGAGAGAGTAAATTTATTTTTCAGATAAAAAATAAAAATAATCATTATGGGTGAATTTATTGACGGCTGCAGCTGAAGCCGAGATTCGTATGTAATATTTCAACATTTTCTATTCGCATTAAGAGCAGCTAAACCGCGCCCACCTGTCTAGTTTTGACCATTTCGTTAACGATGTCCAAAGTTTAAGGACATCTATACATGTAAAGATACACATTTAATCCTTTTTATCGCTGACCACAGGTGAACCATAACTACAATCCTCTTTTCGTCAATTTTTTAATCTCTGACCAAAGCTAAAATAAAGGTTAGGATCAGCTTTGGTCATTTTCTTAATTCTGACTACAGCTAAACCTCGAACCCGTTTTAGTCGTTTTCTTTTCGCTAACCACAGATAAACCACACCTCGGGCCGCGTTTTAGAAAATTTCTTTTCACTGACCACGGTCAAACTACACCTTGGGCCCTGTTTTAGTAATTTTCTTCTCACTGACCACTATCAAACTAAACCTCGATTCATGTTTTAGTCATTTTCTTTTAAGCGACCACAGTAAAACTACACTTAGCGCTGTTTTATTCATTTTCTCTTCACTGACAACGGTTAAACCTTGGGACCCGTTTTAGTAATTTTCCTTTCACTGACCACGGTCAAACTACACCTCAAGTACCGTTTTAGTCTCTTTCCACCGACTACGGCCAAACCACGCCTCGCGTCCAGTTTCAGGCATTTTCTTTTTGCTCACTACGGGTAAAACACACCTTGTGCATCGTTTTAATTATTTTATTACCGTTGATCACGGGTAAACTTCATCTCGGGTCCTGTTTTTCGTCATTTTTCTTAACACTAACTGCGGCTAAACTACACCCTAGATTCCATATTAGTTTTCTTCTTCTTCATGTGATATTTTAAAATAATTGATGCAAATGATTTATTTTAGAAAATATAAAATGAATTCATACTTATTTAGAAAGTTGGGGAGAGTTGTACAATATGATTGTGGGTGTGTCAATCAAAAGTAAGAATTAGGTTGAACTATAAAGTTGAATATTTAGGTACATGAGGTTGAATTGTTGAATTATGTCATGATAAAATGCCACTTTTTATCTGTCTGGGGAAGATACATCACCTGGAGAAGAACAATAAGGTCCTGAAACATAATTTTTTTTTGTGCAATGATATAATACTTTTATAAACCATTGTAATAATAAATTTACTATATATATATATATATATATATATATATATGAAATGAGTGCTCAAATTCAGAGATAAAGTGATGATAAATGCAGACATTGTAGACTAAAAATTCATACATCTTGTGTCAGTCAGTTGTTACCTTCAATGCAATCCTTAGACTAAGGTGAACTTATGAATTTTAGAAAAGGATTGCGGCTTAATCGTTTGCTGTGACAAAAATTTTAAGCAGTAAAAGAATAAAACAATTGAACGATTAAGACGATAGTAAAAAGACAGACAGTGGGCAAGACATCAAATAAACTAGACACATTTTTGTGACTTTATGCGATTTTTCAATATTTTTTCTATTTAAATTTTGAAATAAAAAAGCAGAAATTAATAAATTAATTTTTAGTGCGTTAAAAGAGAAAAAAGTATTCATAAAATATGTCCACATTTTTTTATAATCCACGTTTAACGTATTTTCACCGAGAAAGTAAAAACATCAGGTGTGTTTGTTTTGTTCTATATTATTTCTGAAAAACCAATTAAAATCCTCCCCACAGCACCAAAATAAAATAATAATAATAATAATAATAATAACAATAATAATAATAATAATATAAATATACTGAAAGAATTTTTCTTTTTTTAAAGAAAAACACTTTGTCCACGAACGACTAAAGAAATATTTCCGCCAGGGGATTTTGGACGTAGACGTTTTGTCGCCACAGACTTCTCAGAATCGAAAAATCAACCCTCCTCCCTTTTATTAAATTTCTAATGAAAATCAAAAAGAAAATAAATAAATAAAAAAAAAGAAAAATATTTTTTAGCCAAAGCAATATTTTCTAAATGTAGTGCAGCGAAAGACAACAATGGCTGTTCATTTTGTAAGGATTGAATTCACTATGCTAATAGCATTGATCTACGATTTTGTAAGGACTGAATTCTCTATGCTAACCATTGATCTGCGATGAGACCGATATCGGGATTTTCATTTCGATTTTTCATTGTCGATGATTTACCATTTAAATATTTCCCCGTGATTACATATTAATAAATATCTTTACAGTATTTTCCTTAAACAAAAGAAATCCTCTTAAGTTTAACAATGATAACTGAATATTTCTTTTCCTTTGCAATGCTGTCAATTAGAATTAACGACACACAAAAATAATCGTCATGGGAAGTAAAAACAATAAACAGCTTATCGTGAAGATGAATTCGAAATTTGGAAAGCAAAGAAGTAAATGTCGGCCCCAAATCCTAGTCGTGAATTATTAATTTGAATTTACAGATAGAGAAATCTCAATTCTTTACACAATATCAGATTTTACTACGAAAGTCGATATTTTCGTAGTAAAATTGGTATTAACCAAATAGATTTGCTAACGTTTAAAATATATATTTACATCTATATAAGACATGCTTATACCTAAATAAGGTATGCTGATACGTATATGCTGATACCTATTTAAGATATGCTGTTATCTATATAAGATATACTTATACCTATGTAAGATACGCTTTTATATAAGATTTACTGATACTTATATAAGGTATGCTTATATCTACATAAGCAATAAAGCTTGTCAGTTTTAGTCACTCTTTATTAAAACATGTTGAATCGATTTAATCCATATTTTCAGCTCAACTATAAGCTTCAGCCATAGGTATTTTCCGACTTTGAGAAGCAAGTGTAATAATGAATGTATCTTTCTAACTTCAGTTAAAAATTTCAGTTAAAAATAAATGTGAAGTACGCTAACATAGATTTTTTTTCACGGCATTGACAGCGGGCACAGTGGATCAAAAGAAAAAGATTGTTCGCCTTCATGACAACGCAAGGCCACATAAAACCAAAACAACACAATTCGGAAACATGGTTGATCCGTTCGGTCTCATTCGCTTTATTCACTTGGCATTGCAGCAAAAATCTTTGATGGGGAAATTTTCATCTAATGAAAACCAATTCAAGAGTTCAGGAATCCACCCCTTTTAACCCCTCCAGTTATATGTTAATTAGTAAGACTAGTATCAGTAAATCATTAATCTCCTCCCACCCACCCCCAAAATATAACTATCTTAAAAATATTTTCTGGGTTGTTAAGCCGTAAAAAATATCAAAACTATATATTACTGTTGAATGATGAGTAATTTCCATTTGGGGAAGTCAATTATAATGACAAATGTATCTTTATAACTACAAATCATGTGTTGGCTAAGAACAAATTTTGAGTGTGCTAACTTACCTTAGATTTTACCATTGGCAGCTTAAACAGTGTATTAACGGGAAAATGATGTTCTCCTTCATGACAACGCAAAACCGCAGAAAGCAATAACTACACAGTAACAATTTTAGAACTCGGTCGGTTTGTTCAAATATATTCCACTTGCTTCCACACATGCATGCACTCGTCGGATCATTGACTGGCGGACCCTTTCAAACACTCCCAAACGGCGTAAAACTGTTTCGCAGGCCCTCGTAACACGTTGATGAAACGTCTCTGCATCATTACTGTCTGTTGCCTAAATCAATTGTGTTAGATGGCCCCAGAGTTAAAAATCAAAAGGACTGAGGTCAGAAGAACATGCAGGCTATGGAACCAGTCCTCCCTTACCCGTCCATCTCTCATGGTAGATTTCAGGTCGTGCATTTTGAACAATGTGACTAAAATGTGGTGGAGCCCTATCATGCATGAACCACATGCATCTTTGTATTAGCAGAGGTACATCCTCTAGCAGGTTTGGAAGTGTGTCCGAAATAAAGCTTCTGTAGATAACTCCTGTAAGACGTGCTGAGAGAACATATGAACCTAATAATGTCATTCACACCCTGATCATCATTCGTAGTCAGGTCACATATTTGCTTCCCATATATATATATATATATATATATATATATATATATATAACGCCCATAGCCCAGGTAGAGTCGCCGACTGACGCCATTTCGGTCGGGTTTCAATCCTGGGTAAAAAGCAATCGGAGTCTAACCGTACTGATGAGCTGTGATACGGCGAAACAAATCTGTCTGCGGATGACAATATACATATATATATATATATATATATATATATATATATATGCGGATGACAATATATATATATATATATATATATATATATATATATAGGAAATAAGCATATTACATGATATTTTTACTAAAAACTAAAAAAAAACAGTTTTGTCTCAGGGCTTATCAAGTTTGTTTCTGGGAATAGTAAACATGTATATTAAAAGATGATTAATAAGGGCGAAAAATATGCAAGGAAAAACTAAATTCTAATGACATCCAAACCCTGCAAGCAATTTCTCTGTTTGCAGAGAGAAGGCTTGCACGATTTGATGTACGGTGACTCTAGCACCTTTAGATGATATAAAGACTGGAGCCGTAATAGAATAGTGAAACGGTCTACACTGACTATTCTATAACGATATGTCCTGGGACAATATCGGTTGTTTTTTTGTTTTTTTTTCTTAGTAAAAATGTCATGTAATTTACAATTATTCTTAGCTATTATAAAGTTTTGTATGACTAAATATGTGTTCATATATATATATATTACGAAAATGTGCTTAATAACACAACTGTCTGAGTTTCAATTCCTGGTAGTGGATGCGCACTGCTGATGAGACAAAACGGCCGTCCAGTGCTTTCTGCATTCTGTTGAGGTCTAATAAAAACTTGATGAATTATTTAATTCTTTTAAATCCTCTTACAATTTCAATTTATATCGTTGCTTGAATCAGGTTATAAAGCTCCGGAGTGAGCGACTTTGTTTGAGTAGTCGTGGCTCTGGGAGGCCCAGTCCTATGGTTAAAGGAGCTTGGATGAGTTTCTCCTATGAATATGTGAATGAGTGGCGCTATATGAAGTTTAATTAGTTACCTCTGCGTCACCGGGGGGGGGGGGGGCGTGGTACAGTTGGTATAACATCTGCTTAATAATACAACTGTCTGGGTTTCAATTCTTGGTAGTAGATGCGCACTGCTGATCAGTCTCCAATATATGACGAAACGTCCGTCCAGTGCATTCTGTTGCGGTCTAATAAAAACTTGATGAATTATCTGATTTCAAATCCTCCTACAATTTCTGTCAATATGTGGAATTTTCATCTAATTTGCTTTGTTTTTACATAAGTGTTTTCTTTTCTGGACATAAAGTGTGAAAACATTCTCTACATTTTCTGCATATCCGAGCGCTTTTAGCTATTCATTTAGCTCTTCTAAAGAGCAATTTTTAAAACTAAATATATAGTTTTTATGTATGTAGAGTTATAGAAATGTTTTCCAAACACGGTCAGTAAAGTGTGATCGTTTTTATAGTTATCTTATTGGCTTTTTTTTTTCTTTTTTATTATTAGTGTTTCCATTATTTTTAGACTTTTTTTACATGTGGATGAGGCTATTATACTTGTATTTTTGACAAGTATGTTGAAAACGAAGTTTAGTAGGCTTACGTATGTGTTTAAATGCGTCCTAATTGAGCTATAGTCCGATAGGTGTAACATAAATTTTCTAGATAGGCATGTAGTAGCGTGTCCAATTATTCATGAGTTTGATTTAGTCAGAAACGCAATTCCTTTAGAAGAAAGTAGTTACATGCCAATATAAAAGACTCACGTCACATGCCTATTTAAAAAAACATGCCTTCAAAAATAGGCATGTGATGTGAGTCTTCTCTATAGGCATGTAACCACTTTCTTCTTAAGGAATTAATGCTTTCTATTCTTTCACACCCTGTAACCCCTTGGGTTTTAGTGGCTTTACTAACTTGCTTGGGGCAAATTTGATTAAAAGAATAAATTTTTAAAAATTGCACCTACATATAAGGCATTTATGAGAAAAGTAGGTAGTTCTTTCTGCGACAAAATTTTGTCTCTTAACTTTGGCAGCTGACTGATACAGTGGCGTATCTATGAAAAATATCACCCATGACAAGACATTATAATACCGACCCTATCTAATCATTTGATACCGTAACAAAGTGCAAAGTAGAAGCATTGATTCAAAACTGTAACACAGAATAATCTAAACTTATTTATAAATGAAACTTTGTCTGTGTGTGTGTATGTGTGTGTGCCTCCGTTACCTATAGACTCCGAAACGGCAGAACCGATTTTCTTGAAAATTTACACAGTTGTACAATAAGCATCTGCGAGTGTTCTTAGCTAGGTTTTGTGTCGAGGTACCCCCGATAAATATCGAAATTCGATAATCGAAAAATCGGGTTATAGAAGGAGTGGTCCGATTTTATTCAAATTCGATAGCATTACATTTGTTAATAAAAAGCTAGGTATCTTCAGTTTTCTAAAATACAAAACTTAAAATTTTTCTTTCATCAAAATCTGATTAAATCAACCTTCTCACTATAACTGAACATTAAAACTACCTTAAACAAAACTCAAACTCAAATATAATATTACAACAATATAGCTTAGCGGTTTAATATCCATAAAACGCTGCACAAGATGAATATTTATAACAATTTTTAAAAATGTTTTTTTTTCTAGTGGCTCAGTTTTCGTACCAAAAACATTTCAGGCCCACATATAAACACATACAAATTCCATGTAACAATAAATAAACTTTATTTACAGAAGTACAACGTATTAAAAAAATATAAATTCTGACTAATGACTATATTGCTTCTGGTGTCTATCGACCCTGTCAAGTTGAACTTCTGAACATTGGTTCAGCTTCAGGTGTAAGTCTCCTCTGCAGAATTTTTTTTGCCATATCCATGCCCATTTTAAAAAAATAAAACCGTGGGTAGCTACTTTGTCATTCTTGAATCACACAGCTTACGTAAAGGTTGCTGTATGTAAAAAATAACCTGAACTTGGCGTAAAATAGGCAAAAACACGTAATATGAAACAAAACTAGTCAAAAATAAATAATTGTGAATGTTTCATCTAAGAAATTCAGACTACTTAAGACCATTACGTCAATTACTATTCAGTGTAAAGCAGTAGAAATAACAAAAATGAAATACTAGTAAATAGTGAATAATAATTGTGAATGCTTCATCTAAAAATTCAGACAACTTAAGACTATTACGTCAATTTCTACTAAAGGTAAAGCAATAGAAATAAGACGAAAGAATAACTAATCAAAAATGAATGATAATTGTGAATGTTTCATCAGAGAAATTCAAATATGACTATTATGTTTATTACTATTAAGTGTAGATCAATAGAAATAAGATGAAAGAAATACTCGTAAAAAATGAGTAATAAATGCCAAGGCTTCATCTCAGAAATTCAGAGAACTTAAGACCACTACGTCTATTACTATTAAGTAGTATGAAGCAATAGAAATACGATGAAAGAAAAGATGAAAGAAATACTAGTAAAAAATTAGTTATTATTAAATGTAAAGAAATACTCGTCAGAGAATATGAATGTGTTTATTCTATATTTTTAAATACAGCAAAATATTCTTAATTGTTTTCTCATGACAAAAGAAATTCAGACTTTCTTTTTCAATGCATGTTCATGAGAATTTATTCAATTAATCGATACTTTTAAAGCGGATTAAATTTTCTGGACACTTTTGCCCGTTTAATCCTTGCTATGACACAAATTATTCGATCTGATTTAGTGGTGATCGATACGCGCGTATTATAGAATTATTCTTACGTACATATATTCGTTCCGCATTTATATATATATATATATATATGTGTGTGTGTGTGTGTGTGTGTGTGTGTGTGTGTGTGTGTGTGTTTGCATGTATGTGTGTGTGAGAGAGAACAGCTGCATTTCGCAACACAGTCCGCCATTTTATTAGGTTGTTCTATATCTACTTCTTTGTTTTGGTTAAGACTTTCCTTAGATTAGATTGAACATTGATGTACTTGTATTTCTTTAAAAAAATAAGTGCAGATAGATAGATAGATAGATAGATAGATAGATAGATAGATAGATAGATAGATAGATAGATAGATAATGTTAGTAGAATAAAAAATAAGACAGTAATAAGAAATTTAGTATACAGAAAATACATTTAAAATATTTTAGAGCTTCGGCAATTTCTTTTAAAATCACTTATAGATTTTATATCAAAACATTTCCCTTTCTACCAATACTATTTCGTGAAATTAATACACACGGATATAAAATAGAATTTAATATAACTTGCACGTTTTAATGTGTTAACTTTATTATTGTTTTCATACGCAATAATTTGGGGCCTTGTGTCAGATATTCTATTTGTTTCGTTATGTTGCCTGTGCAACATATTTAGAAACGTCGCTCAATAAAATTAAGATTATGATGCTTTCAAAGTATTCGACTCTGCCACAGATGCTCGAATGAAAGCAATCTCCGTAATCTAGTTATGTGATTTAAGTACACGTCAGATTTACGTGTTTCTGACCAGGAAACAATATATAAAGCAATATAGTCTCAGTAACAAAAGATACAAGTCATGCTGACATATCAACACTCGCAAGATATGCGGATTTATTTCAGTTGAGTTTGTTGGATTTCGTCAGATAAGACACAAGTTTTCTACCTTATAAATTGTTCAATTCCTACGGTTTGTTCGACCTTACATGGCATCTCTTTCTCTCTCCAGCATACATCAGAATGATAAAATTAGAATAATTCCTACTCTACTCTTAACAACAAGACTAACGACCAGGCTTTCCATAAATTCGCTTTATATTCCACTAGTTTTACAGATCAATTTTTGCACTAAATTTCACCAAGTAGAAGACTCAAATTTCACTCAAGTTAGAAGGCTTCGGTCAAAATAATAAATACTGTTGAGGTGTGTGAAATGAATGCAAGAGAAAGTGATTGAAATTAGACATTATGAGGATAGAAAATAATTGATCCTTGACTTGAAGAGGAAACACCTACAGAAGTGTCCGTTCAATAAAAGCGGTAGTTCTTGGAAAAACATGAGAAGAATTTTCATTTTACATTTGGAACACAGGAGAAACGGGTAGAATGCGATTCCTTGGAAATGGTCTGGCGTATCCGAGCTAGTGGAGTCAAAGAATAGTGCTCATCTGAACATTTGTCAGGTTAACAGCGATAGAGTAGCAAATCTGCCAATGTATTGTTAGTGGAAAGATGTTGCGGTATGGCAAATAAGACAACGCAGGTTTTGGAAGCTGGAAACGGTGATTGGACAGGACTTTCTCAGGGAGCAATAATAATTTTTAACTAATCTGACTCGTGTATAGATAAAGCATGACTGAAGGAGTCAGAAACTTACTAGAACGACAGCGTAAACTGTTTTCTCAGCAACTTCAGCTGTTAAGTTAGTTACTCTTGAGGTTTGGATCCAACTTGAAACGCAAGAGACGATAACTGAGCACGGTACTCAATGGCCGTCCTATAGCTGTTCTCTTGGACTACATGATGATGGGTCAATTTTTTAAAAAATTGCTAACATCAAAACATGTCAATTGTGCCATTCTTGACATGCTTAAAAATATTAAAATTAAGTTTTTATTGCTGTCTTGTTAAAACGTGCAATATAAAGTCAAAATAAACACAGATGCATTTCTTTCACGTGGAAATAATTATTTTCTGTTGTTTGTTCATCGAGTAGAGATTAAAATCTATAGAAAACTCAAACAGTATATATTCAATACAAGATGCTGGCTTACTCAGAGAGAAACTATTACACCCATACTTGGCTACTAACAACAAATTTCTTTCTAATATTAAATGCATTATATAGTAAAATCTCTTTCAATGCATATCCGTATTGAAACCATTAGCAGTGCAAATATATGTTACATATAGTAGCCTTCTTCTTAACTGTATTCATAATTTTAAACGTAATTTAAAGTATTACCATTATCGGTTGACATGCATTATACATATGGCTTTAATTTGTCAGTAATTCTTGTATTGCTTCCTGACTATCGAAAATCTCTTTTAACTTTTAAAATCATAACTACCGACAACTATTTTCAAAGAATTTTTTATCGCCAATTATTAGCATCTCACACACACACACACACACACACACACACACACACATATATATATATATATATATATATATATATATATATATATATATTACAAAACTGGTATAATTAGTTTTTAGTCATAATTAAACACAGTTGTATTAAAAAGTGCTTAATACATATATATTGTAGAGCTTTTGAATATTGCCGCAACATAAGTTCAACCTTTCGGTATCTTCAGGCGATTTTTAATAACTTTTATAAATCGCCTGAAGATACCGAAAGTTTGAAGCCTAGGTTGGGAAAATAACTCATTACCAAATTAAATTAGGTATATCCAA
Source organism: Ascarosepion bandense (assembly GCA_037127315.1). Taxonomy (NCBI): domain Eukaryota; kingdom Metazoa; phylum Mollusca; class Cephalopoda; order Sepiida; family Sepiidae; genus Ascarosepion; species Ascarosepion bandense. Next base: position 976,556 of record JBBBDQ010000964.1, read on the forward strand.
AAAATCGCTGAAAAAACAGTCTAGTCTGAAGAAAAAGGTCTCAAACTAAATAAAAACAAAGTTTTCTCGGCAAATTGTTTATGCTATCATGAAGCGGATAGATCAAAGTATGTTTTAATTATTTATTTTTAATTTTAATTGTTTCTAGCAGGTTTATTTAGTGGTAGAAAATCTCTTTTTTCTCTCGTCCGTTCGAGGCATAAATTGACGCCAGAGTTTATTACGTCAAAAAAGAATATACGCAAAGCCATTTTTTGACTATGAAAGACACATTAATTTGGAAATTCTTGCAAAAATCAAATAATAGTCGGAATTTTATGAAAATCTCAGGACTTATTTATAATTGACTTAAATCAGTTTCAAAATAATTATTTTTAGAAAATATTGGTAAAAAACATTTTTTTACACATGTTACCCACCCACCAATTAATTTCCAGAAATGTCGAAAAATTCGACTAGGTCTCAACATATAGATAATTTTAATTAAATTCAGGAGTCATTGGGGAATACTAATCAGCTGTCTTTTTTCTTCAAAACCTGTTCATCTTTAGAAAATCTGCTCCGAATTGCGAAAAAAAATGCAAGAAAAGTATGTCATTTTTTATTTTAATGAACTTTTAATTGTTTTTATAAACATAAATTAAAATGATATCATAGTCTAAATTTTTTTATAAACATAAATTATAATGATATCATAGTCAAATTCGATTAATAATGAATTTTTACAAGAATTGTATTCATTTTTATTATTTTTATTAAATAATTTCTAAAAAGTTTCAATTTTTTTTTAATTTCCTCTTCATAGGTCTATCAAAAGTTTTTTAAATTAATGTGTGGCGAATATATTTACTAATCGAAAAATCTTACTATAAATAATGGTTCTCATTTTTGGTTAAATAATTAAAACATTTTAATTTTTTGCATGTTGATTACTCTTATTTTGTTTGTACGGGTGGCCGTACACAATCTTTATCATTAAAAGGTCACATGATTCAAGGGTTGCCCTCTCTTACATGAAAAAAAATCCGTATATAAAACTTTTTTATAACAAATTCGTCTTTCATACTTTTGGCCAGCTACTGTAAATCGTCCATTAATGCCTCTGATAAGGTGATGACAGCTGTGATAACAAGGCTACCGTAATTGAGAAACGCTTTTTTGAAAAATTTCAGGCAGTAAGCAATTAATTCTTGTTTCAAGGGAACTTCAGGTAAATTTAAATTCAGTAATTTGAATAAAATAATGTGTAAGCGAGATGCATTTTATTTTTGTAGGATTTTTAAAACCGAGAATTGGCTTCTCTTTACAATCGATGAAAAATGGTGGAAATTTGAAATTTTAAAAAGTTTTTGTGTCCGATCAATATAATTTCGGTTAAAAATACACTAGGGTATTTGACAATTGTAATCAGTAAATCTAATCTCTTGACTTTCAACTAAAGCTAAAATTATAGCTTCAAGAAAACTTTTGTTATTTTTTAAAATTCAATTTAAATTGAGGTGTCGAAAATTTGAGTGGACGTGCCTAAATTAAATATATATTGAAATATGTATTGATTCGAAAAAATTTTATGTACATCAAAGGTTCGGATTTTGATCTACAAGTTACCCGATTTGGGTTGAATTCGCATAAAGTGTCTTGGAGGAGAAGAATTCGTATATTCTAAGAGATTTTGTGATTTCCGCCGTACCCTTTAAATCGAGTTTAAAATTTTTTGTGTACATGAATGGTTCATGTCATGATCAACAAGTGACCCAATTTTAGTTGAAATCGGGCCAAGGGTTTTGGAGGAGTAGGGTTCGTTAGACTGGACACACACAAACACACAGACAGACACACAAACATATCCATTTATATATATATATATATATATATATATATATATATATATATATATATATATATATATATTATCAAAGCACTTGTTAAATACAAAGCTCTATTCTGTCAATTATGCCAGAATGAATTCCTAACCATCCCTTTCATTGCTTTATTTTCAATGCACGCAATACACATTAAAAGTCAAACATTCTCAAACAGATTTAGCAAAAAATATTTTAAAAAATCAATGTTTTATCATATTTTTTAATTAGTTAGCCTATGCAGTAACTGTCTAAAGTTAAGTGAGAATGTGATCGAGTAGCAATGAAGTAATTTACAAGAAAGGTCTAAAGCTTTATGAGGTTCAAAAGAAAGTCGGCACGAATAAAAAAAAGAATCAACTCTGGTTATTGCTAATTTTTTGTTTCCTCCTGTAGCCAGGGTGAATCAAAATTTTGATCACGTGATATGACGGGTCACGTAAATAGCTTGCTTGAAAGAATTTCTAAATGTGCTCGCTCAAGAAAAAATTATTCGTTTCCCTTTTTCTCTTTCTTCGTGATGTCTCCTTTCTTCAATACTCAATATTCAAAAAATATATTTTTACTCTCTCTGTCTCATCATCATCATCATCACCGTTATTTTCTTCGCTTCAAATAATTCTCGAAGAATTTACAGCCTACGCAATTCTCCGGGACACTTTACTCATCATTTGAATGAAGCTCGAAAATACACTCCTGCTCAATTCTCATAGATACCAAAATGTCGGAATCAGATTATCTGAAAGGAATAGAATTTTTTTATTCTTTTACTGCATTAATGAGAAATTATCATATCTGCTGTTATGTAATTCAATAGTTGTCTATACTTCTGAGATGAGGTAGTATTATTGACTTTATTACTACTATTGTCCTCATCTTTATTGCCATGTTAACGACGTTTCGGCTGTTGTACGCTCCAGTCTTCTTCAGATGCTAGGAATTTCAAACTGAACCCTTTATTTCGATCACTGGGGTATTCTTATTCTCTGTGGAATGCCATTTCTTTTCGAGTGGCATGAGTTCAGGCCACAGCAGTGGTGAACAAATAACTTAGAGAGTTAAGTTAAAAGAGGGATAAAAACATGACTACTAGAAGTGGCATCTCACATGGAATGAGAATGATAGATATTCCAGTGATCGAAATAAAGGGTTCGGTTCGAAATTCTTAGCACCTGATGAAGACTAGAGCGTACAACGGCCGAAACGTCGTAAACATGGCAATGAAGATAAGGACAATTGTCCGAACAATGTAAATAATGTGATATCTTATAATATGTAATGTTATAATATTATTTGTAATATATTCGAAAATGTAGGTTGGATTTTAATATTTTGAGTCAATAACAAATACTGAAGATATAATAATAATAATATCAATAACAACAATAACATATGCATTGGAAAATAAACAACTTTTACGGAAAGGGAATTGCAAGAGACTGGTATGAACACCACCCAGAGCCGGTTACAAAGATAGAACATGTAAGAATTTTATGAGACTTTACAATACACAAAAATAAAACAATCAAATTTAATCGCACAGACCTCGTGATCAAAAAACAAAGGACAGAATGTGCTTTCTTATTGACATGGCGGTCCCTGCAGACTGTAATACATCTTTGAAGATTTCTTTTTAATCATTTCACACCAAGCAAGGCGATACCGCCACTGATGCGCAAGGGGCTACATAAAAGTAAAAGTTTAGAGAGGAGGAGTGTGAAGAGAAAGACGAACCAGTTCCAAAGGGGTGTCAGAGAAAGGGCAAGAGAAGGATCGGAACAGTGGTGGTAAGACAGTTGAGAAAGTAGAGAGAAAGGAAAAGAACAAGATATACGGGGTGATGTAGAAAGGACTGCAGTCAAGTGGATAAGAGATGGAAATTGACATTGCATTTAAATTGCTGGAAAGCAAGTATACGGAAGGCCTATCAAAATACAAGGATCTTGAAATCGAAATCTCAAGAATGTGGCACGTAAAGAGATAAAAAAAAATTCCAGGTGTATTTAGAGCCCTCGGATTGATTGGAACACGCTCCGTTAGATGGGATTTCTACAAGCTCAACTCTTAAAGAAATACAAAAAATATATACTCACAAGTACAGCTTAGACCTTAGGAAGAGCTTTATCTATGCAAAATATGCGTGCTGTTAGGTTTTGAGTTTTTTTCATTTTCCTCAAAAAATTCTCAGTGGAAAATGTCATGATGCCATTTCTCACCCTAAGCTTGTAGTTAGAACTCGGAAAGAAATTTGTATACACTATATAATAATAATAATAATAATAATAATAATAATAATAATAATAATTGCAATTCGTCTTATTACTGTTTTTTATGACAGTGCTCTGGGTAAATACACTCTTCGCTATAACTATTATTTTATAAGTTGTTATACGCCATTTTTTCTATTGTTATACGCTATGTTTTTGTTATACGTCATTTTCTTTTGTTGTTAAACGCCATTTTCTTTTGTTGCTTTCCATCACAGAAATCTGCACTGGCAAAGTTTGAATCCTGGAGCAAGCAGTTAAATATTTCAAAGATGCTTCCGACAAAATTCTAATAAGATAAATTAAAACAAGTAATAAAATAATAACAGCGCAAATGTTTCGTACAAAAAAGTTCGATAAATCATTCAGCTGCCACTAGCTAAGAAAAAACAATGATGAAGTAACTAATCAGGAAGGATGAAGTGACATAGTCACAACCAAACTGTTTCCTGCTCTTTCGTTACAGCATCCCTTGTTAAAGCGTTTATGATGATATGAGGGACGGGCTTTCGATGTGTAGTGTGCGAGATCAAATCTAACTGAAAGCTAGTTCATTCGTTGCAATTTTATCATTGTTTAATCCCGCGGTCGAAGAGTGCATCGTTCCATCAACGGTGTACAAAAATCAACTGGAAGATGGAATAAATAATAAAATATATATTAGCAATGCTTAAATTATTCGTTTTCAATTCGCGTTTATTTATTTATGCCGTTTAATTATTAATTTATGAAACATTAAAACGAAACATTCCGCAAAAAGCTCGGTAAAATTCCATTATAATTTCTAAAATTTCATAAAGGAAACATTAATATCTGTTTATCTATAAAATCTGATAATGTTGGTGCGATCAACTTGTTTAAAGATTTAATACCTCATAAAATATTGTTCGAACAAAGAAGAAAAGAGAAAAAAAGACCAAAAAGCAAACACCTACATACGCTGTAAATTACTCAACACATAGAAAGCTACACAGAACAAAAATATAGGCGTCACTAGGATCCTCTCCATTATAATAAAGACTATTGTATATATATATATATATATATATATATATAAGACATTATAACTATACTCCTGTGGAAAAACCTTCCACGAATCTACTAAGAAGGGAAAAAACGGTTTTAAAAAAGAAAGAGCTAAGTACAGGAACATCAGTCAAAAGGGTTCGGACCGAGTTAGCACGTAGCCCAAAGAAAAAAAAATCGATACGAGTAATCAACTAACAAAAAGCGCTCAATACATTGGTAGAGCGGAATAAACCTAGGTAGGTCTGTCTGGCTCACTAGGTATTCTTTACTTATATATATATATATATATATATATATATATATATATATATATAAACACACACTATAATTATATAGTTATGAATTAATTGTACATTGTGACAAGGAAATTTCTATGTTTCGAGATTCTCTTCATCAGGCAATGTTTGATGTTGGTTGTACAGATGATTTACATTTAAATAACAAAAACCTTCGGTTTGCTATGTATGTATATGGGAAGATATAAAATTCGGCTGGAAGCAAATGGATGTGTGTATGTACAATGACAAGCTGTGATACAGCGAAACAGGGTTGTATGTGGATGAATAATATATTATGCTCTCATTACAACTGAGCTCTCTAAAGAGAAAAATTTATAAAACAGTTACCACTTCTTCGATTTACGCGTTACTCCACAGTAATGAATTGAGTTCTCTCGCAAAAGTTTACCACCGCTCATGGCTCAGAAAGTAGGGATTCCGACTGACATCAAATCGGTCGAGTTTCAGTCGCGGCTGGAAGCAAGTGGATACATCTAGTCACACTGATGGTCTGTGATATAGCGAAACAGGGTTGTATGTGGATGATTAATATATTATTTTTCCCCCAGAATTGATCTTACAAATTTATAAGTCTACCATTCGTCCCTGCTTAGAATATTTTTTTTTAATCATATCACCCCAAGCATTGGTGGTAAGGCCACTGGTGTGCAGGGGGCTACGTAAGAGTGAATAAATTGGAAAAGAGAAAGCCGGAAACCACATCCTAAACAGGGAACAAGGGATGAGCCTCTACACCTGTTCAATAAACGTGGGTGGAGTGTGAACCGGGCGATAGTTCGGTCTATCTACTCCAATTTAAAAAAAAAGCAAAAAAGTGAAAAGATTGGATTGTTGCCGCATATTCTAGTGCTCCTGCTACTTATCATGAGCTCTTTGAAAAAATCCACAGAAGAATCAGTTATATTATTGGTCCTGATCTGGCATCTCGGTTTCAGGCAATTTCCTACCGCCGTGAGTTTGCCTTCCTACGTCTTTTCTATAAATACTTTCATATTAACTATTCAAATGAGTTCTTAGCTTTGGAACCTAAACTTTTAGAATTTAATAATGGTGATAGACTAGATGTTCATTGAGGTATATCGGTTCAGAATGAGAAATCGGAGGGTCGAGTTGGAATTACAGTTGAATTCGTTGTTTCCCTTATGCACAAATACCCTAAAGCAAGGTATGAATCTAACTCTTCTCCCTCCAGCTAGGGGTTGAATAGCAGGACAGACTGGATTTTATAGCCTTGGTTAGCAGCAAGTCTACCACAGAAAGAAATGGCAAACTACTGCGAGAAAATCTTCTGTTGAGTCAGTGATGTATCGAAAGAGAGATATGGCTTTTACTTTATGTCTTCAGCTCGGAAGGAGATAATTCCGTGTATAAGGTACATGGGTTGGAATATACGAAAGAGGTAATAAAAGATCAGATGTTACGGACAGATTATTTTTCTCCTTGTTTTTCTCCCCTTCTTGAAGTTGTTATTGTCTGCCAGATTTTAAATTTAGGCCTCTCTGATTAACTCACTCTTTATTTCTCTGTTAGTTCGTATACCGAACATTGTGCTTTTTATTGTATTATCTGGGGCTGACTGTAGAGATCAGTAATCTTTCAATTATTTTTTCTTAATCAATATTTCCGTTTCTATAAGATTGTTTGAGATTATTTTCAATAAGACAGCACTAATTTAAATTTCCTATATAACAGTGGTCTCTTTTAATTTTAAAATGACTGATAAGATACTTCTGTTATTTTCCTGTGTGCGTACAATCAGTATTGTTAATATTCTTGTCTGTATCTCCTCATTAAAATCAAAACCCTAACCCTTAATGGCATTAATTACGAACATGACCATAATATACTGACTGTGTTCGGTAATTAAGAAATTATCTGTTTTTCAGCAATTAATACACCATTTGCATATGGTAATAAATTATCTGAAAGTAATCGAGAAAAAATCAACTATTTCAAAAGTATCTTTCTATACTCAGTCCCCAAAAATAAATCTCTTGTACGCAAAGAAAAAAAAAACTAGTACCTTGTCAGTCAATTTAATGGAGCATATATTACAGAATGTTTGTTGCCAAAATACTTAAATATACCATCTTTATTTAAGTCACCTTTTTGTCACGTTATAAACTAATTATTATAGAATAAGACTTATTTTTTGTCAGTCAGTTAAGTGCCATACGTGATACACGCTTGGGCGATCATGTCTCGAAAGAGACAGGACTGACTGGACAGAAGATTATCCCGCAGTAGGTTGCCATTGCTTTCTGCGGTAGACTGGTTGCCGACCAAGGCTATATGAACCAAATCTGTCCTGTTATTTAACCCATAAATTGAAGGAAGAGACGGATTAATACCTTTCCCAAGGGTATTTGCGCGTAAGTGAATGCAAGAAATTCAACTGAAATTCGAACTCGGCTCTCCGATTTCTCGTTCTGAGTCGATATCCACTGCGCCACAACGCACATCCTTATCCACATTTTTTATGTAGCGAATATAAATACATCTGGTAATTATTACAATAGATGTATCCCACCCTAATGAGCAGTTTATCTGCGAAACTTGAAGAAGAATAAGATAATTCTCTTGACTTTCCTTCTCTCTCTCTCTCTCTCTCTCTCTCTCTCTCTCTCTCTCTCTCTCTCTCATATATATATATATATACTAGTTAGTTCATGTTCTAAAGTATAATATATATATATATATATATAATCGAAAATCTTAGAGTGAGCCAATAAGCTTAAGCTACCACGGTTTCGCTTAAGAGCTCGTCAGGGAAAATTGGCTAAAGACTTAGAAATTATGCAGCATATATGTAGAATTTCAGCTTAAACAAGGAAGACACCAAACTCAAGAAAAAAAAACGGTGGGGATAAACTTTATTTCGATTTTGTTTGCTCTACTTTCGCTTTGAGTGCTTTGTGTACTCTGCTTTCGTATTGAGCTCTTTATTGTTAAGATTTTCGTCTTGGGTTTTTTTTCTTTCTTAGGAATGCTTGACGTTTTGTTCAGGTAATTTGTTTGGTTCTTTTTTTCTTCCCCTTCTCCGAGTTAGTTCCCGGTGGGTTTCAAGACGATCTCATTTGTAGTTTAATTATTGTTAGTCATGACAGAATTAGTTCTGTTGCTATTGGTAATTAATATTACTATATATATATATATATATATATATATATATACGAACCCTCCCAAAGATTTACTAAAAGATTTGCATTATTCTTTTATAATATCAAACAGTCAGTCAGGTCAGTTAAGTACCATACGTGATACATGCTTAGACGATATGACTGACTGGGCAGAAGATTGTGCCCTCAGTAAGTTGTCATTAATTTCTGCACTAGAGTGGTTACCAGCCAAATCTATAGAACCTAATCTCTTCTGTTATTTAACCCATAACTGGAGCTTAGAGACAGATTAATACCTTTCCTAAGAGTATTTGCACGTAAGTGAATGCAAAGAATTCAACTGTAATCAAGAATCTTATTTACATTTTAAACTCATGTGGTGGTTACGGCCATATCGCGTTGAAACACCGGTTCTCATACGATCACCTGAGTTAAGCAACGTTGAGCTTAGTCAGTATCTAGATGGTTGACCGCTTGGGAATACCAGGTGTTTTAAAAATAATTCTTACAATCTAAATTGTTTTTTTATTATATATAATCTGCGAAAGGATAGCAAACCGTAATAAAACAAATCAATTAATCAAAACATAATTCATATTGTTTGCACTGGCTACGTTTATTGTCCTAAGCAGAGAAATTTTGAAGACTGCTTGTTAGTGACGGAGAAAGAGACATACACTGAAACTTCTATTTTTAGCATTTGCAGACACACGTATATTCGAGGCGAGAATTCCCACTGAAGAATTTAACTCCATTTTGATACCAAGAAATCTCACAGCAGATTCATCAATTAACAGATCGCTGAAAAGTATCACTGCTTCCTACTTCCGTCAATTAATCCGATCAAATATATCTTATTTCAATAGAAAGGGGTTTAAGACAAGGATGTCTTCTCACCGGATCTATTCAACCTATACAACTAAGCAATTCTGAGAGAACTAGAAGTGCTGCCAGGATTCGTAATAGGCAGCCACAATCCGAAAAATAGAAGATACGCAGATGATACAGTGCTGATAGCAGACACGGAAAGGAAACTACAAAACATATAAAGTAGCTAAAAAAAGCGAAAAGAAAGGACTACACATAAACTACAAGAAAACAGAATGGCCATTAGTAAAATGAAGAGCCTAAAATTCTAATTACAGCTCTGGCCAAAAGTTTTGCAACACTATGTAAAAGTATAGTTTCAAATATTTTTGAATACCGAAAGTTAGTGAAACCATGAATAATCAATAAATAGGATGTCTTTAATTCTCTTATGCAAATTTTAAGTGATTTGCATGGGCAAGTTCTCGAATCTATGAAATGAGAAGGAATATTTTTTTCTGGGGAGAAGGAAAAAAGAAGTTTTTTCGAAGTTCTCTGCGTATTGCAGTTTTTCGTTCGTTCGCTAAGTCGGTCGGTCGATTCGTTCGATTCGCTGTGTTTACGTTACGAGAAAGTTAGTACGTGAAGTTTGTACAAGTTCGAAGCACGTTTTAAAGTATTTCCAGGCATAGTAAATACTAAGTGAAGAGAGCCTCCTTCGGCAGGAGTACAGAAATGGAAGAGGCCTCTGTAAGGCTTCAGTCACCGGTCCTCTCCACGTCGGCCTGGAGTGGGAAGGAAGGGGAGTGGCACGTGTACCAAGCACCGAGAGCACCGGAAGTCAGAAATCGCCACTTCCCTCCAACAAAGTTAATTCAATGGCCTCAAAAAGGCAGGAATCGCAAGTTCCCTCCACCTCGGCGTGGTGTACAGGGAAGGTCGTAAAAAATGAAGCCTACTACGAGCAGCAGAGGATAAAGTTCGCACAGTTCATCTCCGGGAACGAACATTTATCGGTTCCCGAAGAACTTCAAGCAATTAAACCGAGGATTATCTCCCTGCTGATCAAGGACCCTAAAACCCACAAGTTTATCGGGATCAGCAGGGAGGTCGTGGAGGAGGTCGTAAAGAGCCTCCAAATCAAAGCTCAGATGGTGGCTTGTAGAAGTCATGTTATGTGGGATATTCTGCTTAGCACCTAGAAGGAGGCGAAACAGCTAGCCGGGGCGACATTGTCTACAAAGACGCTTCGTCTTCAAAAAGAATACATGGGCACCCGCAAGACCCGCGTAACCTTACATGGGTTGCCCTTGGAAATATCTGAGGACCATAGTGGAGCATTCTTTGCTAGATATGGGAAAGTGGCGGAGGTGGCGGCAGTTATAAGCAAAGCGGGATTTGCCACTGGCGATGTCACCTTGCAGGTGACGGTCTCCAGGAAAGAATTTGGAGAAATCCCCAATATCCTCACCTGCAGAGGCAGACATATATTCGACGTGGTGGAAGGCAGAAGACCGTTTTGCTGGGTCTTGCAGGGCACCGAACCACGTTGCAAATGGATGTCCAACAAAGAATCCAGCGCCAAAAACCCAGCAAACACAGCAAACCCAGCAATCCCAAGCACTAGCATCGAAGGAAGTGGAGGTACAAAAAGGAGGTTTCCTCCCAGAAAGAAGGCGACTGGGAGGTAGCTGGAAAGAAAACCTACAAAGAGAAATCGTCTTTGCCTCAGGAGAAATCACCTCCGTCACCTCCACTACCAGAAAAGAAGCTTTAGCCCCACAAGCAGGATGTCCCGCATGGAAAAGGAAAGAAATCCCCGAAAAAAACGACTGAGAAGCGTCCCGATTGTGAGAAGCGTCAAGATTCAACCCAGGAGGAAATGGAGGTCGACATGCAACCACCAAGATCCTCATCACTAAAAAGAGGAAGAGGGGACGAAGAGGACAGTGACAACCCAAAAGTGCTACGAAGGAGCAGATAGGAGAGGGATAAAGAGCACGTCAGAGCATCTTCGCAACCTGTGTCTCCGGAAAGACCAAAAGTACCCTATGCAGCTAAGGCAAAGAGCCTCTCTTCGTTCCCTATCAGGAGGAAGCCTTGCGAGGTAGCCAAATTTCACATTAGGATCTGATCCGATATTTTGAGCATCAGCTCAAAATTAAGATTAGATCTGATTGGAAACGGTTGACCCGAACAGGCTTTAGCGAAATGTGGGTAAATGTGGCGAACCTGGTTTGCGTGAACGCAGCTAGCCTTGATTTTTTCTTTTAGATCTACTAGTCACTTCGAGGTGGATTCCTTTGGAACCATCCCCTGGTTAAGGTAGTTCCTTTTTGAGGTACCTAGTTAATGGTAATGAATGTGAGTCCTAGCCTGTCCCCAGCATTGTCTTTTGTTATGATCCAGGTTGAGATTCACAATTTCCCCAGTTTTTGTTTTTATCCCATTTTATCTCGTTTGGGTCAGGATTATATTCTCCCCATCCATTTTATTTTCTCCTCTCCACTCCCTGTAAAAAGAGTGCCTCTTGATTTTTCCTATGGGCAGAATACAACGGCCTTTTTGCTTTGTGAGTTGGTTGGGTCGAACTAACATCATGATTTCTGTTTGTATCTTTTGGTTAATTTTTTTGTTTTTTTTTTTGTTATGGGAATTCATGTCATGCCCCTCCCCACATATCATTTCATGATATATTTTTAAATATATTTTTGTATCTATTATTCACAATAAAATTTTTATGCTCATTTGGGTTTTTTAAATCCCTGGTATGTTTGAGGTATTTTGGTGTATGAAGGATTGAATGATGATAGACACGTTCTTGTGGTGGATAAGAAAATTGTAAAGTATGTTTGGGTTGTGAGTTGGATTAACTAGGTATAGGATAGATACTGAAGACCAGCCTGAGTTTTTCCCCCCACCATCGGCCTTGTGTCATAATTTTTTTTTTTTTTTATGCAATAAATATTGAGAAGAAAAAAAGAAGAGCGTAGAGGTTGGACCGTATTTTCTTTGTGAAACGCATATTCGGTAGACAGAGATAAGAGATTTGACAGTCATTATTTTTTTCAAAACCACATTATTCATTCTGTACATTTAATTGTGATCCAAATGGGAAAAAGTCATTGTTCCGAATCCAAACGATCTGCTTTACACAAAGCCAGCCTTACTTTCGTCAGATTGCCAAACAGGGGCAGGTTCATGCATCAACGGCCACAAGAATAATCCAGAAATGAAAGAAAACTGGAAAAATCGAAGTTGGGGTTCGAAGTGGTCGTTCAAAAATGTCTTCAGAGCGAGATAACCGACGACTGGTTACTGAAGGAATGGTCCAGCGGTGGTATGGAAGCTTCAGATCGCACAGTACGACGGCGTTTGTTGACGAAAGGATTGATGTCAAAAAGGCCTGCAAGAAAGTCACTTTTGACCCGAAAAAATATAAAAGGTCGACTAAATTTCTGTCGAATTCATAAAAGTTGGACTGTAGAAGACTGGAAAAGGGTGATTTTCCCTGATGAATCACCTTTTAGCTCCTTTGCTAACAATAGATCAATTCGTGTCAGAAGACGAGTCGATGAAAGATTCCACCCTGATTGTGTGGTATCCACAGTCAAGCATCATATTTGGGGGTGCTTCTCTTTTCATGGCGTCGGAGAGTTAGTGATTGTACCCAAAGGAAAGTCAATGAACAAGGAATGGTATATGGACACTATCAAAAATAGACTACCACAATTTTTGATAGAACACTACCCTGATCGAAAAGCAATGTTTCAACATGATGGTGCACCTTTCTATAAAGCAAAAGTTGTGACGAACTGGTTCGAGAAAAATAACTTCAGAGTTCTGCAAAACTGACCTGCTAATTCACCTTTTCTCAATCACATCAAAAATTTATGGTCCATCCTAGAACCAAAGGTGCGTGAAGCTGCTCCAACAATAAGAATTGAACTTGAAGCTGTCCTACAAAAATGTTGGACTTCTATTAGATCTAACTGTTTAAAATCACTAATTGAGTCTATGCCAAAGCTAATGAAACTTATTCTTAAAAATTAAGGAAGGCCCATAAAGTATTGAATTTAACATCAAAATTTAACATAAATCATAATAAATAATTTTTTTACTTCGAAATAGTTTAAATTATTATTTTAAAATGCTAACGCAAAAATAGTTGTGTTTTGTTATCGATAACTCGGATTTTTTATGGTGTTGCAACACTTTTAGTCAGATCTGTACAGGTTGGGTACACTCAAATTAAACAAGCACAGAAGTTTAAATATCAGGGAAGTCTTCTAACAGAGGATTCGAAGGCGTATAATGGCTAAGGATGCATTCCAGAAGTTGAGTAGAGTAGTTAATGACAGGAAAATTTTGCTGAAAACAGAACATACTGGAATGTTATGCGATGTCTGTCCTTCAATATGGCAGCGAATGCTGGAAAATCTCATCAAAGATAAATGAATGACTTGAATCAACAGAAATACGATTCTATAGAAGAATGCTACAGACACCATGGGCCGATTATGTGAGCAACGACGAGGTTTTGGAAACGAACAAAAAGAAACTACTGTGCAACATCAGGAAAAGACAGCTAAAGTTCCTAAGACATGTCATGAGAAAGGCAGGCTTGAAAAATCTGATACTCACAGGACAGATAAAGGGAAAGAAAGACAGAGGAAAGCAACACACGACATACTTGATGGGCTTGAGCAAATGGATGCAGAGCAGGGTCTGGGCGGAGTAGCAACAGAAAGGGTGTTAAGAACTGCAAGGGATAGGGAGGTTGGCCATGAACGCCTACGTCCTGAAGGGATACGGCACGTAGAAAAAGAAGATATATTTCTAACAATCTGTGTTTTAAGAAAAAGGAATCTTATTTTTCTTCTTCTTATCAATTTTAATCTTAATTTATACTCGTCTTTTTTACATATACAAACCTTAAAAAGACAGGCAATAGCTGGGTGGTTACTAACGGGAAACGCCTTCACAAAACTTTAACACGGTTGGTGTTGTTATTGCATTAACTTACGTACAAATAACTGTGGGAAAGGTATGAATCCACCTCATCCTCCCAGCTAAGGGTTAATTAGTAAATCTTGTCTCACTAAATATTATTATCTCCAAAGCAATTCTTATAATCTAACAATCTTTTCTGGCTTTAAATAACTTGGAAAAGATTGATGACCCTGAGAAAAGTACTTTCTCCTCTTACTCAGCAAGCGTACATATTAAACCCTATCATGAGTGGCTCTTGAGCTTTGTACTGGATCAATATTTATTTTTAAAAATCGGATTTTATAGAACAGGAAGTTTGCATTTCATCATACCACTCATTCCATTCCTATTACATTACTCATCGGCTTGTTATTTTTAATTATATATTCTTTTACAAAAACGAACTCAAGTTCCTTATATCTGTATCATCAGAGAAGATAATGTTCGGTTATTAAATGGAAATCTTGTTAGGATTTATTAACGCGGGTAATACATGATGAAAAACAACCACTTTAATCTCTTAAAGCGGGATAATCGGCGGTAGGAAATCCTTCAAATGATGTTCAGATGAGAAGTTTCTTTGAGAAATGTTAGTTGAGAAGCCCCTGGAATTGGGTGAGAGGTAAAATATGTCGCTACGGGGGAAAGACAGTGGAGGGAGGGATGTCTAGGCAAAGATGACAGCGTCGCATGATTAATGGAAGACAAAAAATGGCGGTGAGTGAAGTTAAAAGTTGCATTTAAACGTGGCCAGTATTGATCATGTACTGGAGTGAGTGACGCAAGAGGATACCTTGGGAGTGAAAGCTCCATTCGGTAAGAAAAATACCGAAGAGAGAAGCGAGAAAGGAAGAAAAGACGTGAGATGGGAGATTATTGTTTGAAACAGACAATAAAAAGTATGTGCTGAAAGAGGAGAGGGCCCGATGACAAGAAAAAATGCAAACTTACAAGGGAAAGTTGGAAGAGGGGTGATAAATGACGCAGTTAAAGAAAGAAAGAAAATGAAAATAAACAAACAAACGAAACGAAATAGAAGATAAAAGAAGTTAAAAAAATAAAAGAAAAACAAGAAAATACTGCGAGAAAAAGAAAGACAAAAGAAAGAATGAAAAAAGAGAAAGAAATAAGAGAATGTGAAAAAGAGAAAGAAGAAGGGAAAATAAACGAAATGAAAAATAAGGATAAAACACAAGTTAGAAATAAATAAATAAATAAACAAAAGGAAAGCGATAAAAATAATTATAAAATGCGAAAAGAGAAGGAAAATAAAATGTAAACAAAATAAAAATTCAGCAAAAGAAAAGTAGAGAAGAAAAAAAAGAAAGAAAAAGAGATAATGAAAGTTTTTATAAAAACGAAAACTACAAAAGGGCAAAAAACAAACGTAAAAAAGAAAATGAAGAAAAATAAATAAAAAGAAACGAAAAATAAAATATAAAGAAATAAGTGAATGCGAAAAGAAAGAATAAAAATTGAAAAATAAAAAAACTGAAGAATAAAAATAGAACACAAAACAGGTTAAAATGAAAGAAAGAAAAAATAAACAAAAAGGAGGAGAAAAAGAAAGGAGAGAATGCGAAAAGAAAATGAAAAAATAAATAAAATAAAAATGGAACAAAAAAGAAAGAAAGAAAGAGAAAGAAATGAAGAAAATTTAGTAAAACGAAAAATACAAGAAAGAAAAAAGAGATAATGCAAAAAAATAAAATAAAATAAAATAAAGGCAGAATAATGAAAAATAAGAAGAAATGAAAAATAAGAAAGAAAGAAGGAATGAAATCTGAACAAGGAGTG
Source organism: Ascarosepion bandense (assembly GCA_037127315.1). NCBI lineage: Eukaryota > Metazoa > Mollusca > Cephalopoda > Sepiida > Sepiidae > Ascarosepion > Ascarosepion bandense. The sequence continues at coordinate 992,728 of JBBBDQ010000964.1, forward strand.
TACAAAACTTGAATTAACTGGATTTATTGTAAATCGAAAACGCAAAGGGAAGAGCAACGACAATGTAAACCAGAAAGGAGTCTAAAATGTGTGTGTGTGTGTGTGTGTGTGTGTGTGTGTGTGTGTGTGTGTGTGTGTGTGTGTGTGTGTGTGTGTGTGTGTGTGTGTGTGTTCATTTTCCTGTTCATGTTCGTGCGCGCGTCAATCGAGGAACATGTGAGATCTTCAGATCATTTCCAACTTTAGAAATGAAAACAAATAGGTATTAGAGATTTTGAAGAGCAAAATTCCTTTCGGGGGCGAAATTAATTAAAAAAAAAAAGGCCCAAAAACAAGAATGGATGTTTATAAAGGAGCGAATACTCGTCGATGATAAAAGCTGTGGAAATCAAAAGTGGAAGGAATAGGAAACGAACAATAAAATAAAGAAGCAGCGATTAAATAGACAGAGTAAGGGGCCAGGAATCCGCTTCCTCTTCCCCTTCTTTCACACACACACACACACACACACACACACACACACACACATACACACACACGCGCGTAGTTATGTTTTTATTTAGTGATCTTAGAAAAGACAGCAATACAATCTATCGAATCGGTATTCGAAAAAAACTTCGAAAAAAATAACGCGGTGAAAAGGCACCCAATTTAAATATACCTAAGTCTGGAACAAGGCCACATCAAAACACTTAGATGCCCTACGTCAATACAAGCGTGCGTACATTACTGTACCTACATCTCTCTCTCTCTCTCTCTCTCTCTCTCTCTCTCTCAGATTTCGTGCATGGAGATTAAAGTTATGTATATATAAATCGTGAAAAGTAATTAGCCGAAAAAACACTATAGTTACTATAGTATAGTATAGTATAGTATAGAATAGTATGAAGAAAAAAGCCTCAAACTAAAAACCGAAGTTTTTCCGTCAAAATGTTTGTTATTATTATGAAAGATCAAAGTAAGTTTTCATTTTTTTTTTAATTTTTAAACCCTTCTAACACGTTCGAAATTTTGATTAAAATCTTGTATTGTTTTGCGTCAGTGGGTAACCAAATTGTTACCAGAATTTACTGAGGATAATGTAATATTACGCAACCAATTGTTTTTTGATTGTTTTTTGTTTTTGTTTTTTTCGGTGAAACACACTTTTACTTGGAAATTCTTTCAAAAATCAAATAATTGTTCGATTTTAGTGAAACTTTCAAGACTTATGTAAAAATAAATGAAATTATTTTCAAAATTATAATTTTAAAAAAGACTTGGTAATTTTTTTTTACATCTGTTACCTCCACTTACATTCATGAAAGTTCAAAAAATTAAATTTTGTATGGAAAATTTGTTTTATTAGTTAAACGCAGGACTCCTCCGAAAATGAAAATCATCTATTTTTTTTTTTTTTTTTGAACAGTCAACCATTTTTTCCGAAAATCTTCCCTGAATAGTAAAATAATAAATGCAATAAAACTATGATATTATTTAATTAGATAAACATTTAATTGCTTTTATATATATATATATATATATATATATATATATATATATATATATATATATTATAGATCCATCAAGATGCTCCAAACTGGGAAATACAGTAAAAAAGTAAACAAACAGATCTTGACAGTTGAATTGAACGTAACCGAACGAAACCATATATATATATATATATATATATATATATATATATATATATATATATATATATCAATGCAAACTTATCATTATACTCGTTTCGAAAAACTCTCTGCGTATATACGCGGAAGGAAAAAATGGTTGTAAAAAAAGAAATAGCTAAGCACATGAACATCATCCAAAGCGATTTGGACCGAGCCAGTACGTAACCCAGTGAACAAACCCGAGATGAGTAATCAATAACAAAAAAGAGCTAAGTACTTAAGCAGAGCAGAATAAATAAATTAACCTAGTGAGCCAAAAAACCTACCAAAGTTTCACCTAAAAAGGATCTTCAGGGAACATTAATGTAAGGTCAATAGACACCTCCTAACACACTAACTCGCACCCATTCTATCAAATACTCTTCCTATGTCCCTTCTTACTCGTCTATCACCCTCCTTCTGACTTTTCCTATATCCAATCGCTCTCTCAGCACCTTCCTCTATGTAACCCCCGGCGCTATAATGGCAGTGGAATGCTTTGCTTGGGGTGAAATGATTAATATATATATATATATATATACATATATACGCATCGTTCTTTCAGTAATGAATTTGAACACATTCGGCTACTGGCGTGTATTCACATTGTGTATATAACGCGCTAAAATCCACCTTCCTCTACTGAGTACCCATAGCTAAGAGGTAGAATCGTCAATTCGGTCGGGTTTCAGTCCTGGCTAGAAGCAGTCGAATGTCTAACCGTTCTGATGAGCTGTCCTAAAGGGAAATGGACTGTCTGCGAATGATTATTTACGCCTTTGCACGCTGATTGAGTACTATGGAGAAATGGTAGACTTTAAAAACAGTACCCACTCATGCATTTTACGCATCATTCATTCAGTAATGAATTTGGCTACTGGCGTGTAGTCACATTGTGTATATAACACGCTAAAATCCGCCTTCCTCTACCTGGCGCCTATAGCTTAGAGGTAGTATCGCCGACTGATGTCAATTTGGTTGTGTTTTAATCCTGTCTAGAATCAATCGGATGTCTAACCGTACTGATGAGCAAACAGAACTGCTGGGGATGACTATATATATAAATATGCTTACATACATAAATGATAAAAATAGTTTTAATGTATGCAAAATTTATTGGTAAATGTGCTCAGTATCAGGAATACAGCGTATCTAAATATAAAAGGGGTAAAAACCAAACGGCACCAGTCATCAGGCCTGAAGATTGTGTATTTTCCCCTCACCAAAGTTTTATGTATGTATATATAAAACAGGCATGTGTGTAAGTGATGTGGGGATATGCTTGTAGGAATCTAGACTAATTATCGATAGCTAAGTTTTAAAATTAATTTTTATAAATGAAAAATCTTTCTTGAAGTTTTCATTTTTGCTTTATTTGAACGCTACATGATTAAATTTACTATTCCCAGTAAGCAAAATACACTGGTGTCTTTCAAATAGAAATTATATTGTTTGGAATCTCAGCCTTTTGATCGTTTTCAGGTAAATGATTAAAATTAGCCATTTGACACATTTGCAAGCAATAGTTAATTGTTGATTTTAAAAATCTTGTGAAAATAAAATATACATCCGTGACACGTTATTTCAGAAAAATTAGCAAATTGTAAGTTAAATTAATTGATTTGAAACAAATATTACTGAGATCTAGAATGCAAGCATTTCTTAATGACGGCGATTTTGTTTCTCTGGTGTGTTGATTGATTACTGACAGCCTTACTTTTTGAAAAGCTAAGTATGGCTGACTAGAATTGACATAAAATATTTAGAGAAAATATCAACTGAAAAAGTAAAACATACTTTAGAATTTTGAAAGGATGATTTGCCAAGCCTAATGAGACGTAAACACGATGAAACACAAAAATGAATAATAAAATTAAAAAGAATCGCTCAAAGCCTAAAAAGTTTTTTTTTTTAGAAAGGGGGAAGAAATAATCCTTAACACACGTAACCTTTTTAATGATAATGTCATTTGTGAACCACCATACATAGAAGATTAATGTTTAAACACTAAAAAGAATATCAAAACTGTTTTAAAATTTTAGTACAAAATGGTTTGTATTAAGCTTTTCAATTGTTGATTCATAAATAAAAAAATATATATATAAATTCACTTCATAACAATATCAGGTAAAATAACACTTTTAATGCAAAATTTTAGATAGTTGATATATTATAAGTTATTATATTTAAAATTAAAAGAATAAAAACAATTTATGTAAAAATTCATTATTCATCGAAGAATTTTCTTTTTAAAAAACAATAGCATCCTTAATAAATCTTATTTATAAAAACAATAAAAAGCTATTTTCTAATTAAATAATGACATAGATTTTTTGCATTTCTCAGTTTACGGTTTGGAGTAGATTTTAGGGAAATGAGTAGTTTTTTGAGCGAGAAAAAATAATTACATTCTCCAAGAAGACCTGCTTTGAACTAATAAAAATATTTTTTTAATTATGTAGTTTTCCGAAATTTCATGAAATTAAGTAAATGGTAAGGAGTAACATAAAAGTAATATTTTTTAAAGATTTTTTAAAAAGAAAAAAAAAGAAAAAAAAATTTGTTAATAAGTTCTGAAATTTTCATTAAAATCCGACAAGTATTTTAATTTTTGCAAGAATTCCCAAATCAATGTGTTTTTCGCCTGGAAAAAGGTGCTAAATCCCTAATCGTAAATTACGTAAACCGCTGATGTAAAAAAAAAAAAGATTTTTTACCAACATCTCGATTGTGCTAGAAAGGATTAAAAGTAATCAAAATATTATTTGGTCTTTCCTCTTAATAATATGAATATTTTGACGATAAAACTGTTTTTATTAACTTTTTTCATTAGACGACGTTGTTTGGTTAGCAAAAAATACATATAAGATTTTTTCTAAGCAGGAGAGAAAAAAAAGAATGGTGAAATGCAGAAAGAAAGAAAGAAAGAAAGAAAGAAGGTGGAAAAAGATAGTAAAAAAAACAAAAACCAGTTATATAGTCGAAATCAAAAAGTAAGACGCTTTCCAAATTATCTGATTTGCCGACATCACATTTCCATTTCACATTTCCGGGAATTAAAAGCCCGTGCTAAATTATATTTTTTTATTTTTTATATATTGAGAGATTTTGTGTAAAAAGGGAAAGAAAATGAAGGATCAGGAAGCTTGATTTGTGTTCCATTTTCAAATAGGGAAATTAAAATCTTGAAGCAATAAAATATCAAAGACCTTTTAAAATAAATAAATGATGAAACGCGTGTTTTTCTTTCAACTCGGGCACCGTGCTTGAAGGGAATAACACAGAAGTCATGGACAAGTCGTAAAATAAAACGCTTGAAGAAATGGCCTCAAGAAATAACATAATAAAATAGCAGAAAATACTTTTCAATGAAATTTCTTTTTTTCCAAGAGTCAAATCATTACATGATTGCCAATTGCCTTTGAGATATGCTTCTTTGGCTTCATGGCCGCATAACTCTACATTTTTATTGCAAATGTCCACAAGGTCCTAACGCGCATTTTTAGAATTAATGATTGGTTTTTTGTAATGCCGTATCCCTTCAGGACATTGGCGTTTGCAATTCTCTACAGTTGATTGATTGGTTTATTTTTTATGATCCCTTTGTCGGTTGTTTAAAGCCGAAACATCTTTTGCATCGTAAAAACAAAATTATGTTTTGCGAGCAAATATTACATTTTTGAATTTTTAGAGATAACACCGATTTTCCCAGATACAGGTTCTACTATTTAGTCCATAGCTAGAGGAAGATAATTGTCGGATTCGTACCTTTCACAAGAACATTTACGTGTTACTCTCTACAGATTCCGCTTTCTATTACAGAAGCATAGAAGAGCGCCTTCTCTACTCATTTGAAATCTTCTAAAAAATGAAGACTTGAAGCAAAAGAAATATAGTTCTGCAGGAGGATCTTGAGGATACCATTGACTGAACATGTGAGCAACGACGAAGTTTTAGAGAAAATGGAAACAAAATGGACACGTATATTTAACACTTACGGATATGTGTTGTAGCGCAGTGGATATCGGCGAGCCAAGTTCGAATTCCAGTTGAATTCGTTGCATTCACTTACGTGCAAATAACATTGAGAAAGATATTAATACGGCTTTTCTGCCCTCAGTTGTGGGTTAAATGGCAGAACAGATTAGGCTCTATAGCCTTGGTTAGCGACCGGTCTACTACAGAAAGAAATGGCAACCTACTGCGGAAAAATCTTCTGCACAGTCAGTCATGTTTCTTTCGAGACATGCTCACTCAAGCATGTATCATGTATGGCACTTAACTGATTGATACTTAATACCAGATTGATTAAATTTTCAGGACACATAATGAGGAAAGAGTGTTTGGAAAATGTAATACTCACAGTAAGAATTAAATGCAAAATGAACAGAGAAAAACAATGCATAAGCTACTTGGTAAGATTGAGTGAATGGATGCCGAAAAAAGGTTTGGAAGAGAATTATAAAAAAAAAAACATACAAAGGACAGGAAATTGTGAAGAGTTGTAATCGCCGATGTTCAGAAAGGATAAGGCACAGAAGAATAAGAATTTCAATGGAAATGATTCAGCTATAGAGATTTGCGATGAATCATTTTGTAATAGAAAGAATTATCAGTGGTCAGGTGTTTAGGTAAACGTTGCTAACGGAATAGGATTGTAATACGTATAATTATGATCGTATTAGGCCTGAAAGTGCTGTTAGCCTGAGATAGCGAACAGATGGAACCTTTTCGAGAAACAGAATCAGTTGAAAAGAAGAATTTCCACTTGGCACTGGTAGATGTCGTTTGGTTCTCATTAGAACGATTTAATGGCATCAAAATTATAACGTCCATTTCTAAGAAAATTCTTAATCAGCAGTTGAAGATCTCTAATAAATAAAATAAAAAGATAATGACAATTCTATTTTCTGGGGAAAATACACTCAATATATTCAGTGGGAAGATAGAAGAACCCTTACGAATTCCTGGAAATGTGACTATTAATAGTTCCTCGTGCTATAATAAACGTTTTCCTACAAGATGACGAATATCGCACTTCGCTCTTCTAGCGTCTTGCTTCCCAGTTAATTTGATCTTCAAAAATGTTAATGCAAAGTCAGTTGTTTTATCTGTCTTCTTAATTTCTGTTCTTTTAATGTTCTGCCCTCTTTATAGTGTTTTTTCTCATAATCTCTTGCGTGGATTTATTGCCTTGCTTATGAAGAAATTTATATATATATATATATATTGCGTACATGGACAAGAATCTCTCTGTTATACAGGTTACATTAAGAATGACAGACAAGTTTATATTATTAAGTGTTTTATATAATTTTACATTTGTTCGTATAGTTTTTTTTCTTTTTAGAACTCAAATTATATGAGAATTGTCCAAAGGTTTTGTACTTTCGAGCAATTTCGGCTATACTTTTAGCTATTATCAAGAATCATTTTTTTTTACTTGTAAATAAACATGTGTAAAGTATATGCATATAGAATCTTGCGTATATTAAGTTCCAAACACGGTAAGCACATTGTTACCATGTACATAATAGATGTTATTAAGTGTAGGATTTTCACATTTTTTTAGCAATGTCCTTAGTATTTTTAATCTACTTTTGCATGTGAATGATGCTATTATGTATTATCAACAAGTATATAACGGATAGATTCTGGAAGATTTCGCTGTGTGTTTAATCTGATTGAACCAGTTGTGGGAAAGGTGCAATGCCAATCTTCTTGACAATTTTGTGGTGATGTAGTCAATGTAAATGTTTACGGATTTGGATAGTTGAAGATCACAGTTCTTTAAAGGACATATAAATTCGTAAACGACACTGGTCCTCTGCAGTTTAGATTTTGCAAGTGAATTATTACTATTGATAATATATTTTTCTTTCTTCCTTACTCTCTTTCATTCTTCATTCTCCTTCCCTACACTTTTTCTTTTCTTTGTCCTTTTCTTTTCGCACGCTTTCTTCCGGTTTCGTTACTCACACACTCACTCAAACAAAGTTTTAAATTTTTCATTATATTTAAGATCACCGATGAAACGAATTCAATTCGCCGAAATAGTCATAGGATCCAGCAAATGTTTAATTTTTTTATATGTAGTCAATACTCGGAGTTTCATGGACTATGCTTATTATGAACTGGCCGTACCTGGACTTGAATTTTTGCTTCAAACGTTGCTTATGATAGTTATATATTATAATACTAAGGAGCTATTTTTAATTTTTCAATAGTATAATTTAATTTTGATTTTAACTATATCTTAAACATGAAATTTGCAAAGTAAGTTTTTTTTCAAATTGAAATTTAAATTAATAGGTGATGTTTTACGGCAGATGTAATACGTTATGTGCCTATGTGTTAAGAAGGATTGTTGTTTTTATTTTAGGGGAAAACAAAAAATATTGATAATAAAAATAACGTAAAATGTCTACATAGAATAATCTATATTATTCTGAATTAACGTATTTGAGCAGATATTTATTTCTATGTCTGCATGTGGTTATTCATTCACCAGGTCTACTGCTGATATGCTAACGACCATTACCGAATACATATACCAGGCACTTGACAAGAATGGTGAAGCCAGAACCGTTGCCTTGGATATCTCCAAAGCATTCGACAGGGTCTGGCATGCTGGCCTCTTGTGCAAACTGCGGAGCTATGGGATAACTGGACATCTGTTTGACCTCATCCAGTCTTTCCTCTCTAACCGCACATTGAATGTGGTATTAAATGGGCATGCCTCCCAAAACTACCAGACGAACGCGGGCGTCCCTCAAGGTTCTATCCTAGGTCCCACGCTCTTTCTGATCTACATTAATGATCTCCCCGACACCATTAGATCCCAAGTTGGCATGTATGCCGACGACACAACAATCTACTCCCGCATCGATCAGAAACCAGGTCTGGACGACAAAGTGAACCTCGCTGCCGCACTTGAAAGGGACCTCCAATCCGTAGTGACCTGGGGTAGGAAATGGTTGGTAAATTTCAATGCCTCCAAAACAAAGCTGTTATCAACTAATCACCATAGACAATCGCATCTACCTCCCATTAGCATGGGGCAGGCTAGCCTCCCAGAGAGTAAAATACTACGCCTCCTTGGCCTTACACTCTCGGCGGACCTCAAATGGAATGAATATATTGAATCCATTGCCAAATCTGCTGCTATGAAAGTGGGCTCCCTGTGCAGGGCCCGGAAATTTTTCCCACCTGAATCTATTCTGCACATATACAAATCTACCATCCGCCCGTGTATTGAATATTGCTGCCATATCTGGTCGGGTGCCCCTGCTGCTCTCCTTGGGCTTCTAGACAAAATACAAAGGAGGATCTGTAACGTGGTTGATACTGACTTGGCAGACCGGCTGCAGCCGCTCTCACACCGGCGTGATGTGGCTTCCCTGTGCCTCTTCTACAAGTACTTTCATGGCTTCTGCTCCGATGAGCTTAGATCACTGGTGCCGCCTAAGCAGGAATTTACACGAGATACTAGATTAGCAACTAGGTCCCACCCTTTTACAGTTAAACAAATAAGCTGTAACCGTAAATTCTACTCCAACAGCTTCTTTTCTCGCGCTTCCCGCCTGTGAAACTCCCTTCCACAAGTCTGCTTTCCCGACAGTTACAATCTCCAGGTGTTTAAATGTAGGGTCAATAGACACCTCCTATCACACTAACTCCCAACTATTCTCACAACACTCTCATCTACCCAACCCTCATTCTCGGTATCCTTACCCGCCTATCACCCACCCTCTGTCATTTCCTATATTTAATCAGTTTTTCTCCACTCTACGTAGCCTCCTGCACAGTAGTGGCAGTGACGTGCCTTGCTCGGGGTGAAACGCTTATAAAAAAAACAAAAAAAAAACTTCTTTTGTTAATAAATTAGGGTTATTTAAGTGTTTTAAGATAAATTATTCTAGAAGGCATAAACTATATGTTTCTTATTGCATTTTTGCGAGGATATCTCAGATAATAATTGAGTTTTTGTTGTTTTTAATTGACAGAAATATTTTGAGATAGCAATACTGTTTTTACTATTGCTTAAAGTCACTTTAGGCTGATTTCTATTCATTTTCATTTGAGCCAAAATGTTACATCGAGGGAGATGATCACTTTGGCGTGAATGTTGATAGTGATATTAGTTCATCATCTTTTAAAAAATTTTAAGGTCTTTTCTTAGTCGATCTGTTTGTCATGGACTAGCTTTTCATGAGAGGATAAAGCCGTCCTCTCTACATGACCTGGTGTTTTTACTTTTATTTCGAAGGTGAACCTTAGTCTCTATAGTTATAGTATACCGTTCAATTCACAGGCCTTCGCAGTGTCCTACGCACCTATAGCAATGCAGAAATTTGTGTTATTTCTTGTTGTCCACAGGCAGCCAGTATTAAATAATAAAGATTTTTGTGCTTGTTTGGTTATATTTATATCCAGGTTGCTGATACGACGGGAATTTTTTGCTAAATTTAAGGCAGCAGTTAGTAGTTTCTCATTGATGGTCGGCTAAAAGTCACAAATATCAAACTGTATGAAAATGCATTCTTTTCTCTTTTTTCTTTTTGTAAATTATTCTAAAGCTTCGAACATGTTTCGCCGATTGTTGATTCCTAAAACATTTTTCGTGTATTTGCAAGCTCTCTCCAAGATGGTTTTGCTGATTTTACCGATATTGCTTTTAGATGGAGTAGTCAGTAATGTGGGTTGTTTAAGTAATTTTATTTGTGGTGTTTGACCTTGATGAATGCCTGTTGCTGTTTTAATTTTTCGATTCTATCACCGATTTTAGGTTCCGTAGCTACTTTTTTTAGCTTCACTGTTAATGGTATTTTCCCAGTTGTTAGGCGCCTTTTTTAAACTTTATTGATTTCCCTGTGGATGCCTTCATGGTAAACATACACATCGATATAAAAATGATTTCCCGTCTTATCTGATTAGATAATTATCTTATCAGAATTCTTGATCGTAGAAAATGTCATTTCGCATATCTTGTTGCAGATCTTTGGTGGTATTCATGAATTTGATTTAGTTAATCACCGAGAATAAATGTTTCTCAAAGTTCAATAGCTGATTGTCACTTGGTGGTGTTTTCTGGGATTAAAATCCATAAGACTCGGTTTCATTCCGGTTGTAGTGTTCGTTTTTGTGTTTAGATAAAAAAAAAGTTTACATGTATTCCTTTTTTATGACGCTTTCAATTATATATATATATATATATATATATATATATATATATATATATATATATATATATAATTTTCTATAAATACTTTCACGGCTTCTGCTCCGATGAACTTAGATCACTGGTGCCCCCTAAATACGAATTTGCACGAGATACTAGATTAGCAACTAGATCCCACCCTTTTACAGTGAAACCGATAAAATGCAGCCGTAACTTCTACTCCAACAGTTTCTTTCCTCGCACTTCCCGACTGTGGAATTCTCTTCCAAACGATTGCTTCCCCGACGGCTACAATCTCCAGGAGTTTAAATGTAAGGTCAATACACACCTCCTAACACACTAACCTGCTCCCATTCTATCAAGCACTCTTCCCATCTGCCCGACCCTCATCCTCGCTATCCTTACTCATCTGTCACCTTTCTCCTGACATTCCCTATGTCTATCCACTCCTTCTCTTTACCTTCCCCTATGTAGCCCCATGCGCAATAGTGGCAGTGGAATGCCTTGCTTGTGGTGAGATGATTAAAAAAAAATATATTGTGTATATAACGCGCTAAAATGTGCCTTCCTCTACCCATGCGCCTATAGCTTAGAGATAGAATCTTTGACAGATGTCGGGGTTCAATTCTGGATGGAAGCAATCGGTTGTCTGACCGTACTGATGAACTGTGATCCAGCCAAACATGTCTGTCTGCGGATAAATATTTACGCTCTCGCCCACCAATTGAGCACTCTGGAGAACTTTAAAAACTGTGGCTACCCACGTCTATTTACGCATCGTTCTTCAGTAATTAATTGAACACTCTTGGCTACTGGCATGCGTTTACATTGTGTATATAACACGCTAAAATCTACCTTCTTTCACCGTGCGCCGATAACTTAGTAGTAGAATATCCCACTAATGTCGACTCAGTCAGGTTTCATTTCTGGCTGGAAGCAATCTGCTCTCTAGCCTTACGATGAGCTGCAAAACTGGACTGTCTGCGAATGACTATATATATATATATATATATATATATATATATATTATTATTATTATTATTATTATTACTACTACTACTACTACTACTACTACTACTACCTTAAAGCATCTACCAATTATTACGTTAAAGCATCTACCAATTATTACGTTAAAGCATCTACAAACTACTACAAAATTGTACATTTTGTTTAGATATTGAAAGAACAATGCCTATTTTTATTATCTGTCTATATTTTTAAGATGAGGTAGTATTTACAGTTTTTACATTATTCGGACTATTGTCCTCATCTTTGTTGCCATTTGTACGACGATTCGGTCGTTGCACACTTCGGCCTTCTTCAGGTGCTAGGAATTTCGAGGAAGATCTAAACTTATTTATAAATGGAACTTTGTCTGTGTGTGTGTCTGTGTGTGTGTGTCCGTTAGCTATAGACTCCGAAACGGCTGAACCGATTTTCTTGAAAATTTACACAGTTGTACTATAAGTGTCTGCGAGTGTTCTTAACTGGGTTTTGTGTCGAGGTACCCCAGATCAATATCGAAAATTGATAATTGAAAAATCGGGTTATAGAAGGAGTGGCCCGTTTTTAATTTTAAACAAATTCGATACACTCATAGACAAAGACATAAGAAACGATATTCAGAAATTTCAAGGCTGCAGTTCTTACAATAGTGCAGAAAATCTATTATATATATATATATATATATATATATATATATATATATATATATAAGGCAAGATGTTTGTGTGTGTGCCTGTTTATTTGCTGTATTTATATGTCTGTATTTTTTCAGCCCTTTTATTCATGTTTTTGCTTCGGGTTTTGCTCTAAATAGGTATAATTGTAGTTCTTAGTCTCAGCCATGATACCATTACGCAAGGAATGGAGTTCATATACCCCAGTGATTGTAATAAAGGTTTCAGTTCAAAATTCTTGACATATATAACCAGTTTAGGTTTAAGCTATTTTGACACATTATCGGCACGAATCTTAGTCTTTGTGTTAGAAAGTCATCATTTTTCACCCCGATGACTAATTAGTTATAGAGGAGCGTCTGTTCGCTTACCAACGATAAAATTCTGGTTCGATTGTTTTGCTTGCACAAATTCACAAGTGACGTTCTTCAACCTGCAAAGCCTTGCGAGTTCAATCTTCAATGGGTCACCGTTTGTTTTTTTGTTTTCTTTTCTTATTTGCATCATCCTTCTAGTTTTCTTATTAGTTTATTTTCTTCTTTCACACGGAATTTTTTTTCAACTGGAGATCTTGCAATATAGACATTCGCCATCAATCGTACGATCTTAGACAGATTACAACTTGCACAGAATATTTGCGGTGACAAGCAACGCAAACATTTCTGAAGCATTTGGATATTATTATTATTATTATTATTATTATTATTATTATTATACATTTTTCACCTCACATGTAGTCAGAATATTTTTTATTCTCTAAATACGATTTTGGTTTATGTAGAGACCATTATTATTATTATTACTGTTGTTGTTGTTGTTGTTGTTGTTGTTGTTAAATTTCTCTTATATACACATTTCTCTCTACAAATCAGAAATGGCTTCATGATATTTTCCACTGATAAACAAACTCTAATATCAGACACTTTTTACATAGATAAATCTTTTCATATGTGAGGTGTGCTTGTGAGGGGTATTTTTTATTTCTTTAAAGCATTGACTACTAGGAATCCCGTCTGTTATTATTATCATTACTATTATTATTATTATTATTATTATGTCATTTTTCATCATATTTCGATTTCTGCTTTGGTCACACTACCAACCAAGTCTGCGGGGAGACCTAAGGCAGGTAGTGGCGTGTTGTTATAGCTCCATTTCATGTTTTTCTATCTTCCCTATCATCCCAAGCATTACATAGATAAAGTTTTCCTTAGTGTGTGGGCTGTACTTAATAAGACAATTTTTTGTATATCTCTTAAGCTGGGGTTTCCAGGGATTATTATTATTATTATTACTATTATTATTATTATTTCTATTACTACTACTAATAATAATAATAATAATAATATCACTATTACTACTAAAAATAATGAAAATAATAATAATATCCGAATAATAATAATAATAATAATTTGAGTAGAAATAGTGATAGTATTATTATTTTTGTTATTATTATTATTATTATTATTATTATTATTATTATTATTATTATTTCCTTTAAATTCTGTTATATACACGTCCTTCCGAGTTCCAACAAGAGATGTAAGGTCAGAAATAGCTTCATAAAGTTTTCCACTGATCATTTTTGTAAACAAATAAAACAAAATAACTGAGATCACACACATTTTACATAAAACTCCTTGTAATGTACTCGTGAGTATAATGTTTTGTATTTCTTTAAAGAATAGGCTACCAGGAATCCCCATAAAGAGTCTGTCGAAACATCAATCCGAGTGCTGTAACCCCAACTGGAATAATTGATTTCCTCATGTGCCACACTTTTTAGATTTCCACTTCAAGATCCTTGTATTGTAATAGTTTTTTAATATCTTCAAAGATATAATTACAATCTGCAAGTAATGCTATGTCAATTCTTCTTCTTCTTCTTCTTCTTCTTCTTCTTCTTCTTCTTCTTCTTCTTCTTCTTCTTTGTCGTCGTAGTCGTCTTTTTATTATGACTATTCTTCTTATTATTATTATATGGAGAATCTAAGAAACCATAACTCATCACCAATTTCGATGGGCCAGACACCTTGCCCGAATGCCAAAAATCAGCTTACCCAAACAAATCCACTTCTCGGAACTCGTGTCTGGCAGGAGACCAAGTTCAGCCTTACGACGTCAATTCAAGGATCAGCTCAAAAACACTTTTCTGGGGATAGGAAATCGATCCGGTCAATTGGAAGACGGAAGCTGCAGAAAGAACCAATTGGAGAAGAGCAGTCCACGAAAAAACAGCATCCTTCGAAAACATCGGAATACAAACAGAAGACACGAAGAGTGCCCTAAACAAAAGCCAGTGTTCTACATCCTCTGAACTCTCCTACGCTACCATACAGTGGCTGCGGAAAGTCCCTTCAGATCTAACATAGGATTCATATCACACAGAGGGAAATGTCTATGAACGGCATCAATATATAGCAACAAGTTCCGCCAACGACAACGATGATTATTATCATTAATTCGCTTCATTTATTTTCATGCCCGTACTAAATATCTGGTTTGCTTGAGTTTTAGTGATAGTAATATCTCCATTTCTTTCTCAGTTTTCTCGCAGACTCAAGCACTGATTCCGGAGACACTTTAAATCTTTCCTGAATATCTAGTCAACTAATTGTAGTATTTCACCACGGTTCCACGTTCATTTACAATTATGTGCACGTATTACGGCATCAAGTGTAAAACTGCGACACATATTATCTCACTTTCCATGTGAGGTCCTGGTATTATTTCTAACTTTTCTCCCCGTTTCATCGTCCCTCTTGGGTCTGCTGATACAACAAGGACATGGAAGTTTGCTTTTTGTAGCGCTGAGTACACATCGATAGCTGAACACCGAGGGTCTTTCTTAAAAGAAATTGCTGACACAAAATAATTTTACAAGTATTAAATTTGCATAAAAGCAACTATAGGTTATATTTCTTCGATGAATAAATGGATGGTGGTGCTGACGTTAAATATTTCAGTTTATTAATTACTAGCTTGAAAGCCACACTCCATGCAGACTTATAAGGAGAGGGCCAACTGGGCCTTTAGCTCAAAATTAAAATGATCTCTGGCCCAACTTATGAAACTACAATGATAATTTTGAAGAAATAACTTTGAATTTTTCAATTCACTCCACGGAACTTTAAAACCTTATGTTAAATCTAATTTGAGAAAAAATATATCTCTGATTCTGTCTATAAGTCCCATTCCGGTCAAAAGGCCTATTTAGATCGAAGATTGAATTCTTTAAATCACAATCACGGTGGGGCGTCAATTGTGTTGAGTTCTTCAAATCCCTGTGGAACTTCAAAACCTGACATGAAACCTCTCACTTTAACTCTGATTCCTTGACATTTTCAAGAAAGAAAATTGATCGTAAACTGAATTTAAAACTCAAAAAGTTTTATGTTACTTTAAATTTATTATAAATTAAAAAAAAAACTGGCAACTAGGCCCCACCCTTTTACAAACAATCAAATGCAACTGCAGCTTCTACTCCATCAGCTTCATTTCTCTCACTTTCCGCCTGTGATACTCCCTTTCATATACTTACATTCATGAGAATACATTCTTTTATAATAAAGACCGTTTTGTATTTATTTGAATACATATTTATATTTCCCTCCTGTCACGCTTAGGAGTAATAATCCTCTCAATAATATTTTGCCGTAATAGTTTTGAAGTTAACGCACGGTTTAGTTTAGTTTATTCACAATACTGGACGAATAAATATTTTTTTTTTTATATCAACAGAATTTTACCTTTGTAATTCTTCAATAACTTTAAAACAGAATTTTTCTTATTTAAGTCAAAACTGAATTTATGTTTGAAGTAATTTTAGAAATGCATGCCCAAGTGTACACATAAATTCTCCATGTTTGTTTAAATATTAACACTCGGTTAACAGTAACACTGACCTGTGAAAAAACAGCTAATAATCCTCTTTAATAATTTCTCGTCATTTTTTACGTCAAGGGTACACTCATGATAAAAACAATAATAATAATAATATTTGTCTATATTTCTGAGATGAGTTAATATTCACATTATTTACATTATTCGGACTATTGACTTCATCTTTGTTGCATTTGCACAACGTTTCGGCCCTTGTACACTCCGGCCTTCATCAGGTGCTAGGAATTTCGAATCGAGCCCTTTATTATGATCACTGGGGTATATCATTCTCATTTCCTAGCACCTGAAGAAGGCCGGATTGTACAACGACCGAAACATCGCACAAATGGCAACAAAGACGAGGAGAATATTCCGAATAATGTAGATAGTTTATAACAATAATAATAATAATAATAATAATAATAATAATAATAATAATAATAATAATTTCTGCATGGATGACCAAAGGAATTACATTTCTTCTTGCCAAGAATGATGAAACAAACAACCCGAAAAACTACAGACCAATTACATGTCTTCCGACAACATATAAACTACTAACATCTATTTTAACAAAACAAACATATTTATTCTTAGAAAGAAATGACATAATACCGCTTGAACAAAAAGGGTGCAAACGTGGCTGTTATGGCTGTAAAGACCAATTGCTATTAACAAAATGATCCTGGAAAACTGCTACAATACAAAGAAAAATCTTAGTACTGCCTGGATAGACTACCGAAAGGCATTCGATAGTGTGCCACATTCCTGGATTTTAAAGACTTTAAATATATACAAGATATCGCCCGTCATCATCAATTTCATCAAACAGTGCATGTCTATATGGAAAACAACCCTTTACCTCAATCATATAAATGGAACCTATAAGTCTGATGAAATAAACATCAAAAGAGGTATATTTCAAGGTGATTCTTTATCTCCCTTACTATTCTGCATATCATTAATAGCACTAACCAGTCAACTTAATAAGACAGAATGTGGTTATAAAATAGGCCAAAAGAAAAAAAGCCATCTATTTTACATGGATGACTTAAAGTTATATGCTAAGAATGATAATGAGCTGGAAGGTCTTCTGCAAACTGTAAAATGCTTCAGCGAAGACATTGGAATGAAATTTAATTTGAATAAATGTGCTAAAGCTACAGTTTTACGTGGATCAATACAAGAAACATCCTCAATTAGCCTAGACCCTGCTGTAACAATAAAAGAATTGAAAGCAGAAGAAGCTTATAAATACCTAGGTGTAAATGAGAGCGAAAACATTCACCATAAAAAAATGAAAGAAATAGTGCGTAAAGAGTACTATAGAAGGCTACGAATGATATTAAAAACTGAATTAAATTCACAGAATAGAGTTATGGCCATTAATAGCCTTGCAATCCCAGTTGTTCAATATAGCTTCAACATCTTAAACTGGACTCTAAACGACATCAGGCGAATGGATGCTAAAACAAGAAAGCTTCTTTCTAAACATAGGATGCATCACCCAAAGGCTGATGTAGACCGTCTATACATACCCCGTAAAGAAGGTGGAAGGGGTCTTATTCAGCTGGAATTGTCATACAAGACAACAACTATTGGCTTACTAACATACATAGAAACAACAAAGGATTGGATGATACAATTAGTAAGGCAACATGAAGAAAGAAAGAAAAAATATTCAATAATAAAAGAAAGCAGTAAATACAAACAAGAATTACAGTTAGTAGATTCTGTAGAAAAGCAAAACAGTAGCCAAGAACCAACTATTGCAGCAAAAAATATGAAAATGAAAGCCAAAGATAAAGCTCTTGAAAAGATGAAACAGCGCTGGCAAGACAAACCTCTGCATGGCCAATATCCAGTACGTGCCAATAAATCCAATGTTGACAAAGTTAATACTCATCGATGGTTACGTGCATCTGGATTAAAGTCTGAAACTGAAGGATTTATACTTGCAGCACAAGACCAAAGTCTTTTCACGAGAAACTTTCAGGCAAATATTATGCATAATAATATGGATCCAAAATGCAGATTTTGTGATAAACACCAAGAAACAATAGACCACCTATACTCAGGCTGTTCTGTGCTTGCCCCAAACGAATATAAAAATCGCCACGATAGAGTTGGGCAATATTTACATTGGGCAATGTGCAAACATTATGGAAAAGCTGTAAACAAACACTGGTATGAACATCATCCAGCACCGGTTACAGAAATAGAAGATGTAACCATTCTATGGGATTACACCATCTACACAGACAGAAAAATTGAAGCAAACAGGCCAGACATTATTGTTAAAAACCAGAAGGAGAAAACTTGTCTATTAATTGATATGGCTTGTCCAGCGGATTGTAACATAGCAACCAAGGAATTTGAAAAACTGTCAAAATATAAAGACCTGGAAATTGAAATAGAAAAAATGTGGAAATTGAAAACAAGAGTTGTACCAGTGATAGTAGGTGCACTTGGAATGATAAAAAATGGAACAAAACAACACATTGAAAGAATCCCTGGACACCCCAGCTTAAGAGATATACAAAAAATTGTCTTATTAAGTACAGCCCACACACTAAGGAAAACGTTATCTATGTACTGCTAGGGATGATAGGGAAGATAGAAAAACATGAAATGGAGTCATAACAACACGCCACTACCTGCCTTAGGTCTCCCCGCAGACTTGGTTGGTAGTGAGACCAAAGCAGAAATCGAAATATGATGAAAAATGACATAATAATAATAATACAAGGATCTTGAAGCGGAAATCTAAAAAACGTGGTACATGAGAATATATATAATTTCAGTTGTAGTTGGGGTCCTCAGCTTGGTTGGAAAAGGGTCTGATAGACTCATTTAAGGAATTACTGGTAGCGCATGCTTTAAAGTAATGCAAAAAATTGTACATACAAGTACAGCTTTATTTATGTAAAATGTGTGTGATTTTGTTTTTGTTTTGTTTTTACAAAAACCATTAGTGAAAAATGTCATAAAACCATTTCTGGCCCCAAGTCTCTTGTTTGGAACAGGAAAGAAATGTGTACACAAAAGAAATCAAAGGAAATAATAATGATAATCATAATAATAACTAGAAAAACCCGTGAAAATTTTACGATTTTCCTATTTGAATTTTCTGATGAACTTTAATTCTTAATTTAATGATTGACTAAAGTCATGGTGAGTTCTACAACAATAAAATATTGGTAGAAATCCCTCTATCGCATCTTTAAATATTTCAGCTTCACAACTTTAACAGATTATTATAATAATAATTAAAAATACGAATGTTGGTTGTTATTTTAAGAATTAAGTAAAGATGATAAGATTTAAAATTAACAACTTTTCCATTTCACTGGAATAGCCGTGTAACATAGCCATCTTCACTTCTTCTTTTCTTTCCATGAGATCAAAACGGAATACTTTCATATTTATAAGATATTTAAAGGGTGTAACGGTTGTGCGAACTAACGGAAATGATGGCAAGCACAGTTATAATGGGGTAAAAATAATACAACAGAACGTGTTCTTATTGACATGGTAGTTCCTGCAGGCTGTATTGTATCTTTAAAGATTTCCAGAAAATAATCAAAATACAACGATTTTGAAGTGGAAATCTATAAAAAAAAAAAACAGTTGCACATGAAGTCATCAATAATTCCGGTTGGTAGCTCAGGGTTTAAATTGGGAAAGGGTCTGATAGACTCATCAAAGAAATCTCTGATAGCCCATACGTTAAAGAAATACAAAAAATATGTTGAAAATACCTTAAAAAGGACTTTATCTATGCAAAATATATTCGTTCTTAGGTTCGTTTATATTTACGCTTTTACAAAATTGTTCATTGGAAAATGTCATGATGCCATTTTTGACTTTCTTGTTGGACCCGGAAGGAAAGGAGTATACAACAGAAACCAAAGGAAATAATAATAATAATAATAATAATAATAATAATAATAACAAAAATAATAAACAATGTGCAAACATTATGGAAAATCTGTAAACAAACACTAGTATGAACATCACCCAGCACCGGTTACAGAAATAGAAGATGTGACCATTCTATGGGATTACACCATCTACACAGACAGAAAAATTGAAGCAAACAGGCCAGACATTATTGTTAAAAACCAGAAGGAGAAAACTTGTCTATTAATTGATATGGCTTGTCCAGCGGATTGTAACATAGTAATCAAGGAATTTGAAAAACAGTCAAAATATAAAGACCTGGAAATTGAAATAGAAAAAATGTGGAAATTGAAAACAAGTGTTGTGCCAGTGATAGTAGGTGCACTTGGAATGATAAAAAATGGAACAAAACAACACATTGAAAGAATCCCTGGAAACCCCAGCTTAAGAGATATACAAAAAATCATCTTGTTAGGTACAGCCCACACACTAAGCAAAACTTTGTCTATATAACGCTAGGGATGTTAGGGGAGATAGAAAAACATGAAATATTACCATAACAACACACCACGAACTGCGTTAGGTCTTTCCGCAGATTTGGTAGGTAGTGCGACCATAGCAGAAATCGAATTATGATGAAAAATGACATATAATAAAACTCTTATTATTATCATTCGTTATATATTATTGAGCCAATAAAAAGAGAAGATGATGAGAAAAATGTTAAAAATTGGAATATTCTGACATATTTGTGTCTTCTCAACGACAAATTAAAATGAATTTAGACACTTTTTTTAAAAAATATTTAAATAAAATTGCGTTGCGTAGATTTGTTTGAAGATGGTTGATCTTTGATTATTATTATAAAGAACACAGCAATAAATTTATACATGCCCAATACTACTTTCTTAATTTTTTTTCCTTCAACGAATCCAGTTGCATTTTAGTTTTCGTTGAGAAGATAGGCACGTCCAAAAATTTAGAACTTAAAATCTTCTTTAATCTTGCTTCTATCCCGTATGTTGTCCTAAAATATATTATTATATCGTTGTTACTATTATTAATAATAATTGTTATTATTATTATTGTTGTTGTTGTTATTCTGATTTTTTTTTATGCCTTTATCGGCTTTCTATACCTATATTATATAAGAAGAAGAGGTTGTCTAACTTTTCATGCTATATATGTTTAAGTAAAATCTATGGTAGTGGAAGTGAAAATGAAATTTGTGTGACGCGTATCGTCATTTAGGATCTATATGATTTTTATGTTCATGTGATTACATGTACGTATGAAGGAGAGGAGACGCTGAAATTTTAAATTAATATATTTAATTATTTAAAATATGTATTCGGGGATATAGTCCATGAAATTTCATTTTGTTTATGTTTTAATCATATTTGCTATTCAGTCAGTCAAGTGCCATATGTGATACACGCTTGGGCAGAAGATTATCCCGCAGTAAGTTGCCATTACTTTCTGCGGTAGACTTGTTGCCAGCCAAGGATATAGAACCCAATCTGCCCTGTTATTTAACCCATAACTGGAAGAAAGAGACGGATTAATACTTTTCCCAATATTTTAGCGTGGAAGTGAATGCAAGGAATTTCACTGGAATTCGAACTCAGCTCCCCGACTTCTCGTTCCGAGCCGATATCCACTGCACCACAACGCACATCCATTGTTATTAAATGTCCCTTATTGTGATATTAAAAGAGAGAATTTTAAATGTAGATGATCCACCAATTAAAGCACTTTCTCCTTAATTTCACCTTAGCAAATTGCATCTTTAATGAATATTTTGTTCGGTAAAAGATTCTTTTATATTTATGTGATCATTAATTTCACAAAAAATGTTCCATTTTGTCATAGATTTTCCTTAAATTTGTTGATATATAAAAAATTACATATTGTTTTCTCCCACACAATTTATGATGGGCAAATTTACGCCATTTTAGATTTTTAGTTTTACGCAT
>JBBBDQ010000964.1:1020000-1042500 GCA_037127315.1 Ascarosepion bandense
TGTGTTTCAGATTCGTTCCGGTTTTCTAATTTAATTAGAGACCATAAACAAAGCTCGAATGACAAGGTTATGATGTCATTTCATATAGTTATTCTGTTTACAAACGTATCACTTCAGGATACCTTACAGACATGTAAGGATGTCTTTTATAGGGGTCACCTGAGTTCCCTCGTTATACCTGAGAGTTTATTATTGGAATTCATGTATTTTAGCTAATGAGGGAAGTGGAATGCAGTTTTAACGACATTGCGACAGTCTGTTTCATTCTTGAATGCAATCTCCAGGGCCTCCCGATTGAGTTCAACATGAAACAGACTGTCACCACTCGGTAAATGAAACACACACACACACACACACACATATATATATATATATAGAGAGAGAGAGAGAGGAAAGAATGGCAACCCGTGAAAATGGAAAGAACAATCTAAAAGGTTTTACTAATTAGTATAAATTATCAATAGATAGAAATAAAGAGTTCAATGGATATTATCAAGAGCAAATATATTGAGAAAAATAATCCATATAATTAAACGGTTATAAATCCAGAATTAAACGGTTCTAAATTCACAATTTCTGCAATGCAAAGGAATTTTTTTACAATTGTAACGTTCAGACCATTAATGAGTTTATATATATATATATATATATAGAGAGAGAGAGAGAGAGAGACAGAGACAGAGACAGACAGAGACAGAGACAGACAGACAGACAGACAGACAGACAGACAATTAGACAGACAGACAGACAGACAGAGAAAGAAAGAGGGACAGAGAGAGAGAGAGTTGAGGAGAGAAGATGAGATCGACATGTGAGATGGGCAAACATATTTATTCGGCACTTACCAAAGGCACTTTCCTAGAATAGATGTGAAGCATATGTAATAGTTACTAGCACGAAGTGTGAAATCGCCGTCCCAAGTTCAAATCCAGGTTTAAACTGCTGCGCTCACTTTCTCACTAATACCTGTGGAAAAACCATGACTCTGTTTCTCTCTCCCTTGCCTGCTGTGAGATTAATAGTAGAGAAGATCAGTCCTTCTAGCTCTGGATGGCGGTCAATTTAAAAGAAAGACAACTCAATTCAAATACGTAAAGAAAGCAATGAAAAAGCATTCCACTTCCAAGAAGTCATGGCAAATTGTAGATAATAAGAAACTGAATCTGTGGGGAGCCATGATCGTCTACACCGGAAGTGGTATGGTATTAAAAAAATTATAAATGGTTTAGATACACAAAAGGTAAGCCATTAGTATTTGTCTATATTTCTGAGATGAGGTAGTATTTACAGTATTTACATTATTCGGACTATTGTCCTCATCTTTGTTGCCATTTGGACAAATGGTCCAGTGGATATAGACGTTAATAAGTTCCTGTGACTTGACCCAAAGAGTTGTGAGTTCAATACCAGGCTACAGCAGTAGTGAATACGTAACTTACAGGGTTAGATAAAAATAACTCATGACTACCAAAAACAGGCTCTACGCAAAAGGGATGGAGATGCTATAACCCAGTGACTGTAATAAAGGGTTGAAGAAGGTCGGAGCTTACAACGGCCGAAACGTTGTACAAATGGCAACAAAGATAAGGACAATAGTTCGAATAATGTAAATACTGTAAACGGTATGCCAACGGTATGTTCTACATATATGGCCTAGTGCCAGACTAACCGAAGCTTTGTAAAAGGTATAAGAAATCACAAAGCTTCTCATTAATGAGTAAGATGCCATTCAATTGGGCCATTATCATTGCAACTAAACGAACTCGCTAACAACGGCAACAATAGAACTACCGGAAATTATTGTCATATTCCAATGTAAATAAAAAGTAAAAATAATAAAAAAAAAACATAAAGAAGAGTTGATGCAGTGGGAGAGCGGAAGTAAAGAGGAAGTGAGAGCCGTGTCATGGCCGCCAGCGACAGAAAATATTAGAGAAAATATACAAACACACACACACACACAGACAGACACACACACAGACACACACACACATACGCGCAATCTTTAACGTCCAACACCCGGTCACAAACGCATGCGCACAGAGGTCTGAATGAAAACGTTGTACAAACGCATGTACTTTACGGCCTCATCCTCAAGCAGGTGCAGAACATAGACAAAAGCAGAACAAACAAAGCACTTATATATTTACGCTGGAGAGAGCAAAGCGCTGAATGTCAGATACTTGAACGGTTATTGCGAAAGAGTGTAATCCGTTGAAATGCATACACGCGACTTTGTCGCGATTTTGTTATTCAACAGAATTTAGAAAACTATTTTCTAAGCTCAACTTCGTGTAACACGAGATACAGTTGAGCCGACAATATGTAACCGTAAATTATATGCTAACGGTTTCTTTTCTTGAACTTTTCGCTTGTGGAACTGCTCCATGCTTTCCAGCCAACTTTAATCTGCAAAAATTCAAATTCAATGTCAATCGCTATCTACCGTCCTCCCGATTACTCTTTTCCCGTTCATTTTTGCTTCTAATTATTCGACATTTTTGTAACCCCTTGTGTCTTAGTGGCTTTACTGTCTTGCTAGGGGTGATACAGATTTAAAATAAATTAATAAATAAACGTTATTTTAGAGGATATACGTGTTTAAGTAGACATCCCCCTTTTTTTCAAACAAAGAAGTCTATGCCCATCCGCTTTCATATAGAAAGTCTTATTAAAGAAAATATGCGTCTCGACAGAAATCAAACTTGCATCCCTTATCTTTTAACCAGGCTTAATTCCTTAACTACTCCAAACCGTACTGGATATGACGATAAACTGCATCCAGCAGCAAGGAACCATCTCTTTACTGTTGTTGCTCACAGGTTGCCCCCTAACATTGGGTGGTTAGATCACCCGTACATCCAAGCTTACAGCACCTGGTATTCTCAAGCGGTTACCCATCTATCTAGGTACTGACTAGGATCAACGTTGATTAACTTCGCTGATCGTACGAGGACCGCTCTTTGAAATTATGAGAAGGAATAAAGTTAAATAGTAGTAAAATGGGAGCTCATTAGCCGTAACAGTCAAGGAGCATAAAATACGATGATTAAAAACCGTGAATAAGGTAAAAAGGAACCACTCCACTATCTTTCTAAAGAAGACAAGACAATTTAGAAATAATATATCAAAAGAAATCTTAAGATTGCCTATGTCCTAAAGAGAAATTGTATTTTTTTCACAATAATCCAATAATTTATAAGTTTTTTTTTTGTTTTTTTTTCCTCAAATTGATGTTTCTATGCTTCAGCCTTCATCAGATGACTTTTGCGAGGAGAGGAGCTTCTTCACTTATGTTGTTTCACGTTTGTTCTTGGCATCATTTTAATTGTATCATTTTCCGAACTTCATTAAGCAAATATTGTTGATCACATCGTTTCGCTCGTTCTATTCTCTGGCCCCCATCAAGTAATTAAGAAACTATTATGACTGTTATTGTTGGTATCTACGTTTGTCTGTTTTCCACTTGTTTCGTTTTTCGGTCTTCATCAGTTAAATACACTTGAAAACACTACTCCTTTTTTCTTTCTTTCTTTCTTTCTTTTCTTTTTTTTTTTTTTTTTTTTTGGTTCTTCGCCCGTTTCATTCTCCGGTCCTCAGTAAGTGATTTATTTATTTATTTATTTTTCTATTTCTTCACAACGTTCCACCTGTTTAATTTTTAGGTTTTTGATAGTTAAATATGTCTGACAATTCATTGTTGCTGCTGCTGTTTCGCCAATTTTATTTTCTGGTCTTCAACAAGTGATTTATTTATTTTATTTTTTATTTCTTCATACTGTTTCGACTGTCTCATTTTCCGGTCTACTTCAGTTGATTATTTTCGACTGTGCTCACCTATGTTGTTGCTGTTTCGCCCGTTTCATTCTTCTACCTGCAATTAGAGATATATCCATTTTTCACCACATTATGTCGACTTTTCATTTCGACCCAGTCTGTCCTGCTATCAAACCCTAGTTGTGGAGGCGGTGAAAGGGATTAACACCATTGCCAACTGTATTTGCGCGTATGTGAATGTAACGAGCCCTATGGTTATCTTGCTGCTGCTCTTTTCTTCTTCTTCTTCTTCTTTATTTCCTTCTCTGCCTTCTTCTTCTCTTCCTCCTCCTCCTCCTTCTTCTTGGCTTGTCATTGAAAGGACCTTTCCCTTGAAAATATCGAAAGATATCTTTTTCTTCTTCTCCCCTCCTCCTTGATCTTCTTATTCTTCTCTTTTTCTTTCTCCTTTTTCTGTCCTCCTTCTTCTACTCCTCCTCCTCCTCTTTCTTCTTCTTGCCTTATCAACAACAAGACTTTTGCATCAAGATAACGTCGGATTTATTTTTCTCATCCTCCTCCTTCTCCTTCGTATTCTTCTCCTCCTCCTCCTCCTTCTTCTTCTTCTTTTCGTTCTTGGTTTTCCAATGACAAGACTTTTTTTTCATGATGATATCAAAGGATGAGTTATATTAAAAAAATTTTATGAACACATTTTAATCTTTCAACTACTTATTCACACCAAGGTGTGTGAAAATAAGGTAATCAGTTCAATTCAGTCACCTGATATATTCAGTTCTATTCAAAATGGCTTTTGGGGAAAGGACAACAAAGAAAGCGATTAAAATTCCCAATATAATAAAAAAAGAAATGACACCAAAAAATAAAACGAGCAGTAAATTCAACTGAAAAGTATTTACAATGCAAGAAAAGTGTCCCGCATGATAATAGGACTTGTTGAAATCAAGGTTGAGAGACCTGTAAAACTATTTCTTTTAATTTCACGTTAAGTAAGGCGATAAAGCCACTAAGACACAAGGGGGTTACTGAATTAGAGAGAATAAGGGAAAATATTATGAAAGCAAACAGAAAAAACAAGAATTAAGATGATAGAAAATAACGATTAACATTGACATTAAATTTTCGAAGATCAAAGTAAAAGCTAGACTTTTCTATCTTTTGCTTCTCAATAAACTTTGATCTTCGAAAGTTTAAAGCCAATGTTAATCGTTATTTTCTATCATCTTAATTCTCCCAAGCGAAAAGTGCAAAAGAACAAGCTGTTTGAATAGAACTTGCGGTTATATTTGATCATTTCAACTGTAAAAGGATGAAACCTCGCCATCAATCTAATACAGTGCTTAAATTCATAATGTTCATAGAGAAAAATTTATGAGAGCAATTACCAAGAAAACATTTCTAGAAAAGGCTCAGGGAAGCTACGTTATGGTAGTGGAAAAGTGACTTAAGCCGAGGTGCCATGTGAGTACCAATAATATTGCATATTCTTCTTTGTATTTTAAATATGTGTGTTTCTGCCATATATTTCTGTAAATGTATGGCAGAAGCACAAGACCTGGTACGGCGGCAATATTTAATAAATAAATATATATATATATATATATATATATATATATATATATATCAAATAGTCAGTGCGATAGGTGAAACACGTTTGGACGATCATGTCTCTTTCGATTCATGACTGACTAGGCAGAATATTTTCTCGCAGCAGGATGACGCTTCTTTCTGCGGTATACTGGTTACGAACCGAATCTATAGGACCCAGTCTGACCTGCTATTCAACTCTTAGCTGGAGGCGAGGAAGAAGAGATTGATTCATACCTTTTCCAATGATATTTGCACGTAAATAAATGCAACGAAACCAACTGAAATTTGAACTCGGCTCTTCAATTTCTCATCCCGAGCCACTCTCATTTGCACTAAAACGCATTCCATTAAGTAATGCCTCATTTTTTTTTTTTTTTTAGATAAGTGGGGATTCAAAATGGCTCCAGTGTAACAAAAATTCAATTTATTTTTTATAGTTTTTATTCTCACTCTAAAACTCTGTCGGTTTGTTTAATACTTCTTATCTCAAACTTTTGTCTCCTTAATATCCATCTCAGTTGAGGTTCTACCATTAAAAGAGTGGAGTAAACCTAATTATTCTATAATTTGCTGAATGATATGTAAAGAAATATAATGGTCGGATCATTCTGTAATATAACAATCTGGCCCCACCCGAGGAAGTGATGCAAGCGATGGTGTTTTCCATCGGTGAAGGGGGCGGCGAAGCGACAAGACAGGTGTTTGTGAAATACATCCTGTCGAAGCCGGAGCGGATGTCGTTTTGACCTTATTTCCGACAGCGGCGGAAATGGCTACAGAAGCAAACAGATCAGGTGCCTCTTAGAATTACGTGGGCGTTGCGTGGGCGAGGCAAAAACCGGAAGGAAAGTCCCGGTTCTAGAGGACTATATAAAGACCTCGACACACGGATTCGCCAGTAGCAGAGAGCGGCCGGTGGAAGCAGAGAGAGACAACACAGGCCGACTACACTCCCGTCAACCCAACTATGTGCCTCTCACCCTTCCGTTCTCTATTCCACACAGTTCGTCGTCATTAATAAAAATATAACCTTATATTTTTATATATGCGTGTTTGTTGTTTTGTCGTCGTACGGCGATATATAACAATTCTACTGTTTTCTCTAAAATACTTCAAAATGTGTTACCAACGCTAAGGATAAATTCGAAGTATGAGGAATATAGCCAGAGCACATGTTGAAAATTTTCAATAAATTTTTGACATAAGAATTATAAAACTACTTATTTATATCATAATAAAATAATAACATAAAATTGGAATAGTTCCTTCTGGGAAACCTTCTATGCACTCAACTTACCCTAGCCTAACACATGCGTGTAATTGTACGGTATTTCAGAAGGATCAAATTCACAAATGGCTTGTGAGACTAGCTCCATAAGCATAGTGAAGGTCTTGTGCCACATCTAAACGGCGCTTAGAAAATTGACTATAAGCATAGCGAGGCATCTTATATATTATATATTATATTACATTGAGCACTGTTCTATTAACACTAGAAAATATTAATCTGTGTGTACCTGCGTGCATATCCATATGCATATTTATGGATATCCATACTTATATATATATATATATACTGTTTGCTGCCAGAATGAAGCAGCGCATAGCATCCTCCAAGTTCGGTACCAAAGACTACTGGCGCCTCTGTAAGCGCGTGCTTAGCAAGAGTAAGTCCTCAATACTCCCACTAATAAACGAGTATGAGGTCCTCACTTCCTCAGCGGACAAGGCTGAATGCTTTGTCCGTAGATTCTCCACCAATTCGACTCTGGATTCGTCTGGAATCCATACACCCGATTTCCCAACTAGAACTTAGGCCCAATTGAATGACGTCCACATCACGCCCTCGCTGATTTCTAGCATAATCTCAAAACTGGACCCTCACAAAGCGAGTGGTGGGGACGGAATACCAATCATAGTTTTGAAGAATTGTGCCCCTGAACTCTCCTCTATCCTTTCTAAGCTCTACAACCTCTGCCTATCTTCCTCCTGCTTTCCTGCCTGTTGGAAGTCTTCGTCTGTGACTCCACTATTCAAGAGCACTGGTGAACCATCGGACCCCGCAAATTACCGCCCCATCAGCATTCTTCCGATCTTCGGCAAAGTGTTCGAAGCTATTCTTAATACCGAGGTCGTTCAGCATCTCACAGTCCACGGGCTCTTCTCGGAGAAACTATATGGCTTCGGCTTCACCAGGTCTACTGCTGATATGCTAACGACTATCACCGAGTATATATACCAGGCTCTCGACAAGAATGGTGAAGCCCGAACCGTCGTCTTAGATATCTCTAAAGCATTCGACAGAGTATGGCATGACGGCCTTCTACGGAAACTGCAAAGCTATGGCATGACGGCCTTCTACGGAAACTGCAAAGCTATGGCATAACTGGACTTTTGTTGGACTTAATCCGGTCATTCCTCTCTAACCGCACACTGAAGGTGGTATTAAACGGACATGCCTCCCAGAACTACCCTACAAACGCGGGTGTACCCCAAGACTCTACCCTAGGTCCTACGCTCTTTCTAATCTATATCAATGATCTCCCCGACGCCATAAGATCACAAGTAGGCATGTACGCCAATGATACCACAGTTAACTCTCGCCTCGATCAAAAATCTGGTGTTGGTGACAAGGCGAACCTCGCTGCCGAGCTGGAGAAGGACCTCCAAACCGTGGTGGATTGGGGTAAGAAATGGCTAGTAAAATTCAATTCTTCCAAAACGAAGCTGCTGTCAATTAACCACCACAGACAACCGCACCTCCCTCCCATTAGCATGGGACAGGCTTGTCTCCCAGAGAGTAAATCACTACGCCTGCTTGGCCTGACACTCTCAGCGGACCTCAAGTGGAATTACTACGTCGAATCTATTGCTAAATCCGCAGCTATGAAGGTCGGCTCTCTGTGCAGGGCCCGGAAATTCTTTCCGCCTGAATTTATCCTGCAATTATATAAATCCACTATACGCCTGTGTATTGAGTACTGCTGCCACATCTGGTCGGGTGCCCCTTCTATTCTTCTCGGGATTCTTGACAAAATACAGCGAAGAATCTGTAATGTGATTGATACCGACTTGGCTGACCGCCTGCAGTATTTCTCTCACCGGCGTGACGTGGCTTCCCTGTGCCTCTTCTATAAATACTTTCATGGCTTCTGCTCTGACGAACTTAAATCACTGGTGCCCCCTAGATGTGAATTTGCACGAGATACTAGATTGGCAACTAGGTCCCACCCTTTTACAGTGAAACCGATGAAATGTAACCGCAATTTCTACTCCAACAGCTTCTTTCCTCGCACTTCCCGCCTGTGGAATTCCCTACCGCATGCTTGCTTCCCCGACGGCTACAACCTTCAGGAGTTTAAATGTAAGGTCAATAGACACCTCCTAACACACTAACTCAAACCCACTCTCTCCAACTCTCTCCCTATGTACATCCTAAGTCGTCTACCACCCGCCTTCTGACATTTCCCATACCCAATCGCTCTATGTAACCCCCTGCGCTATAGTGGCAGTGGAATGCCTTGCTTGGGGTGACACGATTAATATATATATATATATATATATATATATAAACATGTTTCACTTTAACGAGCTTTTTCAAAGATTTTTAAAGACGATTGTTTTTTTAAATCTGTATGTTGGAGTATGATTTCATTGGTTAGATATGTGTCACGTGTAATAAAGCAATGGATATTTTAAATCTAATGGAATAATATCTCAACATACTGTCCCTGTGTTTTTTTTTTAAATTTAAGTTTTTTAAATCATTTGTCTGTAAAGATTTCTAAAGAGTCTCGTTAAAGTGAAACATGTTGAATTAAAGAGACCTTTTTTTACCTGTTCTTTATTTATTCTGTTCATCTTGTCGGATTTCGATCTTTATATTCAGCTAATGTACATATATAGAAAAAGTCTTCAACAAAAACAATGTCGAAGTCAGTTATAGTTGCGTTAAGAACATAGATAAATATATTTCACAACATAATGCTATGATATCAGATACATACCTGGCCTACATAAACAACATCCGCCTCCCAACTAATGACAGCAATGACCCTTCTAAAAATAACTGCACCTACCCAAAAAATAAATAGTATCTGTCCTTTGAATGGCCAGTATATGTCCGAAAGTATTGTTTATAGAGCTCGAATTTTTTCGGATGATAATGATGATACATTTTACTTTGGAAGTACCTCTAACAGGTGGAAGATAAGATTTAACAACTACATGATATCTTTAAACAACAGTAAATACAGTAAAAGAACTGCTTTATCCATACATTATTGGAAATTAAAAATTCGACAAGAACCCAATTATTACCTGGAATATCGTAGCTAAACCCAAACCTTACAACGGAAATAGAGATATATGTAACTTATGCCTTTTAGACAAACTTGTCATCTTAAACCATATCAATGTTCCTAAGTTACTTAAAAAAAAAACGCGATTCAATGACCACATGCTATCATAGAAAAAATACTTGCATAAATTCTTAAATTCAGATTGATATAGATTCCTCTATACGTTAGCCCCTTTTCTCTCTTTCTCTCTTTCTTCCTTACTTTCACTCTTTCTTTCCGCCACAAATATTACTTTTAACAATTCTGAATTAAGTTACTTTAATTTTAGCTTCCCGCATTGTTTAATTTTTTATTTTAATTCTAAACTTTACTTTTTAATTTTTATTTTTACTTTTATTTTTATTTTATTCTATTTTTATTTTTATATTTTATAATTTTCACTTTTTATCTACATATAAAATTAGAATATTTAAATTTCTAAATTTTTACGTTTTATGCTTTACGCCTCTTTTTATCTTCTTCTCTCTACACTATAATTTTTTTGTATTTTATATTTTAATTTTAAATTCCAACTTAAATTTTTCGCTACATGTAGTCTCCTAATTTTTTAAGTTTTTAATCTTGTAACTAAAAAAGCAGGAACTTAACTGTGTAAGTTTTAATTCCCATGAACATCGAGTGAACTTAAATTCAAACATATTAAACTGTCAGTTTAAAATATGCACCAAATGATTGCATAACGCATGAAATTACGTGTAGTGCTATAGACGTAGACCAATAAGCATATTTATTAATATATATATATATATATATATATATATATATATAATACAGCTCTGTTCATACAGTGAACACTGTTTTATTAATATCAGAATAATAATGCTATACATATGTGCACTCTTATATGTATATTTGTCAATTCAAGTCACTATATATATATATATATATATATATATATATATATATATATACTTAATAACTCTGTTATATTACATTAAGCATTGTTAAGACTAGAAAATATTTTTTATATGTGTGTACCTGTATATATTTATTGATATCAATAACTATATATATATATATATATATATATATATATATATATATATATATATTAGTCATCCACATACAAGCCTGTTTTGCTGTATCACAGCTCATCAATGTGGCTAGACATCCACTTGCTTCTAGCCGGGGTCGAAACTGGACCGATTTTGGTGTCCAAAAAGGATAAGCAATTAGGTAAAATCCCAAACTCCGATCCTGTTAATTTTAGTAATATTAAAATTGATCAAGATGGAGGGCTTGATGTAAATAGTGTCGTCAGTCGTTACCTTGGATACTAAGTAAGTTTTTTATATCTTATTTTCTTTGTTAACTTACCCCTGTCCACCATCTTTGTCTTCTCTTTCCTTTCCTTTCTCCTTATCACTTCGTTCCCTGTGACACTGTTTAATTTTTAACTTTTGGTTCTTACAGAGGAATTGTAAAGTTTTCTAATATCGAGTCATGTCTGTGTCTGCTTTTCCCCTTTTTATGTCGGGCTGTCAATTTTTTAAAACCCGTTTTTAAGTTCCTGTGTATGGATAAGTTTTTGGGCTACTCCCGGTATAGAAATTTTTCAACATATCTGAATTAATAAAGTTTTGTTTTCGACTGTTGCTGATGGAGCGAGAATTATCTCACTGAAATGGCCATTCAACGAAATTATAATTCGCAAATTTTTAATTACTTTATATATATATATATATATATATATATATATATATAATACCAAAACGAAGTGCTGGTTGAACCAGCAGACGACAGATCAGAAAAATAAATAAATAAATAAATATATATATATAAATATATATATATATATATATAAAACGTTCGCCCGGCTGGCAACCCTCAGGTCAAATCCTGGTCGATACGGCACCAATTGTGATGCCTTATGCCCGGGGCCGCTCGTCTAATTGTGACGCTCGTTCTCGTCGACGGTCGCGATGATCCCAGTTATGACACTGCCACCCGGTTGGCTGGTTGGTTCAGTCGTTCTTGCTGGTCGTGACGATCTTGTCCGATGATGTCGTCACAAGAGCTGGTTTACAAGACGTCTCTTGCAACAACGCATCACTGTCCCACGTTGTGAATTGATCCCAGAGGTCGCGTCGTGCAATCTTAGTAGTCGTCTGCCCATCCAAAGCCAATCCGGACACTGGTGTATAGTTGTGGTTTAAAAAGATAAATACGGCACAAAAAAAAAATTAATAAAATAAATGAACAAGGTCGATCACGCTTGGAGAGTTACGAAGAATGTCTTTATATAAAAAAAAAAAGAACAATGTTTTTTTGTTTTTTTTTACATGAGCACATAATATAGTTGTCGGAATGTTGGTTTACAACAAAGAGAGAGAGAGAGAGAGAGAGAGAGAGAGAGCGTGTTTTCAAAATCTGAGAGTTTCCAATCTTCAAAATATTTTTCAAAATAAGAATGTTTTTTAAGTTTCATTAAAGTAACAGAACTCTCCAATTCTCGTTAAGGTCTTTTCACGTATTCATTAAATTTTCGTTAAAGTCTTTTCTCATATTCTCTATAATCTATGTCAATTCTCTATGCAACTTCTAAGATAACAACGTTCTTTTCAGGTCCTTATCGGAATTTAACGGAGTTTACCGAAGTAGAGCGAACGAGGAATCAGAATTTCCGATTCTTCCATGATTTAAAAAAAAAATAACGTTCTTTCGGGATTCATATCGAAGGCGCATTATTCCAAATTAACTCTTTAAGTTAATCGGCGACAGGCTTAATTCGAAATTAACTCTTTAGCCATAAGTTCTATGGTAGCCGTGTATAGAGAAAATGGGAGTCACGCTGTTTAAGTATCTCCTACAACAGATTCGCAGACTTGATATTCAGACAGTTTGTTCAGTTCAACAAGCTGTGACTATTGAGTCGACATTAACGAGCTCAGCTTAGTATGGTGCAAGGCGATTTTAAAAATAATTGTTTGGAAGACTATAAGAGCATTTTGTGTCTACCTAAAAAAAAAAGAATTCGGAAGTTTTTACACTGGCACGTTTACCTACAAGTTGCATCAGTATGAACGACTCAACCATTAATTGTTGTCAATATTTCTTTGCGAATTTTGCCGTGTGCATAATACGAAAACGTTTGAACAAAAAGGCAAGGTTCGTATTATAGACGTACACGTCTTCAGAATCTTTTACTCAGCTTAAAAAATATCTTATTTGAAACTGCAAATTTCAATACAATGAATCACAAAGTAAGCAGGTGTTGATAACAATTGTTTACAAAAGGCATTCGGAATAGTGGCAGTATTTCTTCTTTGCGAATCACCTCAAGAGAATGTCTTTTGTCTCAAAGACAGGAAATTCACTGAAATTTATTAAAAAGGGAACGCACAAGATCTGTCATGTTTTGAGAACATTAAATATTACAACAAAGGCCAAACTATTGTATGAATGATGTACTTTTTTTATAATTTTCATTGAAAAATAGGACGATTATTCACGTGACCAACAGAAGGCAGGATGTGACACAAGGTCGTTTTTGTCGTGTGATATTCATATACATAAACTCCGACATAATTATTTTGCTATATAAATAGTATACACTGGTGTATGTAATTTTAAAACCTAAAATATTACGATAATTCATGTGGATATGACAGAAATGTTAATGGATGATATGGTACAGCTTCGAAAATAAAATAACATTGGGATTGCTACATTACAGTGTCGTATGTAATTCAAGGTTGTAATTTAATACTTGGATTTAGTATTTGTCTATGCTACTGAGATGAGGTAGTATTTATACCTTTCGAATTGTCGTACTCATCTTCATTGCCATATTTACGACGTTTCGGCCTTCTTTAGGTGCTAGGAATTTTTAACCGAACCAGTATATCATTCTCATTCCATGTGCAATGCCACTTCCAGATGCCACGTAGTTCTCTCCCTTTAACTCAACTAAGTTTTTTGTTCACCACTGCTGTAGCCAGATATTGAACTCACGACACTTTAAGTCAAATCACAGGAACTAACCAACTCCTATATCCACTAGGCCATGTGTTGCTAGCACCTGAAGAAGTAAAGACGAAACGTCGTAAACATGGCAATAATGATGAATAGAACAGTTCAAACAGTGTAAATACTTGTTTACACTTAGTAGTCTTGTACTAATAGGCAAATATGATTACTATCGTCTGACGCGGTTCTAGATATGGGTGTGAGAAAATGGTGGGCTAATTTTACCAGTTCTGAGTCGAGTCTCATACTCATCAGTGCATGGAGATGATCATTGTCTTCGCATCTTAGACCATAGTAACAATAGTGGGAAAACTAATTGCGATGTGAGATGCAAGATTTTGAAGAAAGTTCAAACACCGTCGTTATGAAGTTTTGCCTTATGATGAATCGACAGGGGATCGAAATTCTCCTCTTTACAGAATGTATTGTCGTCGTCGACTCCCTAAGAGCATAGTTAGGATCAATCTATCTTCGAAATTGAGTCCGAAGGTGGATTCAAATGTCGATTCTTACTCTGAGGCAGCAATTGTTCCCGGAGGACGCAGTATCTCTGTCAATCGTATTCTCTCTTGTTTCTTTGTTTTTTGCTTGAATCTAGTTCTCTCTCTGCATTTCTAAGCGGGTTGTGTCATACCAGACGTTAAAATTTTACAAGTGCTCGTTTGCGTCTATATCCTTCTGTTAGCACGGTTATCAGACCTTGCACAGGCACATTTGTGTTTTTTTAACAACTACAGAGTTAATTTGTGGTTTATGCAGCAACTAGAGATCAGAGAGCCGAGTTCGAATTCCAGTTGAATTCGTTGCATTTACTTACGCACAAATTCCCTGAGGAGATATATGAATCAGTCGCTTCTCCCTCTAACTATGGGTTAAATAGCAGAATAGATTGGGTTCTGTAGTCTTAGTTGGCAACCAGTCTACTGCAGAAAGTAATAGCAACCTACCGCGGGAAAATTTTCTGCTCAGTCAGTCATGTCTCTTTCGAGACATGATCGCTCAAGCGTGTATCACGTATAACATTTATCGATTGATTAGGAGAAAAGAATTAAATAGTAAAACATATTGGGTTTTATAGTCTTTGTTGCCAACCAGTCCACCTCAGAATGTAATGGCAACCTACTGCCCAGTCAGTCATGTCTCTTTCAAGACATATTTGCTTTACCGAGCAGATTTTACTTTTTGTTTTAAGTTTCTCAGAAAGAAAATAGCATAACATATTTGAACAAGGAAAATACACTCAATACCTTGGTCCCAATGACTTATAACTTTTTGCTAGCCGAACCATAGACGGCTTCTGAACAGTTTTGTCTATTCAGTTTCCCTCAGAGGATTTGGGGGAATGTGTGGTTTTGTTTTCATGGACTTTCTAACAGGGATCATCCCTCCATACTGATATAATCAATTAGCCACCTCTTTAAAAAATCAGATGAGATTTAAACACGTTCTAATGGTGAAAACGGTAACGTTATAGCTCCACCATACTTATATCAGGGTGCAAATGCTAACGGATTAAAATCCCGTTCCCACACCAATCTATTAACACGCACATGCACACAAATACAGAGAGTTTTGCCCAGACTGAATCGCATAAACGCGAGCACAAAGATATGCACACAAATATAAATGTACTTCACTCACAAAGATATAGAACCAACAACCACTTTCTCATGAACAAATGTCGCAAGCCTCCCGCTGCTCTATTGCTATCTCCGTGGAAAGTGTTCAAACAAACTTCTTTTTCTATGTGCATTGTCCTGTCAGGACGTAGACGATCATGGCTTTTCACATCTCCCTATCCCTGGTGGCTCTTAGCACGCTTCCTTCTGTTACACCACGCAACCCCCGTTTTGTCATCCACCTGCTCATACCCTTCAAATATGTTA
Organism: Ascarosepion bandense; assembly: GCA_037127315.1. Lineage (NCBI taxonomy): Eukaryota > Metazoa > Mollusca > Cephalopoda > Sepiida > Sepiidae > Ascarosepion > Ascarosepion bandense. The sequence continues at coordinate 1,035,584 of JBBBDQ010000964.1, forward strand.
TCCGCTATTTTTCCCTGTCTCTTTTTCCTTCTATCTGGCCTGTTAGTATCAGGTTCTCCAATCCCTCCTTCCTCATTGCATGTCCCAGGAACTTTAGCAGTTTCTTCCTGATGCTCAGACAAACTACATTTCTCAATTCCGCCGGTTCTGAATTTATGGCTAGAAATTGCCATACTACACACATTATAACAAACAATACTTATTCCTTTCGATTTTCATTGGTAAAATATAAGTTCCACTCGAACATTTTCTTTGAACAGACCACTGTTTTTTTGAACTGACTCCTAAGAGGAAACTTTACAATTTTAATTCAAGTCTCGTGTCAACCTCACATACCTCCATAAAATGTGACTCATACTCAGTAACCCTCTAGCTCAAGTGGTTCTTGGGCCTTGTGCAGGGTAAACATCAGTGTAGAAAGCATCGTTGTAAAAGCTAGCTGGTTTTGTCTCTTCGTTATCTATCTATCTATATAGCAAGCTAGCCAGCTGCCTGTTTATCGGCTTGTCCATTTCTGTGTCTTCATTATTTATCTAAATCTATTTCTTTCTTTCTACTGGTACCTTTCTATCTATCTATCTATCTATCTATCTATCTATCTATCTATCTATCTATCTATTTGCAAGAGCTGCTTCAATTATTAGATGTCTTTTCAGCTCAATCACTCATCTCATAACATTCGCTCGACGTGTTTAATGAGAAAGTGACCAGAAAGATTATGTCGAAAAATAAATATTTATTGTGTAAATTAAAATTGCTTTGATCAGATCAAAAATGGAGTACTGCTACTATATTTGGCTAGTGAGTGACTACTTTCTAGTGTCGATAGAGTTCAAAAGTATCTCTACGTTCTTGTGGGTGGTGACAAATTACTTTCTATTCTACAACCTCTTTTTCCACTGACGAAACGCCGCACGCCTTTCACAGCTCTGTCGCTATTTCCATGGTGAGTGTTCAGGTGAACTTTGTTCCTTATTTTAACCAGTTCTAAACATTACAGCTAAAACTCGCCATACCAAGCATTCCATTCATATTCCATTGGTCAGATGTAAGTTCATCTCGATCAGCTTCTAACTACAAACCGCTTCTTTGGGGAACCAACTCCTAAGAGGATACTTCCTCAATCATTAGAACTTTAATTTGTTCAAGTCCAGGGTTTATCGTCATCTTCCCCATATATCCGCATGAAACTGTGCTATCTAATCTGTAATCATCTAATTTGAGTGGCTCTCATGACTTATGTAGAGTGATCATCATTGTAAAAAAATACTTGTTTTTAATCAATTTATCCTATGCAAAGCGATAATGCCTCTAAGACGCAACAAGCTACTGGGAATGAAAGAGAATGAAAAGACTTTAGGTGGAACCGGAAATCAAATACTGAACAGGTAACAAGGTATAAAACTCTATTCCTGTTTTAAAACAAAGTGGAGAGGAGTATGAACCGGACGATATTAAGGAGAGAGAAAAAAATGAAAAATTGAAAAATAGTAAATAAAATTTCACAGTTCAGGCCAAGATTTGAGAAGAATAGAACTAAAGTAGACTTTAGAAAGAACCGGAAATCCAGTCCTGAACAGTGACCAGATAAAAAGGACTAAACCTCTACTTCTGTTCAAAAAACGGAGAGGGGTGTGAACCGGACGATATTGAGGAAAGAGAAAAACATTAAAAAATAGTAAATAAAATTTCAAACGGAACCGTTAGAAGTATAGTACATTTTCTAAGGACCGCTTAGATGTGGCACAAGGCCGAAAGCATGGGGTACCCGGTGAGGATAGAACTCCCTACTTAGTTATAATAGGTCCGAGTGAGACAAGTTTGCTAACCATTGAGGTGCCCGCCGTTTGAAGTACATGATTAAAGTAGACTTTAGAAGGAACTAGAAATCCAGTCCTGAATAGTAACCGCGGTACTTTTGTTAAAAAAACAAATTGAATTGTGAACCTGCATTTACAAAGAAATATTGCTAAAATATATATGTATATATCCAAACGGAATCTGCCTGGGACATCAGTATTGGAAACACTGTCTCTTATCAACTGCCAAACCATGTTTGTCAGCGACAAAAAAAGTACAATTCTATTAACAAATGAGCAAACTCTGTCCATGCATGAAAAGCAGTTAAGCCTGCCTGCCTGCCTTTCATAAAACGACACTACACTTGAAGGTCGATCCGCCGTAAGGAGTGGTAGTTTCTCGAAATGTTTCAAAAGAGAAATATCTTCACGATTAATGTACCAGAATATCTATTACGATTTTTCTTCTATCCAAAACGAAATTTGCTTTCACCAGGATCGCTTGTCTTCAAAAGGTCATTGAATATCGGTAAGCAATTTTTCTGCATTGAAAAACGAACACTTCTAAACCATTTATGTTTTTTGTTTTAATTTAATTTTTCTTGTTTTTTTTTTGTTTTCATTCTTTTGAATTTTTGTTTTCGTTTTGTTTTCATTGTATTGTTTTGTGTTTTTGACTTCTCATGAAAATACATCTTAAACAGAGATCTGCGAAATCTTTTCTTTCTGTACGAACGTTAAATTTTCTATTTACGTCAATCTAAAACGATCGCTGTAGAAAAAAAAGGAAAGACACTCGGATCATGTTAGAAGTCCTTCTTCTTCTTCTTCTTCTTCTTCTTATTATTATTATTATTATTATTATTATTATTATTATTATTATTATAATTATTATTATTATTAAATCTAACATATGCCGTTTGAGTGAGATGACAGGAACGGATATATGAGATGATGAATGAAAAGTGGGGGTATACTTAAACTGACTAGTTCACTCGTAAAAGAAGGAAATAATTTTGTGGAAGGGGGTAATTTTTATAGACAAGCATTTATTAGACCATCCTTAAGACACGCCATTTCTTTTTCAGAACCGAAAAATATAAATTACTTTTGCGTATTTATTATCCTTGTTTCCCTTTCCTGTTTTTTTTATTTTATTAATTTTTTATTTTATTTTATTTTATTTTTTTTTTATTTTTATTTTTTTTTTGTCATCGCACACGGTTGCTTAAATCTTCGATCTTTCTTCTGATGAGAGAAGAACAAAAACCGGGCATCTCTCTCTCTCTCTCTCTCTCTCTCTCTCTCTCTCTCTCTCTCTCTCTCTCTCTCTTTTCTTTTAATATGCCTGGTTTATAACATTTATTATATGATGTGCTTCCAATAAGATCTTTCGAAATATTAATCAGAATGTCTTTTTTCTTTTTAGCCATAAACTCTAAAGTGCTTAGAAGTCCAACGGGTAAAAATTATGGAGTTATTTTTTCTTTTCCTAAACATAATAATTTTTCAAAATGGCTACTTCACGGGAAACATGGAGAAAGCAAAGAGCTGTCATAGAATTTATCGAATGATAAAGTGCTGTAAATATTCACGAGGGGTTAAAATGAAAAACCATGGAACTATTTTTCTTAAAATTCATGTTAATTCACAGATAATAAATAAAAGGCTTCTGTGTCGAGTAATGATCATTCCAGTCATGAAGGAACATGGCATTTTAAATACTGAATATCTATGAAAAGGTTGTTTTGAATGTCAGCAAAGCAGGCAGATGAATCAATAGATTTAAGAGCATTCATAGATAAAAAAGAGAAACTGACTCCATAGTGGCAGGTTATCTGCTGTTCTGGATGGATATAAGAGCAATACTTTCATTGCACCTGAAAACACTTTTGAAAAACTATCTCAGGTAAGCTACGGTAATGCCTGCAATTTGGCTATTTAAATGTCTTTGCAAGCCAGCTAATTCGGGCGGCTTTTGCGACGTTGCAGGTGCGTTATATTTTGACTGGGGACATTTGACGTTGCGACCATGTTTCGGTAGTGTTACAATCAATTGTTTTCCAGATTCCAAACTGGCCGCTCGTCTCCAACGTTTCCACGGCGTCATTGTAACGTTACGAAAAGCCGCAGCTGAAATATCCCGCACGATTCAATTATAACATCAGAATACTTTCTCTTCATTTAACAATGTGTGTATAAAGGAAATTTCTTTTCGTCCCTTTTTTAATTGAAAATCACTGATTCAGATTATGAGTGCCTGCCAGAAATATCTATAGAGTTGTCCAGAAAGTTCATGCCAATTTTTAAGGGAAATTAAAGAAGAATACAGCTCTTTTAGTTACACAACGTTTCTCCCATTTTCCCTTAACGTAAAGATTCCATCTTCCCTAAATTCCGGGGGGGGGGGGGGTTCGCGGAAAAAACTTATTACGGTGTTTTTTATGTCTTCAAAAACTTTTAAGATTTACCATTCAGATTAAAATAATCTCAATGAAGCTAAATAAATAAATATCCTCAGGAGGAATGTCTGGTGAATATAACGGGTGGGGTAACAAATTTCTTGTCAAGCTACAACAAGTTTTACTGAGTCACCAAAGAAACGTCTGGCATAATCCTGATGGAAGCAACACCTTTCCAGTTCACCAAATCTGATCATTTATCTTGAATTGCTGCCTTTAGCTCGACCCCTTGTGAGCAGTACTTTTCAGAATTAATTGACTGGTTACTTGGTAGAAGCTCATAGTAGAGCATATCTTTCCAATCCTCTTAAATACACAGAATGACTTTTTTTAGGATGAAGAACTGCTTTTGGTGTCGCTAAAGTTGGCTCACGCAGCTTACTCCAGGATTATTTTCTCTGAAAATTGTTGTAAAGGTTTTGAGTTATTTAGTTTGAGTTTTGTTTAACGACATATCAACCTCTGTGGGTTATTTAATGCCAAAAACATGGGGGTTTAAGATATTTCTTTAATGTTCGGTTATAGTGAGAAGGTTGATTTAGTCAAATTTTAATGAATTTTTTTTGTTTTTATTCTTTTTTATTTTAGAAAAGTGAAAATGTCTTTTAGTTTTGTATTCAAAAATGTTTTGCTGAGAATAGTTTTTTCTTCATTCAAGAATGTGTTATGAAAAAGTGATTTATTGGTAAAGTTTTTCCTTCAAAAATGTATATTTTTCTATAAGAGTTTATTTTTGTGTATATATTTCTATAAAGTGTATTTTTATACTTTCATTGTGTTTTGACCTTCAGTTTGGGGGTTAATTATTTGCCTAACAGGTGCTAACACTCCGGGTCAGGGTGGACTTGGGAACAACAGCAATTAGGAGGTGGTTCCATGCTCCTCACAACCAGAGGTCTTGCTGCCGGATGCAGTTTACTGTCTTGCCCAGGACTATGATGTAAAGGATCCATTTCTCATCAACCATTACAAGATGCTTAAAAATGGTGCATTTTCATTGCATTTAAACAGCAAATCACAGATAGAAATGCGACCCAAAAGATTCTTTTCACTCAGGTCATGTTGTATCCAAACATTTATAGGGATTTGACTATCCAAGTTTAACTTACTCATATATGGATGATTTTGCTAAATTTAGTGTTTCCGTCTATTCCCGCGTTTACGTATTATTCTCAGTCAATATCTTGATTTAGTTGTTAACTGTAGTATGGGGGTCTGCCTGAGTGTTCTTCTTCAATAAGACTACGATAACCAACTCTAAACTTAGCCAACCATTCCCGTACAGTTCCTTCAGCTAAAACACCTTCAACATACACGGTATATATCTTTTTGTTGCTTGCGCGGCATTTTTGACTTTACAGTAATAAAAAAGTATCACGTTTCTAAAATGTACCTTATAATCTTCCATTTTCATAGAGAGGGAAAACTGACCTCAATTAAGTAATTCTAAAGAAATAGTTTGAAGTCTGCTCTAATCAGAAATGTAAGTATATATCTGTCGATAAATTTGGCGTCTTAGAACATGAACGGCTAAAAATCGGCATGAAATTTCCGTACAACAATAGTTTCTCTTCCTATAACGTTACACTGTGGTGTATTAGCAACCTAATCAAGTAGCGTTGCGAACAACAATATATTGTTATTGTAACGTTACAATATAACATATTAGCAACCTAATAAGGTAGCGTTGCAGGCAATAATTCTTTCTGTTATTGTAACGTTACAATGTAACATATTAGCAACCTTATAAGGTAGCGTTGCGGGCAACAGTATTTTCTGTTGCTGTAACGTTACAATGTAATATATTAGCAACCTTATAAGGTAGCGTTGCAGTCAACGATATTTTCTGTTACCGTAACGTTACAATGTTAACATCCTAATAAGGTAGCGTTGTGAGCAACAATATTTTCTGTTACTGTAACGTTACAATATAACATATTAGCAACCTTATAATGTAGCGTTGCGGACACGTTGTTGAGAGACTACAAAAAAGTTTTTTGCAACTTCTGAAAATAATCCTGAGGATACCATGAACCGAATATGTGAGCAACGGCGAGGTTTTTAAGAAAATGGAAACAAAAAAGAAACTTCTACTTAATATCAAAAAGAGACAGTTAAAATGTCTATGGCGTAGAATGAGGAGCATTAAGAGAAATAACAAAGAGTCAAAATCTATTAAGAGCTAAGAAAGACAGGAAATTGTGGAGAGCTATGAATGTCTATGTCCTGATTAGACACAGGGCGTATAAAAGAATAGAAAATGTAACATTGCAGAAACTTTATTGTGACGTCATTTTGTTAGCTGGAAAATTGGGTTCTCAGACGACTGATAAACTTCTTGAAAGAGCCAAGGCTAGTTGCTTCCCAAGGACCTTAATCTGTTTGGGGTCAAGAGAGTAACACGCAGAGAACGACAGATAACAAATGAGGATGAGGTGAAAAAGGCAGTAGGAATATGACAAAGAAAGCAGCCAAAAATCGACTTGGAAGACGGCATACGAGTCCTTATGACGAAATAGAATATCATGAATGAGAAAGCGGGAATACTGAGATTTTTTGTATTCGTTTTGGTACCTTCGTCTTTTATTACCTATAATTAAAGAAAAGCAGACATTACTTTTTGACCGACTCTAGTATCTACGAAAAACGAATTTAA
>JBBBDQ010000964.1:1047500-1207500 GCA_037127315.1 Ascarosepion bandense
AGATCGTCCAACATTCACTGCCATACAGAAGGACAGATATCACATAGCAATCCAGCACTCGCTTCTTTGTTTCCAGTGAGATTTTCCTATCTTTCAGTACTCTGGTTAGCATTTGAAATGCATCCTTGGCCATGCCAATGTGTCTTTGGATCTCAACATTACACTTCCCTGGTATTTAAATTTCTTTACTCGTTTTATTTTAGTTTCTCCGGCATTTTGGCATTTTGGGCTCTTCTTTTGCTGATGACTATACATTCAGTTTTGTTGAAGTTTATGCTCACTCCTTTTTTTTCTCCCGCTTTCAGTTGCTATCTTTTATAGGAGGTCCTGCATTCTCCTCATTGTGTCTACTATCAGCACTGTTATCCACGTATCTTACATAAAACCCTTGCCAATGAAGAAGCTGTTTGAGTGAAACTTACATCTCTCCGATAGAATAAGAACGGAATGTGAGTTGTTTGCTATGTAAGTTATATGGCGTGTTTTAGCCGTAAAGCTTAGATCTAGCAGAACCAAGAAATGTAGTTCATCCAAAGCACTTTTCACATTCTCACTGACTAATCGCGATAGAGCAGAGAGAGACTCGACACATCAAGCTTCTGAGAGGGAGGTTAGAGGGTGGAAAATAATTCTTCTCCAGCAAGGACACTGAGACACTTTTGAACTCTATCAAGACTGGAAAGTGGGCAGCTCCCGCTCAAATATGGCAACAGTATTACATTTTCGGCATGATCTGGCTCTTATATGACAATCAGGAATTTACTGCAGCGGTATAGGGAGCCGATCATTTTACATACATCTTTAGCGATGGATCGCATATAGATCTTCCACTTGAGGTCTGCTGTGTGTTTGAGACCCAATACCACGGGTCCTCCTCGAGGGGACATCTGTTAATCGTTACTGGTGCTAGTTAACAAGTCTGATCGGTGATGATGGAATATATATATCACTTTAAACGATATCTTAGTGGATTTGAATATATATATATATATATATATATATATATATATATATATATATATATATATATATATTTCATTTTGAAACGAATTATTTAGCGACTTAAGTTTGTACCTTTCGGTGTCTTCAAGCAATTTACAATAACTGATTTTACCGTTTTTCAAACGCTCACGTTACACGGATCTTTTATGAACACGCAATTTCCAAAATTAGAAAGTTACTTCAAGGGCTTAGAACATTTTCATCTATGATTGTATGATCCTAGTGGGTGTTTGTTGGTATGGTTACACTTGGTCATAGCTTCTGTTCTTTTATTTAATCATTCATTTTTGTCTGCGAACAATTTTTCCTCCTAGCATAATCTGCATATTTTACCGTCTCCGTAAGGTTTGGCTGTTTTTAATATGCTCCAAATTATATTGGGGTTTTTTTCATTCTTTAATTTTTACACGTAGCTAGCCAGTATTGTACAATTTTTTAGGTTTTCCAGTTTAAATGTAAACTTATGGTTATTCCATCGGACTTTAAAACTGTTTTTGGTAGATCTTTGAAAATGTTTTGCTTTAACCATTTATGTCATGTAAATAATAAGAGATCATATTCACGCGCAAATACCGTTGGGAATGGTATGTATCAACCTCTACACCTCACCCCCAGTTATGCGTTAATTAATAAAATTTGCTGCCGTGTATCATTGTTATCTCTCCTTTCCTAAGGGTATTTCGCGTAAGTGAATGCAACAAATTTAGTTGGAATTTGAACTTGGCTCTCCGATTTTTATGTTCCGAGCTGATATCCATTGCTCCACAACACGCATCTCACCATGTACTCACTAAATGTAACGTATATACTACTAATAAAGAATATCAGTTTAGAATAAATCTATTAAAATCAGATTCATTTAAAATTATAAAAATATATACAATTATGAGTAAGACTGGAAACTTGTAGCAAAAATAAAAACTGATGTCTCGTAACAACTGCACAGATTCGTGTCAGATGTACATAAAAAACAGACCACCAAGACGTCATTTTCATGTATTGAATGCAGCAGATATAGGCAAGGCGAAAGATCTGATTAGCTTTGATAAAGGTCAAAGTTTTATGGCTAAAGGACAATGTCAGAACATTTTCAAAATGACACCGGATTCGGGCACTTTTCTTCAGTGGACGTCTAAAAGGGATTCAAAAAGTAAACTATTTTTTTATCAAGTATGGACCAACAGAATAGTTTCTGTGGTATAAATTGCAGATAGGTTTTATGAGGATTCATCTGTATGTATACGGTTTTGTAACCGCGGCCTAGTCAGGGTGAACTTTCTAAACAATATCTATTGCAGAAAGTGTCTTAAATGTGCATGTGAATGTCGAAACTGCATCTCGTGTCAGTGGAAAAGCGTTTAGTCTGACGAGATTAATAAGGCTGCTAACAGGATAAGGGTGTTTCTTCATTTGTAGTGACAGGATGACAAATAAGGGAATAATGTCTGTGGAGGCAATGTAAAGGTTTGGGCAATGTTCTGCTGGAAACCACTGGAACCTACCATTGTCACTACCCCAACATCATTAAGCTCTAAATTCCGTTATGGTAAAAGTTTTCTACGGTGGTAGCAGTATCTTTTAGCGGGACAGTGCGATTTGCCACACTGCACAAGAGTCATAGAGAAAACGCACAGAGCAGTCCTAGCTACAAGGCATCTCAGATCTCAATCTCATTGGATACTTACTGGACATGTTAGACGAACAAGTTATTTCCATAGGAACTCTACCACTATCTTGCATCAATTAAATTACTCTTAGTATCAGATTCCAGAAAGATCTAGAAGTTTTCGTAAGTCAGATTTGCATATTTTTTTTGTCCTGTATTATTGATACAGAAACATGACGAGAGAAAACAATGGAAGAATGAAAATATCATGATGTATTGATCTAGAAAGTTTACAAAAAAAACGCCCATCAGATCGGGTAAAAAATAGTTTCGTGCGCATCTGGCAGATCAACAAGTATGTATCAGAACAGTTAGTCTCATCTGTATGTGTACATATATATGAACTGAGATCAAACATAAACTAAAAATGGATTAAAACCAGATAGAGTCGTAGGATCAGAAAAAATAGGAAACGTTTATAAATTCAACATGTTTCGCTTTTATTTAAACTTCATCCGAAAATGAAACATGGAATAGAAAAGAAAATTCTGATGTTTTTATTTTTATGTTCTTTGTTTTTCATTGGTTAAGCAGGCTTTAAATGTATCTGCCCTATCAAGCAGCATTTGTTTGTACAATTCTTTAATTGGAGTAGATAGACTAAACTATCGCCCGGTTTACACTCAACCCACGTCTATTGTACAAGTGTAGAGGCTCATCCCTTGTTCCCTGTTTAGGATGTGGTTTCCGGCTTTCTCTTTTCCAATCTTTTCACTTTTCTTTTTCTTATTTTTTATTTATTTTTATTTTTTTCAATTGGAGTAGATAGACTAAACTATCGCCCGGTTGACACTCCACCCACGTCTATTGTACAGGTGTAGAGGCTCATCCCTTGTTCCCTGTTTAGGATGTGGTTTCCGGCTTTCTCTTTTCCAAATCTTTTCACTCTCACGTAGCCCCCTGTACATCAGTGGCGTTGCTGCCTTACTCGGGGTGATATGATTAAAAAAAAATTGTGTTTATGCATTACAATTCTGATTGGCTTTGCGGGATCCGGTTGATAATGTATATATGCGTGCGTGTGTTTGTGTGTGAGTGTATGGGCTTGCACATCTAGTAAGCACTAGTCGGGTAATAGTCTTCATGATTAGCGGATATCTTGGGTTATCTGTATTGATTGGAGGACGTCTCGTGTGAGGGTGAAAGGATTTAGGTTACACCAGTTGTGATTATCCAGACATAAAAAGAGGCAGTGACAAGGATTCATGACTCGATATTAGAAGAAGACTTTTTGATTACCTCTCTATTAAAGAATAAAGAGCCAAAATTTAACCGTGTCACAGGGATAAGAAGTGGTGGGAGAAATTAAAAGAAGTGGTAGGAGAAATTAAAAGAAGTGGTGGGAGAAATTAAAAGAAGTGGTGGGAGAAATTAAAAGAAGTGGTGGGAGAAATTAAAAGAAAGAACAAATGGGTTAGACGGGGGAAAGTTAACGAAGAAATAAGACATGAAAAAATATTCAGTATACCGAAATGTCAAGGTTTCAGAGGGAGAAAGGAAGGCAAAAGATAAATATATTTTTAAAAAGAAAAGGAAACAGAAGGAAAGAATAGAGACAATATATCGAAGAATATATAAAGATCTTTTCCACGACAAGAAAGAGCAACCGATAATACACAAAGATGAGGACGGACCGGAAATATTAAAGTCCGAAGTGGAAGCTGCAATGGCCAAACTGAATAGCCCTGGAAGAATTCGACATAGAGAAAAATACAGAAATAATTAATGAAATTTATAATTGTGGTGTAATACCAGACGATCTGAGCAAGTCCATTTTCATAGCACTGCCTAAGAAGCCAGGTGCTAACGAGTGCGAACTTCACCGAACAATCAGTTTAATGAGCCACATTACAAAACTAATCGTCTGAATCCTGATGAATAAATCGAGAAGCAGAATCAGGCCAGAGGTATGACGAGAACAGTGCGGGTTCGCCAAAGACACAGGAACAAGGAACGTCAAATTTATGATTAGGATGCTCTTCGAAGGAGCAATGCACATGAAGAAGGGCTTGTACCTATGTTTTATCGATTATGTAAAGGCGTTCGACAAAATACGCCACAAAGAATTTATGGAGATGCACAGCAGCCTCGACATATTTCTGAAAGACATAAGAGTAATCAAGAATCTCTACTAGCAGCAAACCACCTGCATACAGACAGGTAACGAATTTAGCAGAAATACAGAGATAGAAAGGGGCGTAAGACAAGGATATGTCTTTTCACCGGATTTATTCAACTTGTACAACGAGACTATTCTGAGGACCCTAGATGTTATGCCAGGATTTGTCTTCGGAGGCCACAATTTGAACAACATAAGATACACAGATGATACAGTGCTGACAGCAGATACGGAAAGCAAACTACAAGATCTCCTACAGAAGATAGCTGAAGAGAGTGACAAGAAAGGACTACAAATAAACTGCAAGAAAACCGAATGCATAGTCATCAGCAAAAAGTGCAGACTAAAATGCCAAATCTAGGTGGAGAATACTAAAATCAAGCAAGTACAAAAATTTAAATACCTAGGAAGTGTTCCCAACAGAAGACGGAAAGTACGAGACAGAGATCCAAAGGCGAATTGACATGGCGAAGGACTCGTTCCAGAAGCTGAGTAGAGTATTAAGAGACAGAAAAAATTTGCTAGAAACAAAGAAAAGAATACTGAAATTCTATGGGATGTCAATTCTTCAATATGGCAGTGAATACTGAACAATATCATCAAAGTAGAAGGAAAAATTTGAAGCAACTGAAATATGGTTCTACAGAAGGATGCTGCGGATATCATGGATCGAGCATGTGAGCAATGATGAGGTTTTGGAAAGTATGAAAACAAAAGGGAAATTAATACTGAGCATCAAAAAGAGACAGCTAAAGTTTCTTGGACATGCAGTGAGGAAGGGGGTCTTAGAGAACCTGACACTAACAGGCCAAATGGAGGGAAAAAGAGACAGGGAAAAGCAGCGAATAACATATTTGAAGGGTCTGCGCAGGTGGATGACAGAACGAGGGTTGCGTCGGTAGGGAGATGTGGAAAGCCATGATTGCCTCCGTCTTGAAGGACAAGGCACATAGAAGAACAAATTATATACCTCTGTTAAAAATTTAACAAAAAAAACTTTTGGAAAAGTTTTGGTTTAGAATAATATTAATAATAATATGTTAAGACTATTGTACAGGGTTTAGTATTTACTGATGGAAGTAAAATAAAAATAAAAATAAAACTGGGAAAATATTAAAAGTCACAATGAGAAATGGGCAATTAATATATATAAAAACATAAATATACATACACACGCTCATACACATATTCATATACACATACATACATATCCATATATATACATGCATATATATACATGATTTCATGTAATTTATTCTGTGGGTACAAATCTATATATAGATATACACGTACATGCAAATACATATACACTTACACATAAATACATATACGCACAAATAACCACATTTATATATATACATACACTTATATACACATTTACACACAAACCAACATATATACAAATATATACACCGACCCATAAATTTCACACCAATATACATGTACACACTCATATACTTATATATATATATATATATATATATATATATATATATATACGAATACATACGCACACAACCTACATACACTTTTACATAAAAAGAAGAAATATATGGGCACAACAAATAGTATATATATATATATAAACAAAGATTTGTACCCACAGAATAAATTAATAACTTTAAATAAGATAGACGTCATTATAATTATAATGTAATTATAATGACGTCTATCTTATTTAAAGATGTATATATATATATATATATATATGTGTGTGTGTGTGTGTGTGTGTGTGTGTGTGTGTGTGTGTGTGTGTGTGTGTGTGTGTGTGCCGTACACCAATATATATCTAACTACAAATATACTTATACATACACATACATTCACACATACATATACATATACCCACACACAAGCAAAAACACACACATATATATATATACACGCACACAACTTATATATATATATAAATATATACATACATACACACACATATATATATTTATACAATAGATACATATACTCATAGATAGATAGATAGATAGATAGATAGATAGATAGATATACACAGCCACACACAGCCACACACATACACATATATACATAAATATATACATACTTTTAAGAAAATTACCTGATTTAGGAAAATTTGTCATGGGAATTTCTTAACACATATAAAATAAATTTTGAAGTAGATCTCTATAAAATTCTCACTAAAAAGAAATTAATTTAAATATTTGGGATATTCTAGATTAGAAAAACAAAAATAGAAATTAACATTCGTCCCAATTTAGACAAAATTATAAATGAGCTGAGAAATTTTAGGGTTAAAGATTTGCTCTATTTAGATTGTAGTTTTGGAAAGAAGAAATAGAGTAGAAAAGAAGGCAGATATAACACAGGGGTTAGTATGGGTATTTCATAGGAGAGTTTAAAATTTAAAATTATATAAATCTGAATTATCAAATTAACATAAAAACTTAAAAATAAAAAAATAAAAGTTGTAGAGTTTCAAAAGTCACAATTTAAAATTTAAAACTTAAAATTCAAATATTTAGAAATTTTGATTTATGGCGGCATTTGCTTATGAATTCCTTACGTAAATTTAGAAGTAGGTTTTGATTGGGATACTTTATCATTTTATTTATTTTTTTTTATATATGAGGATTGTGTTTATCTGTGTTCAAGAATATGTAAGCACAATCATTTACGTACGAATGTAAAAAATGATCCGCATGTAACTTCAAATACGGGACTATGAATAAAATAATTATTTCATTCTTGGTGCTGAATCAATGAGATGTGGTTTCAGGTATTTTTTCAAATGTTCAATCTTCTCGCGAGGATTTGAGGGCGCCTCTCTATCCTAAGTTCAGCAAGGTTCACTTGTTGGCTTATGTTAGTGAATCCAGCGACTTCCACTGAGGTCAGATTCCACACTTGGTTGCTTCAAAGTTACCTTCTAGGTCAACCCACTGTGCTCCTTGGGTTTTTGACTTCTTAACCTGGTACTGAATACATAACTAAATTTGGGATCACCTAGGGTGAACCCATTACATTGGGGTCACCACAGATCAACTCGACCAAATTTTCTTTATGGTAATTAATTTAGATTCAGACCTCTGATATTTCCTGACGTGAATCACACACTATATTTTCAATGGTATTGATCTGAAACAAATCTAGAAAAAAAGATATCTTATCGATCATTGTTTGTGGGAGCCAAGCATGCTTACCATGGTGTTCAGCTTTCGAAACCTGTATATATTTTATGTACACACTAAAACTCTTATACACACGAAATGAATAAACGTGCTGCGTTGATAGTTCCGTGAGTACGTGTGTGTGTGTGTGTGTGTGTGTGTGTGTGTGTGTGCGCGCGCGCGCGCTCTCGCATATCAGAACACAAACATCCACGTACGAATGCACATGTGACACATGTATATTCACTTGCATCGATTTAAATAAAATCTAACAACAACATCGTATCGATCTTCTTAAATTGTTTGTGGGAGAAGAGCATGCTTGCCATGAAGTTCGGCATTTGAAACCTGTATATATTTGATGCTAACATTCAGACATGAAATACATACCCACGTACCTCGTTGATAGATTTATGCGTGCGTGTGTGCGCATGCGTGCAAGTGCGCGCATGCGTGTTCGCACTCGTAAGCAGGCTCGCATACGTTTGCCTGTAACTATTGTGTTGGCGGGTAAGAGAAAAAAACGGTAAGAACGAAAGTCTTTGCGTGTGTACAGTGCTTTTTACACAAGATTTAAAAGATAATGCGGGCGTTTGTTTACGTGTGCATCGTTTCCTTGTTCTATATCGCAAATAGAATATCGAAATGTTATCGACCAATAATCTCTAGTTCATTTCTGCCATAGTTAATAAATGCTTTGTACAGGTAACATAGTATTACGAGAATTCATTTTCATTTGCTTGTTGGGTAGTAAAGAAATATAACTTGTAAGTTAATATTTCGAGCGTCCTCTACGCAGGTAATCATAAATTCGTTGCATTTTTCCATTCCAGTAAAACCATTTTTCTTTACCTGAAGCAGCAGTGAGATGGTTTCTTTGATTCGGCCTTGTGTCAGACATAGCCAAACTTTCTACAGCTTACAAGTTTTATCCAAAATTATCATCAGAAGGTTTTTATCAGAAGGTTGGTTGCAGGTTGGAATGTGTGAATTAGTGTAGAATAGTGTAAGAATTAAATATTCTTTTTTCTTGTTAAAACAGAAATTTATTAAAAAAATAGAATAACACAAGTTGTAGAAGTTAATGTGCAATTAGAAACATTATTAAGAAATTAAGGTTAGAGTTCGTGTTAAATGATAAAGTTATGGGTATCAAGATTTGTAGAAAATGTTCGTAGTAGTAATTGTTGAAAGAGCATATGCGTACGTACGTATGTATGTGTTTGTTTGGTAAGTATGTCTTTGGATGGAGAAGAAGTAAAATAAATCAGCACAGGAGAAGGAAAGAGAAAGAGGATGAATGTCCGGGTCAGATTGAAGCTTCTCTCGTTATATTTTAGCTTGTCGTCTTTGCTGCTTCCATCCCTGACTCTCTTGACTGACGCCGAGGCCATTTATATAGTCCTTTTTTAATTTAGCACTTGATCGCTAAGTCCCTTTTTGGTCTTGCAAGTCGTTTCCATTGGTCAAATATCAATTTAACACCTACGTGCGAAATCTGGGTTCAACTTTTTCTTTAAGCACATGGTCAATCCTTTTTCTATTTGGGAAAAAACCAGGATTTCACATGTCATTATGAATTTTTGTAAAAGTGAAGAAGGTTGATTTTTATTCTTAATTTCTTATTCACTACAAACCTGACGTGTCCCTTCAGGACGTCGAAGATCATCGCTGTCCACAGCTGCTTGACCTTTGAAGCCCTTGACAGTCTTTTTGCTCATAATTCTTGTCTGGCAATTATTTACACAATCTTCTTAGGTAGGTTACGCGCTACTTGCCTCTGACCATCTTGCTTTCAATATTTTCTGTCAGTGTTAAATTTTCCAGACCCTCTTTTCTCGTTATTCATTGTAGAAATTTTGACTGTATCTTTCTTATGTTAAATATAAGTTTCCTTTTTGTTTCCATTTTCTTAAAGATTTCTTCGTTTTACACATCTTCTCTCCATGGTATTCCTAGCATCCATCTGAAGAAACCACGTTTCTGTTGCTTTAAGTTACTTCTTCATCTGTGAGGAGATTGTTCAGCATTCACTGCCATATACGAAGAGTGATATTGCATAACAGTTCAGTACCATTTTCTTTGTTTCTAACATAATTTTTCTGTTTCTTAATACTTTACTTAGCTTTTGGAAAACATTTTTCGTTATCTCGATGCGTCTTATGATTTCAGCGTCGCACTTTCGGTTCTCTGTGAAAACACTTCTTCGATATTTTGATTACTGTTATCTCTACTAAACAGTGCTCCGACATCCATTTATTTAAGATCGCAAGGTCATTTATGCACGCTTTTCTTTTGTCTCTTGTGACTTCAATCTATCTTGTGGATATCAACTTTTCCAAGTCGTCTTTACCTTATTATGTGCCCACTCTCTTGCTGGTGTTAATTATAAGTGTTCTTTTAATATCTATTTTCACTAAAACTTCGTCGTTGCTCATGTGCTCAGTCCATAGTATTCTCAGTATCCTTCTGTAGAACCACATTTCTGTTGCCTCAAGTTTCTTTTATATCTATGACAGGATGGACCAGTTTCCACTGCTGTATAGGAGAACAGATATTACATAAGCGTTCAGTACTCTCTTCTCTTTTTTTCCAGTAGAAAGATTTAAACTTACTCAAAATCTCTTGGTAGGTTATGGCTTCTTTTCCTCTGTCTTTCTTGTCTTCAATCTGTCCTGTGAGTATCAGATTTTCCAAGCCCTCTTTCTTCATTATGTACCCTATAAGTTTCAATACTCCCTTTCTGATGCTAAGTATAAGCGTCTTTTTTTATTTTATTTTCTCTAAAATTCCGTCGTTGCTGACATGTTCGGTCCATGGTATTCTCAGTATCCTTCTGTAGAACCACATTTCTGTTGTCTCAAGTCTCTTTTACATTTGTGATAGGATGGTCCAACGTTCACTGCTATATAGTTTGCTTGGTTGATTTCGTTTCGCCGAATATCACCTTTATTTGTTTTTTAATGCTGAAATCGAAATATTTTGAATACTTGCGTTACTTCAGAAAAATGTGTATTTTTGAGCATTTTGCTTTAAAATCTTTTGTTGGTCATTCTATTATAAGTATTATAAGTATTTGTTTGGGGGCTGACAATTTTTCCATAGCTGGGACCCTGCTACCATCTCCGGATCCTGCTACCATCAACAGTAATTAAGTGGCTGTTGCACGCTCCTCAAAATCTCTAATATCCCGATCAGAAGTCTTGCTGCTGGATGCAGTTTATCATCATACCGAGGGCACTGGTATATAGGAGGACCAATATTGCATAAAAGTTCAGTACACATTTTTTTTTTTTTACAATAGAAAATGAAAAAGTATATGACAAAAAACAATGAAACTGAGATAAGTTTTTCAAATATCAAACTGTATTAAGCATCGCTGGAGCAAAAGAAAGAAACAGCGTTTTAAAGTTACATCCATTATTTTTATCATTTTCTAATATTTTATCTGTCGTTTCCTGGAAACTTAAAATATATTAAACGTATTTTCGTGTTTTGGAAACGCAAGTCTTAGAATACACTAAGAAAATAATACAAGTATCGTTATAACATAACCGACTAACATGCTTTCGCTAAAAATAACAATGAGAAAAATATAATCAGGTTTCAACAACACCAAGTTACAGGTTACTCCCAACACGGGGTTAAATTTTATGGGACTTTTTGATACTATTTTAATAATAATGTTCGGCTACACATTTCCGAGTATACTCGTCCGTCGGTTAGGCACATTTATGTTTGTCTAACACCCACAGAGTCCACCTATGGTTTATACTGTAACGACACAAAGCCATCAATAGGAGCTGTCTATGGTTATGCTAGCACGAAGTCACAAGTCATCGTGACCGAGAGTGTGAGCGTCCTGACCTTGTTCAGCCTGTTGATCAGGCGAGATAACGTGCTCTTTCCCGAAACTATAACTAAGGACCACTCAACATAATTGCAGTATAAACCACAAGTGAGCTCTGTGGGTGTTGAAGAAACACAAATGTGTCTGAGCAGGTGTCTGCAATGGGGATGGGGTAGCCACCCTAGCAGATCATCATCCTTGGATACGAGTGACCAGCAGAGCAGATTCCCAGTTGCAGTTTCTGGTAGACAGCACATGATTTGGCGAGATCACCAGTTTCGGTTACAATGACGTCGTGATTGTACAAACATTGATGGCCTTCCAACAGTTCCCTCTACCCAATTTCAATCAGAAGGGTCAACCCTTGGTATCGTTCTCAGGAAAGTTTTCAAAGGTGCCACACGTAGGGTTCGTCTCTTCTGGCTGCTAATATCAAGGCGTTAACTTTATAACAATTCTGCGATGGTGAGATTCGAAATCAGTTTTCAGCGTTGGATATCGAATGTCCTAACCACTCGGCCACGAGATAAAAAAAGTTTCAAATATATCATTATGCTGCACCATCGTCCGGTTCACACTACTCCATGGTATTTTGAACAATAGTAGAGTTTCATTCCTTGTTTCCTGTTTAGGATTCGGTTTTCGATTCCTTACAAATTTTACTTCAAATATTATTCACTAATTAAATCTTGACTTCTTCAAGTCTACATTTAGCTGTTATCTTTTCTACACAGTTCCAAGAACTTCACTTCTTGTTTTTCTTACTGTAATACAACACCGAATTTCAGTTGAATTCCTTACATTTACTTACGCGCAAATACCCTTTGGGAAAGGTACTAATCCGCCTCTTCCCTCCAGTTATGGATTAAACAACAGGACAGATTAGGTTCTATAGCCTTGGCTGGCAACCAGTCTAGCGCAGAAAGTAATGGCAACGTACTGCGGTATTATTTTCTGTCCAGTCAGTCATGTCTCATTCGAGACATGATCGCTCAAGCGTGTATCACGTATGACACTTAACTGATTGACTTACTACAACACCACACAATAACCCCCTATCCTGAGTAGCTCTTAGGCCTTGTATTAGTTAAAAGAAAAATAGGAAATATTGGACTTTTCTTTTTAATTGTACATACACCCTCGCGCAAATTAATTGAAACAAAACGAATAATATTTTCCTAGGAACTTTCATACTTTCACTGATCTCGTATACGCCGTCTCTTGGCATTATTTCTCTCTTCCGACCGCATTATCCTTTACGCTTTGGACTGATGTATACAGTATTTTTCTTCGCCTTGATGACACGACTGACAGTTGAAAGGCAGACCCCAACAATATGCGCGTTCTCTTTCTGAGGCCAGTTTGTTCGTACGCTTCCTTGAGTAATGCCTATTGCAAACAATTGCTGTAAGACAACTAATTGACAGTTGAGAGAGTAGTGTCTGGGCGTGATAAAAATCTGGTGCAATTTCGGATGTTGCAATCTTTTTCAAGGCCAAAAAAATTTTACTATGCACCCCGAAAATAAATTCATATTACTGCAAACCCCTGCAAATGAAGTAATTTGAGGCAAAAATAGACATCGAATGCACCCTGTAACTCCAGTGGGTCTAATAGTTATGTTGGAAAAAGGAAACGAAATCAGTTGTTTCAGTGAATCTGCACAAGGGTGTATTCTGGCACGATTTGCTTTTGCAAATGTGACTATTCTAGTGTGAAATTACGTTTAGCTGCAAAAATAACAGGCTCATTTTACTTCTTCAAAAAGTAGCAGACTCCTAATACCAGGGTTTATCTTCAGCAAGTTTGAGCCTAAAATAGATTATTATTACACAATCTTGACTTTTCAGCTTTCATAATGTTCAACGACGTTTATACGGTCTTGAGGCCGATGAAGCTTGAAGCCTTTTTTCTGCGGGCGCAACCTTTTCTACCTATCACTATTTCCATGATAAATATTCGGGTGAGCCCAATTCTTTAATTGCACTAGTTCAGAGTTATACAACACCATGCCACATCCACGGGGTCGAACTACTCAGTATTCCCATTGCAAGGAAGAGGTTCCACTCAGCTTTTTCCCAAGAACAACTGTTTTGTGAAGGAGACTTCCGCGTGAATGCTTCCCTGAATGCTACAATCTTAACCACTTCACGTCAAGAGTCAATCGTTAACTATCCTCCATATCATCATAATATTCACTTCCTACTCTTACATTCATATCATACCCCTCGGGCATTAACTCTTTACATTGAGTGGTTCTATTGAGTGAACATTAATAAAAGATATAATGTCATACGATAGTTGTTCATGATTGAATTCTATCACGATGACCTCAAGTTTATAGTGCGTCAATGACGACCGTAAATCTGACTAATTGACTCTCGTATTTAGCTAGTATTACAAATGTTTCGGCTTTACGATGAACTTAGATTAAATGTGATTAAAAAGATTGAATAGGCGTATATTATACTGCATAACTTTTATTGTAAATCTGGTTATTCCAGTTATTCAGTTGCTGTATTAGATTATAGCACACGATGTGTCGGGTTCATGTAATATATGCACCGTTTAATCCCATGAAGCTATTATAAAGTAAGTGTATAGCGTACATCTGATAATTTACTATTATAAATCTGTTTTTCCAGCTTTCAGATAGATAGATAGATAGATAGATAGATAGATAGATAGATAGATAGATAGATAGATAGATGAAAAAGAAAGAGACTACAATAGATAGATAGATAGATAGATAGATAGATAGATAGATAGATAGATAGATAGATAGATGTAAAAGTAAAGGATATTTTTTCCAGCTTTTAAATAGATAGATAGATAGATAGATAGATAGATAGATAGATAGATAGATAGATGTAAAAGTAAAGGATATTTTTCCAGCTTTTAAATAGATAGATAGATAGATAGATGAAAAAGAAAGAGACTACAATAGATAGATAGATAGATAGATAGATAGATAGATAGATAGATAGATAAATGTAAAAGTAAAGGATATTTTTTCCAGCTTTTAGATAGATAGATAGATAGATAGATAGATAGATAGATAGATGTAAAAGTAAAGGATATTTTTCCAGCTTTTAAATAGATAGATAGATAGATAGATAGATAGATAGATAGATAGATAGATAGATAGATAGATAGATAGATGTAAAAGTAAAGGATAATTTTTCCAGTTTTTAAATAGATAGATAGATAGATAGATAGATAGATAGATAGATAGATAGATAGATGTAAAAGTAAAGGATATTTTTAAAAAGCAAATAAGTCATGCTACTTCGAGCTAAAAGAATTTGAAAAATGATATTACCTTCTCGTCATAAAAGTTGTCTTTTCCTTTCATTAGCCATGTTTAACAATTCGAGCCACGTGTCTGTAGAAGACGATACGCGCCTCACTTCCGATTATGTACTCATCGATTAAATCGATTAGTACAGTAATGCAATTTATATGTCATGTTTTCCTGCGGATTAATGAATGAAAGGCGGGGACGTGATTGTTCCATCTATCAGCATAGGTGGAAATTTAGTCAACAGGTGGTTGGGGCTATACTTTCCCCCCAACGCGATTGTAAGCAGATAACCGTTGCTTTTTCGCAAATTGTTTCGTGTACGTTTTGTTCGAAATGTTCCTGGCTCGAGGGAGTCTCTTCCACTCTAGTTATAAACTGTTAATATTCGTTGTTTGATTTCTGTTTGATAGCCCTGTGGATTAAAGCGATGGTTTGTGAATTTGGTGATATAGTCATTGTGAGTTCGATACTTGGGCTGGGCAGTGTGTGTCTGGACTCGGTGGAAACAGAGTGAGCAATAACTGAGCAGTTCTAAAAGTAAGAACGGCGTGGTATCCCGAGACACAGGCTGTTTAGATTAAACAAAGGGTTCAGTTCGGGATTCCCCGTAGGTTACCAGGACCGACATAAACCTGATAAAGATCGTGGGGCATAATGACTGAAACGTTGTGATAACAAAAAAGATGCGGTCAATAGTCCGTATATAAACAGTGCAAAAAATCGTTTTTTTTTAATTTAGTGATGATGGTGGCAGTGGTGTGTGTGTGTGTGTGTGTGTGTGTGTGTGTGTGTGTGTGTGTGTGTGTGTGTGTGTGTTATCACCTCTTAAGTTGAATAAGAACATTACTCATCAAAACATTTTATTTTAAAAGAAACAATGATAAAAATGCAAAAAATGTCTCCCAATTCGCGGTTGAAAATTTTATGACTCGGACTTTTATGTCTTTCTTTCAATTTTTCTTCATTCGTTCTTTCATTCATTTCTTCCTTTCATTTGTTCTATCTTTCATGTTTTTCCTTCAGTTATTCTTACTTTTATTTCATTCGTTCGTTCTTTTTTCATTTCTTTCTTTCATTCATTCTTTCTTTCATTTCTTTCTTTCATCCGTTCTTTCTTTCTTTATTTCTTTCTTTATTTCTTTATTTCATTCGTTCTCTATTTCATTTCTTCCTTTCATTCGTTCTTTCTTTCTTTCATTTCTTTCTTTCTTTCTTTTCTTTTTCATCCGTTCTTTCTTTCATTTCTTTCTTTCATTCGTTCTTTCTTTCATTTCTTCCTTTCATCCGTTTTTCTTTTATTAATTCTTTCCTTCATTTCTTTCTTTCGTTCGTTCTTTCTAGCATTTCTTTCTTTCATCTGTTCTTTCTTTTATTTAGTTATTTCATTCGTTCTTTCTTTTTTCTAATGTTTTGTCCGTTCTTTCTTTCATTCAATCATTCTTTTTCTTTCTTTTTCTTTTTTCTTTCTTTTTTCTTTTCTTTCATTCGTTCTTTCTTTCATTCATTTTCTCATTCATTCTGTTTGTCTTTTCTTTCCTTCTCACACACACGCTATATAAATGTGTTCGTGTTGTTTGCGAATGTGTATATGTGTGTATGTCTTCATAAGATTACTTTGCCATTGATGAAGACTTTCCTGACTCCATTAAATGTCCTGTCTATTAATGTTTAACTATTTGTTGTTGTTGTTGTTTTAGTTTTATTTTTGTTTTGTTTTGTTTTTGTTTTTTGTTTGTTTGTTGTTTTTTTTGGGGTTTTTTTTTTTGTTTGTCTTTTTTGTGGGGTTGTTCTTTTTCGACACAGCAATAATCATTTAAAGCCTAATCGAATATAGATCATTAGAGTTATTTGTCGGAACTTCAACAAAATCAAGTTTATTTTTTTCAAAGATCACTCTAGAATCAGTTGTCTCATGACCAAAGTTGTCCTCAGAATTTACCCTTGAATAGCTTAACATTCTGTAAAATCCAAAAATAGGTTTTATTTAATCCATCCTTTTGAGCTATAAAATAATAGATGACCGGGCAGAATTTTAGTAGAGAGTAATTTATGCAATGTAACATTTAAGCTGTAACGCCTGTCTATTTTTTTACGTAAGACGAAATAGTGATAGGTTTTGTGCAGGGAGAGTAAACTATTCTCTATATGACACTTGAGGATATAGGCAACAATGGTGCTCCACATATTCATTTTCCTAATATATTTCTAATTATATTTTAATATTTGAATAGCTATTACTTTTAGGAGAGTGAAACGGTTTCCCGTTGCCTTCTCCCTCGTTTGGAATTCATAACTTTTATTATCTTAGACTGGCTGCCAATCTCACAAAAATCAACCTACCTATCCATTTAACCTGTCGCTGAAAGAGTAGTAAGAAATGGGCTTTTGACTTTCCCAAATGCATTAGTTAATACTGAACGCAACAAACTTGGCTGGAATTAGAACACCGCTCGTCGATTCCACAATAAACGCTACGCTACCCAGTAGCGAAATTCGCCAAAAGACAATTCACCGGAGAGACAATTCTCTGACAGGACAATAATTGGAGTAGATAGATTTGTCTCAATTGGAGTAGATAGATTTGTCTATCGCCCGGTTCACACTCCACCTATGTCTATTGAACAGGTTGAGAGGCTCATAAATTGTTCCCTGTTTAGGATGTGGTTTCCGGCTTTCTCTTTTCCAATCTTCTCACTTTGTTTTTGTTTTTGTTTTTTCAATTGGAGTAGATAAATCTATCTATCGCCCGGTGCACACTCCACCCATGTCTATTGAACAGGTTAAGAGGCTCATCCCTTGTTCCCTGATTAGTAAAAGTTACCGGAGGTGCGAACAACGAAAACTGTGCCACGCAAGACCGACAAGAATCGATGATGTAATTAGCAAAACGCCTTCGGAACACTCGTATCTACCGACACCTGAACAGTTCGCCGACAGTTAATAAAAAAAAACTGGATGAGAGCTTGAACTTGAAAAGACTTAAAGTGTTGACCAATTCTCTCAGCGAACGGCCAGTCGTCGAATTGTCTTTCAGCGAACTGTCCGCACACGACGCTACCCACATATAGGCAGAGTAAACTATCGAATGTAGTAATTAATCAACAGTTTTTCTTTTCTTCCTCTTTTCGACTATTCTGACGCTCTATCGAGATGGTTTCGACAGGAAACTAACCTATGCAATGCCGAATTTAAATTTAAATTTCTCAAGCATTTCGAACTCAACGAGTTCAAGAAATAATACAATTTTAATTTGCTTGTTACTGTATATGAGGTTAAAAAAGTAAAATATTAACACAAATCTGATTTATCTTTCCAAAAATGATTCTTTGATATCAAGAATCTATACTATACCTCATTTTGCATCGAAATTCAAAGATTTGTATTGACCGCGTTTTAAGGCTATAGTAGTTTAACTATCATACGATAGGAATCTGTGTACCTCTTCAAAATAAAATGAAAGAAATACTAGTCAAACTTAACGATAATTGTCAATGCTTCATCTCAGAAATAAGAGCAGCTTAAGACAATTACGTCTATTACAATTAAGTGTAAAGCAATAGAAATAAGATGAAAGAAGTACGAATCAAAAATTAATAATAATTGTCAATGCATTTTCAAAGAAATTCACACGACTGAAGATGTTTATTACTATTAAGTGAAATAGAAATATCATAAATGAAGTACAAGTACAAAATGAATAATAATTGTCAAAGCTTCATCAAAGACATTAGTAAAATTTAAGAATATTTCGACTGTTACTATTAAGTGTAAAGCAACAGGAATAATATCAAAGGATTACTAGTTAAAATGGATAATAAACTGTTAATGCTTCATCTAAAAATATTCAGACAACATAAGACTATTACGTCAATGACTATTAAAATTTCAACAATAGAAATAAGATGAAAGAAATATTAGTCACAAATGAATAATAATTGTGAATGCTTCATCTAAGAAATCCAAATAACTTAAGATGAAAGAAAGAAATGTCAAAAATGAATAATACTAATTGTTAATGATCCATCTAAAAAATTCAGACTTCTTTTGTATTTCTTTCATCATATTTCTATTGCTTTACATTTATAGTAATATACATTATAGTCTGAAGTTGTTTGAATTTGTTAGATGAAGCACTGGCAATTATTATTGCCTTTTGGCTAGTATTTCTATCATCTTATTTCTATTGCCTTACACTTAATAATAATAATAATAATAATAATAATAATAATAATAATAAGAAGAAGAAGAAGAAGAAGAAGAAGAAGAAGAAACAATAGACCACCTAATCTCAGGCTGTTCTGTGCTTGCTCCAAATGAATATAAAAATCGCCACGATAGAGTTGGGCAATATTTACATTTGGCAATGTGCAAACATTATGGAAAATCTGTAAACAAACACTGGTATGAACAGCACCGGTTACAGAAATAGAAGATGTAACCATTCTATGGGATTACACCATCTACACAGACAGAAAAATTGAAGCAAACAGGCCAGACATTATTGTTAAAAACCAGAAGGAGAAAACTTGTCTATTAATTGATATGGCTTGTCCAGCGGATTGTAACATAGCAATCAAGGAATTTGAAAAACTGTCAAAATATAAAGACCTGGAAATTGAAATAGAAAAAATGTGGAAATTGAAAACAAGAGTTGTGCCAGTGATAGTAGGTGCACTTGGAATGATAAAAAATGGAACAAAACAACACATTGAAAGAATCTCTGGAAACCCCAGCTTAAGAGATATACAAAAAATTGTCTTATTAAGTACAGCCCACACACTAAGGAAAACTTTATCTATGTAATGCTAGGGATGATAGGGAAGATAGAAAAACATGAAATGGAGTCATAACAACACGCCACGACCTGCCTTAGGTCACCCCGCAGACTTGGTTGGTAGTGAGACCAAAGCAGAAATCGAAATATGATGAAAAAGGACATAATAATAATTATAATATGCGCAATAGTTTTAACTGATTTTTTAGAAAAAGCAGTGGTTGCTTTTCAGAAAGCAATGGTTCTCGTCGGAGGATTAGTGTCTATTTCAAGTCTGTGTTGATACTCGCTTACAATCTTGGACTTATCCTCCGGTTGTTGCGATAAAATGTAACTAAAATTACGAATGAAATATTAATATATGTTAGTATATAAGTTCGCTTTATCGTCTTCTTATACCTGCCCGATCTTTTGAGGAGGAGTAGAGGTGTATCCTTTGTTGTTTAGGACTGGATTTACTAAATTTTGTTTCAAATCTATGCTTCCAAAATCTCCGCTAAAACTCTGAAATTTTAATGACTTTATTTGCTTTTGTTCTTTTCTTTTTCTTTTTTGTTTTTAAGTCAATTGGTGTAGATAGGATCGTGTATAATCCGGTTTATACTTCCCTACTGTCTTTTTTAACAAGAGTTGAGGTTTATCCCTTGTTTCCTGTTTATGGCTAGGTTTTCAATTCTTTCTAAAAATCTTCTCCTCCTCTTTCATTTCCGGTAACCCCTTGCGTCTTAGTGACCTTACTACCTTGTTTGGAATGAATTGTTTAAAAAAGAAAAGAGAAATAATCGAATATATAGCATTGCTGAAGCGACCATAACATTGTGGGAGGAAAACAACGAATCTAATTATTTGGCCGTGAAAAGTAATAACGCATGATGAAAACGAACAAGAGAAAATATACAAAGCACAACCTAGTACAAAACAGAAATTGTTTTAGAAAAAAAAAAGATCACTCTTTTTATTGTCTCCATTTGGTTACCTTGAGGTCATTCTTGAAAATCAGTTCGATTCTTGCCAACTATAACCCAACTAACCAACGTTCACTCCAACACCTCCTCATCTTTGAAACGTCCATCTTCGTTCTTCTTTCTTCGTTCGGTCATTAATGAAAAGCAGGTGCGAGATTTCGGGAAAGAACGACGGGGGAAGTGGCACAGGCCGTCTAACAGCTGCCTGGAACTTCCTCCGGCGCGCATTTGCCGGCCTCATTATGGCTTATGTCTTCAGATTCGGAGCCTGTCAGTCTGTTAATGTATCGGGCGTAGGCCTGCATATGCAAGGACTTAGAATCTAAACGCCCAACTGTAATACGACGAGTAATTGGATAAGATGCCTAACTTGTTTGGACACATTATATCGTTATCATCACAGAATTAATGTAGCTAAAATGTCTTTTACTCATTATGAATTAAAATATGTTACTACAGTTTTATTTTCCATATCACGTACAATGTTTACAGTAATTATTCCACAAACAAATCCGACTATAATTCTAAATGTAGCTGCTTTTATTAGCTTTCACCTCATTTAATCTACTGCTTTCCTCAATTTTTTGGCTTGAACTAAATATATTTTGAACGCAATTGTTTGGTTTCAACTAGAAATAAAATGTATATTGTATTGTTAGCCATTTTGCTATAAAATATATTGTTGATAATTCTACCATTGCTGGTATTTTGCTTTACAATGTTTGCTGGTACTTTTAATATAAATAGATGTTTTGGTAATCTTACTATAAATTGGTATACTAGTAATTATACTACTGGTACCTCCACTAAATTGCTGAAAAAACAGCATATTCTGAATAAAAAAAGGCCCCAAACTTAATAAAAACGAACCTTTTCCATCAACATATTCATGTTATTATTAAGAGGAAAGATCAAAGTATTTTTTAATTATTTTTAATCCCTTCTGACACGTTCGAAATTTTGGTAAAAAATCTTGTTTTGATTTTATTTAGTGGGTAACTAAATCATTACAAGAGTTTACAATGGAAAATGTAATATTACATCTCAGTTTTTTTTTTTTTCCGGTGACAAACACATTAATTTAGAAATTCTTGCCAAAATCAAATAATAGTCGGATTTTAATAAAACTTTGGAAATTATTATTTTGGAAATTATTATTTGTTTAAAAAATTTGGCAAACCTTTTTTGCATCTTTTAACCCACCTCCACATTAATTTTGGAAATTTTCACAAATTAAATTTTGTTGGGAAAATTGATTTTATTAGGTAAACGCAAGACTCATTAAGGAATGTAAAACATCTATTATTTTTTGAAACATTTCCAAAAATCTGCTTCTAATAGTAAAATGAAAAAAAGCAATAAAACTATTATATTATTTAATTTGATAAGCTTTTAATTGCTTTAATAAATAATATATTTTAAGGAAATTATAGTCTTAAAAAATCGATTAATAATGAAATTTAAAAGAATTGTTTTCATTTTTTATTATAAAAATTTACAAAGTTTCAAAAAGATTTTTCAAATACTTCAAAGATGTGTTGTGGTTAGTTTATAAACTTATAAAGGGAAGACTAAATTTATTAATCGAAAATTGAAAAATTTAATACAAGTAGTCGTGCCTTCGTATTTTTAAAATAATTTTGTTGGCGTATTTGATGTTTTATTTTTGTATGGTAATTTGTATGTGTACATTAAGAGGTCGTGTATTTCAGGGTTTTTTTCCTTACAGAAAGAAATTGTACAATTATGTCACTTGTGATCGCCATACACTTATCTTATCTCACATCTGTCAATCTGTCAACACATTTCACATGCGGTGACAAGATTAGAAAGTTCAACTCTGTGTTTAAGAAATAGTTTTATTCTGAGTTTCATACTATAAATAAGCAATACTTGTGTAAATCAAATTAATTTAACATTAAATTTACTAATTTTCCGAAAATAATGTGTCATGTTTTATTTGGCAAGATTTTTAAAACAGAATTAAATTTTGTTTACAAATATGTCAATCACTCAAAAATTGCCGAAAAATTGAAATTTTAGATTCCAGTCAATATAATTTCTGTTTGAAATACACCAGAGTATTTTACTTACTACAAATAGTAATTTAATTTTTTAGCTTTCAATTAACATTAAAATAAAAGTTTCAAGAAAACTTTTTATTATTAAAAATTCAGTTTAATAGTTATCGAAAATGAGTGGCGGTACCTATTTTATGATAATAAGTATTTTGGTATTGTGTAATATAAAAATATGTTGCTAGTACTTTTTAATATAAACATGTATTTATAGTTTATTTTTATTTTGTTTTGTTTTGTTGGGGGAGGAGTTCAGCCCATAGCTCAAATCCTAACAGGTGCTACCACCTCGAGTCAGAGTGAACGTGAAAGCAACAGCAATTATAGACGATTCCAGAATACTCGATACCTCGAATCTAGTCATTCCGAGAATTGAGTTTTCTGAAGTAACCTAAATTGAAATATCAGCATTATTCTATAAAATATTTGGGCTTACATCATCATTCTTGTAGTTTTATCTTTACATTTATCTTTTCTAATATTGTATATTTCTGTTAACCCTGTATCCGCCACAGCCTCATACTGCTGGAGTTCCCATAGCAAGTAGATTATTACGGAAATAGTTGTTAGCCATTAGTCGATTGTGAATTGACTAGACTGATTGCCAACCAAAGCAAGAGAGACCAGCGTGTCCGGTTATTAACCTTTATCTAGGGGAAAAGAGATTGTTTGGTAGCTTTTCCGAGGGTATTTGTACGAAAGCGAACGCAAAAGCCTCTGGTTAAATTTGAAATTGACACGCAATCTCACTTACCACACAGATACTTACGCTATACATAATATTATATATCGTTAGATCAATAAGTCCGTAAACACGTATTTTTTTAATCATTTCACCCCTCCAAACAAAGCGGAACCACCACTAGTGCACTGGGGGTTACATTGAGATAAAAAATGGCTAAAGTGTGTATTGAGGAAAGGATAAGAGATGAACGGGATCAAAAAAGATAGAAGAGGAATTTGACGTTGCATCTAAATTTTTGGGAAATCAAGCTATCAAGGAAGTAAGTAAGAGGAAGGGAGTTCCACAGGCGGAAAGTGCGAGAAGAGTGCGAGAAGAGAAACTATTCAAGTAGAAGTGGAGGTTACATTTAACTATTTCAACGGTAAAAAGGGTGGGACCTAGATGTCAATCTAACAGAAATGCTTTCATGTAGTCGGGGTACCAGGAGAAAAGCTCGTCAGAGTTTTTACCATTAAAATATTTGTAGACAAGCCACGTCATAATCGTGAGAAAGTGACTGAAGTCAAGACGCCAAGTCAGGATCGATTACATAGCAGGCCCTTTGGATTTTGTCGTGTACCTCGAGATGAATAGCAAGAGCACCCGATTAGATATGGAAACAGTAATCAATGCACGTACGAATGGTAGATTTATAAATGAGCAATATGGATTCTGACGAGAAAAAAATTTTTGGCCTGACACAGTGACCCAAATTTCCTAGTAGTAGATGAAGCTATAAATTTGATGCAGTCGTTCCACTTCAAGTTGGTTAAAAAGGTGAGCCCAAGGTGGGGCAGTGTGATGTTCTCCAGGAGACTAGTATTCTTCTTCTTCTATGTGCCCTGTCCCTTCAAGACGTTGGCGATCATAGTTCTCCACGTCCCTATCCCTTGTGGCTCTTAGTATGTTTGCTCCTGTTACTCCTGGCAACCCCCGTTCCGTCATCCACCTGATCAGGCCCTGCAAATATGTTATGCGCTGCCTTCCTCTGTCTCTCTTTCCTTCTATCTGGCCAGACAGTATCAGGTTCTCCAAGCTCTCCTTCTTCATTGCGTGTCACAGGAACTTCAGTTGTCTCTTCCTGATGCTCAGTATTAATTTCCTTTTGGTTGCCATTCTTTCCAACACCTCATCGTTGCTTGCACGATATCCGCAGCATCCTTCTGTAGAACCACATTTCCGCTGCTTCCAGTTTTGTCCTCATTTTCGATGATATTGTCCAGCATTCACTGCCGTATTGAAGAACTGACATCACATAGCAATCCAGCGGACAAGAAAGTTTCTCTCTGGTGGTTTATTTTGCACAGCTCATATTTATTATTCAGTGTTTGTCAATGCTCATAAGTGATGCATATTCAGTTATGATTATTAATAACAATTTCAAATTAAAATTTATTTAAAAAGATATACTTTATATATATTTTCATATTATTAATTAAATATAACATTATATATATATATATATATATATATATATATATATATATATAATACGAAATTATACGGAAATTTACAAAACTGGCATTAACCGATATATTTTAAATTTATTTATTTGAACATTATTTTTTTTAAACCTTGGAACACTAATTAAAGTTACACTACTACTAACCATGAGTATATCATACCCGACTTTAAAAATATCAAAAAATATTAAATATAAATCTTTATTTGAAATATTTTACATGCAGGCACTTCAAAATATGTAATTTGACTTAACATTAATAGAAACTGAAAAACATATTATTAAGATTAGAAAATGAGGTACTGAAAGTTTAATTAAATCGTAATTAAAATGGCGTCATTTACGCTGTGTAGTATATACCCAGTGTTAGTGTTATCGGGTTAAGTGGATAGTCTGTTTTCATAATCAAACGGTACATTTTATAATTTCCACCAGCGTAAATTGTTCGAAAAATTTTATTTGGAAAATATCTATCTTCCGGCCGGAATTGAACTTATATACTTTCAAAACCCTGGAGATGCCGTCATTACATTTAATGTGTCTTACCACTGGACCACAAAAGATTTGATGGCAAAAACGTACTAATTTAAGCTTTAAATGCATAATTTACTGGTTTCTTTTATCGAATAATTTATATCTGCTCGAATTGTATCCTAATATAAACAAACGCAACCGATAACAATATTGGGAAATCAGGAAATGTATTTCAATATAGGGTAGGGACCGCCTTTGACAATAATAATAGCTTGAATTCTGCGTGGGATCGACTCCTACAAAGTTAGAATTTTTTCCAGAGGAAATCTTATCTATTCTTCAGCTAAAACAGTCTCCAATTCTTTCAATGATGCTGGTGGAGGATATCGACTCCACACTTGTATTTCTAAAATAAGCCATAAATGTTCAATGACGTTGTGATCTGGGGATTGTGGTGGCAACATAAGATGTTGTAATTCACTAGAATGTTCCTCGTGCCATTTAGCTACAACTTTACCAGTATTAATGGGTACATTTTCATCCTGAAATATGACATTTCCCTCCGAAAACAATTCCTGAACCATAGGATGAAATTGATCACTTAAACCTCTTAAACAGTCCTGACTGTTGATTTTAATAGATTATTTAAATAATATCCGAAAAAAAATAATTTTAGCCAAAAGAATTAAGTACTACTATTATGTTTTATCAATAAACATAAAAATAGACACGCTTTTGTCAGTTTTATCAAATTTTCTAAATTATGCTATTATGGTACTAGGCATTTTCTAATTTTATCCAACCTATGTACATCAAATCACTACCAGTATATGATCTTCAGACAATAACAATATTTTGTTATCAACAAATTAATCCAGAGGGAAAATAATATCTAAAAATCTTCATGTTTGTCAATAAAAAAATATCATTCTTCGATAAACTAAAAGCAAACACCAAATTAAGTTGCATTGTGTTTTCTTGTGCATAAGAAGAAAGTTTGAACAACAATTAAAGGCAAAACGTGGGATTGTTTTCAGAAAATTTGCTTCATTTAAGTAACCTCTTATTTGGAACAGCTTTAGGGCAAATATCCTATATTAGCACAACAGATAATGCAAAAACATATTTATGAGTCTACCATTTGTCAATGAGTCAAATATTGCTGCCACATATGATCCTGCGATATATTTAGAGATTCTTGATAAAATCAAAAAGACGATTCAGTAAGATTATTTGATTTGACCTGATTTCAATGTGACTAAAGCCGATGTTCAATCACTTTCCCACTGCTGTAAAGTTTGTTCCCTGTGCATGTTTTGTAAATACTGTCGTGCTAATTGTTTCTTGCTGTGGTACCTAGACATTATAAACTTAAGCGCAGTATAAGATTATCACTTAGAAGACAGAAAGTGCTACACAGAGATCCGAAGGCGAATTGGCATGGCGAAGGACGCATTCCAGAAACTGAGTAGAGTGTTAAGAGACAGGAAAATTTCGCTAGAAACAAAGAAGAGACTATGTGATGTCAGTTCTTCAATATGGCAGTGAATGCTGGACAATCTCATCGAAGATTAAGAAAAAAATTAAAGCAACTGAAATGTAGTTCAAAAGAAGTATGCTGCGGATATCACGGACCGAGCATGTGAGCTATTATGAGATTTTAGAAAGAATGGAAACGAAAAGGAAATTAATACTGAGCACCAGGAAAAGACACCTAAAGTTCCTGGGACATGCAATGAGGAAGGAGGATTTAGAGAATCTGATACTAACAGGTCAAATAGAGAGAAGGATAAACAAGGGGGAAACAGCGTGTAACATACTTGACTGGCCTGAGCGGATGGATGTCAGAACGGGGGTTGCTTGGTGTAACAGGAGAAAGCGAGACGTGGAATAGGGATAGGGAGACGTGGAAAGCCATGATCGCCCATGCCCTGAAAAGATGAGGCACATAGAAAAAGATTCACTTAACAGGATGTGACACAAGATCGTTTTTAACGTGGGATGCCTTAACACATGCATATATATAGTGGACAAGGACAAAAATTACCCAGTATCCGCGACTATTGTCAAGCTGGCGTCGATATTACACCGAGTTAATATCTCTTAGTGCAAGAAAGAAGTTGTTGCTGCAATGTTGGAACCTTCCGTATGACTCTATTTGGAAAGGTGCTATTAAATTGAAGAAAAACTAGAAAGCAGAAAAACACTAATTTTTGATAGACTGAAGATATACTGATGACCAGACGTACAAACACAGAAGAAAATAGTAGTTAGTTTTTTTTACATCAGCTAGAGAGCTAAAGCAAAGGGACCATCTAGTTTTGATCCGAACTGAGATTAAGTGATGGCATATTCTAAGGACCATCTAGAAGGAATAGATAGCATTTTTACGATCATTGAAAACGAGCGGACGGCTTAGATAATATTTTTACAACTATTGTATACAGAGCGACCCTGGGAGCGAATTTCGATTGATTAATAAAAATTAACTTTTGATAGCAGAAAGGCTTCCAAAAGAGAAATACAAAAGACGTGTAATTAAATTTTTCGTCTGCCGAAAGGCAATAAAATGTCTCAAATCAAGGAATTGTTCTCTTTTTTTCAGTTGTTGGCTAAAGAGTGGAAATGATAAATCCCAGGTGCGAAAACGACCAAATACAAGGGATAGATAAGAGTGAATTTTTGAGTGATAATTAAAATTTGTCCGTTTGGATTATTCGATCAGGTGAGCAAAAAAAGTAGAGGTGTCAGGTATAATTTCAAGGAGGGCAGAGGAACTATCCTATATTTGGACAGTTACAGGAAAAGCCTTGATTAGTTGTTAAAGGAATGCTGGCATTCCCAGAGCATTTCATGCAAGATAACGCTATATACACTGGTATTTGTAATTTCAAACCGTAAAATATTACGATAATTTATGTGGATACGACATTGAAATTTTTATGGACAATATGTCACAACTTTTTAAAAGTACACTGGCGTGGTTGTACTAAGATGTCGTAGTTTACTCAAGGATGTCTGTTATTCCACGTTTTCAGTTTCTGAAACAAAGGGTTGTATTATACTCAAGGGAATAATGTATTTCCTGCTTTAGTTTCAGAAGCACGCACTAATAAAGAGGACAGTAGATAGCAAATGACATTGCATTTAATTTTTTCCAGATTTAAGTTAACTGGAAAGTATGGAGCTGGAAGGGAGTTCCACAAGCGAAAGTGCAAGAAAGGAAGCTTTTAGCATAGAACTTATGGTTACATCTAATCAGCTCGACTTTATATTAATGAGATCTCAACCCCAGTCTAGTACTGCACTTTTTTTAAATAAAAAGGTCTAGGTGCCATAGTGAAGAGCTTATCCAAATAATTACCAAGAAAATATTTATCGAAAAGACACACAGAGACAACCTTATGGCGTTGGAAAAGTGACTGACACTGAGATGCCTGATCAGAACCAATAATATCGTTGATTCTTCTCTGGATTTTATGAAGGAGCTCAAAGTATATAACAGGGGCCCTAGATTATATGTGGCATCAATATTCGAAGCATGGACAAATGTAGACTTATAGATATGTTTGATAGATTCTGGAGAGAATTATATTATACTGAAGTCGTATTATATACAAGAAAATACGGTGGTATTTTCTTCTTAATTTAACCGACTTAACACCTTGAAATTTTAATTCATTTACATATGGTTTTTAGAATTAAAAGTTATGGAAACTGGACATAAGACATAAGAAATTTTGGGAATTTGATATCATAAACAAGAAGTATTATATTAATATTTCAACAAGAAGTAAAAGAATTAGTTTCATACTCAGCTTTACCGTTAGTTAATAATAGCGATTACGTTCTTGGAACTAATTGAACTTTCATTATACTTGAACATAGTTCAACCTTCCTATCTAAGAAATTGTTATTAAAAGTTATGCAGTACGTTTTCAGATAAAGTAATAATGTATTTATCTGTCAAAAATTTAAAAAACTAAATTATTTGTCAAGAATATAATCAATATTATTAGCAATGGCAAAAGCCCAATACGAAATCTAAGTAGTATATTCTGTGTGAAAAAGAATTTTGATCGTGTGGATTTAATCACTCCACTAATTTTAAATGTTTTGTCACTAAGAAAGTATTCCACTGAATTTAATTTCTTTTAACTTGTTTACCCGTCTGACTCAATTTGCTCATATTTATATATAACTCAACTATGGCAGTAGTTGAATATATTCTTAAGCTCTACATTGAGTGAATCTAGGCAGATGTCAAGCTTCCTCACTAATTCAGTTTTCAATCAAATTTCATACAGTTTACAGTGTTAGATAGGACACCTCCTTATGTACATTTTGAAGAAAACTTTGGAATCTTTGTTCAGTAGAAAAAAGTCACATCAAAAGATGCAAAGTACGAAAAGGGAGACTAACTAGATAAGTACATAAGTGAGTGAGTGACCAACGCTTCTAAGAATAAATCATATTCTTTATAAGTTTTTTGTCTGTTTAATGTTTGCTTGCGGTTTGCAACATTTAAATTCTGATGATATATAATTATCCTTTTTGCCAATCAAACTTTGCTTATCACTTATCATTTTATCAGAATTGATTATAAGTATTTGATTAGAAATAATCAATTAATTAGTTATCTTGTTATCTAAGTATCAGCTATCTCTTAGCTTTTTGTCTCATTTTTTAGATAAAGCATTAAAGCCTAATCAAATGTATG
This sequence comes from Ascarosepion bandense, assembly GCA_037127315.1. Taxonomy (NCBI): domain Eukaryota; kingdom Metazoa; phylum Mollusca; class Cephalopoda; order Sepiida; family Sepiidae; genus Ascarosepion; species Ascarosepion bandense. The sequence continues at coordinate 1,077,782 of JBBBDQ010000964.1, forward strand.
AAAAAGTAAACCTGTTTGTCAAGAATCTATTCCACATTATTTACAATGACCAAAGTCCAGTATGAAATTAATTCTTTTATTTCTTGTTGCAATTATACACCGATTCAATCTGAGAAAAAAAAAACAATGTATAACACTTAAAAAACGTGTTCTTTTATCTATTTTTGGGTATATTTACGATATATTTTCTGAATACTCCCTATTTAAATACAAACTTTATTTCAATGTGTTATACATCTTATCAATTAAAGAACATCCATTTTACATCTGCTTCCTTCATTGGTCTTATCCAGAAAGAGATTTTTGATCTTTAATTTGTAATTTGTACATTATAAGTTGAAAGCTGATCGCTATTGAAGTTGGATTCTTGGAGGCAGGCCAGTTTTAGGTGTCGAGTACGCCCAGTCGACCACTCTCATAGCAAGAAACTGACGAGACATTTAAATCCCAGCAGGGCAATAATTTGCGGAAAAGTGCATTATGTGAGGGCTGAAGAACGGGCTGGGCTGATATTTAAGAACCGATTGAGACACACTTCAAGAGATAAAATTCAATGGTGACCTGGAAGTCGTTTAAAAGAATTGCTAATAAAGGTTATGAAGTTTATGTCAATGATATTTCATTTGTCTGTCTATAAAGTTAAATTCCATCAGCAAGAAAGTTAACTCTAACCGAATCATTCATATAATCTTCTCTCTCTCTCTCTCTCTCTCTCTCTCTCTCTCTCTCTCTCTCTCTGAATGTCCATAAAGTTTGTGTGCAGATTATTTCTGTCACAAATACAAATAAAGTTATTCATTTTTTAAAGTGCACACGGACTTTATGGACACTATATATATATATATATATATATATATATATATATCAGACTACTGATAATGTGGATTTTTAGTTGATTCATAATACACTTTTTATAGAAAAAGTATTAAGAATACCAGGGTCAAGCATTTAATGAAAGGTTCAGTCAGTCATTTAAATGCCATAAGTGATACACGCTTGGGCGATCATGTCTCGAAAAAGACATGACTGACTGGGCAGAAGATTATCCCGCAGTAGATTGCCATTATTTCTGCAGTAGACTGGTTGCCAGGCAAAGCGATAGAACCCAATCTGCTCTGCTATTTAACCCATAACTGGAGGGAAGAGACGGATTAATACCTTTCCCAAGGGTATTTGCGCGTAAGTGAATGCATGGAATTCAACTTGAATTTGAATTCGGCTTCCCAATTTCTCGTTCCGAGGCGATATCCACTGCCCCACAATGCACATCCGAACCACAATGCACATCATTCAGTAGTCTAAAAATATTGGGGATCTCTGGATTAGTCCAATATTGTGAAGTGCGCTCGCACTATTGTTTTATTTCATTAAAGAAATTCTGCGAGCAAATTCATCTAATTTGACGCCCGGTTTAAAGTCCATTTTCTAACTCTTTAATGTTAAAATTATGTTTTATTAGGTTGAGTCATAAGTAAATTTTAGTTTTAGTATACCCTTTGTAAAGACGAATGTACAATCCTAACTACTAAGTTAGGATGGTACATTCGTACATAGTAGTTGAGAATAGATTTGAAGTACACTAGTGTACGTTAGTTTTTGCTCAATTATTCGGCTTCTTCTTTCTTTTTCTCTATCTCTCTCTCTCTCTTTCTCTCTCTCTCTCTCTCTTTCTCTCTCTTTCTCCCTCTCACTCATTCAATCTCAGTAACAGACACCCTTGTTCATATTAACTGAAACAACTGCTTCAGCTTCCTTTCTTTTAAACTCCGGTCCTTTTAAACCCACTGTAGTTACAGGGTGTAATCGATTTCTGCTGTTTTTTTTTCTTTCTTCAGATTAGGTCATTTGCAGTGATGTGCAGTAATATGAATCTATTTTGGGAATGAATGATGAAATTTGTTGGACCTTGAAAAATACTGCATCATCCGTGATTGTATCAGATTTTTATCACGCCCAGACACTATTGTCTGTCGATTTGTTACCCTACGGCCATCGTTTGCGATGGACGTTACTCCAAGAAAACCTACGAAATTTGTAATGCTGCACCAACACACAGAGAGCTTTTGGATATTGTTGGTGTCAACTGTCAGTCGTATCATCAAGGTGAAGAACCAAACTAGATTTATCAGTCCAAAACGTAAAGGGAAACACGGTCGGAAGAGACAAACAAAGCCAAGAGACTACGTATACATAATCAGGGAAAATGTGCAAAATCCTAGAAAGATATTATTTGTTTTGTTTCAATTAATTTTCACAAGGATGTAGCACTGATAATGTTTTTTTCATATTTCTAATACATTTCTTTAGAAAAAGTATTAACGATGAATTCATAGTATACGTTGTACATTAGAAAATCACGTGAGTGACTCATGTTAAAAAAAACAATGCTAATAATTTGATGTTTGCAGCAAAGTAAATCCAGACTTACGGGTTGTAACTTGTATGAACCGAAAATATTAGGGAGATTCATAGAAAATTTTCATCTTTTGGAATCAATTATAGGGACGAATGTATCATCGTAACTCCTAACCATATGTGGCAAGTAAGAATGAATGCAAAGAACGCTAACATAGATTATTTTTGTCAAAGCATAAGAATCGCATACATTGGATCAAAGGACAAAAATCGTTCTTCTTCATGACAACGTAAGGACGCATAAAACAAGAACAAAAAAACAATTTTGGAATTAGGTCAGTGTGTTCGATTCCATACGCCATATTCACCTGCATCAACCGATTATTACCACTTTCGATAGCAGCAAAACGCTTTGATGAGAAAATATTCCTCTAATGAAAACCACATTAAAGAATTCAAGAATCCACCTCTTCTCTCCCCAATTATGGGTTAATTAGTAAGACTTGTGTTGTAGAGTGGCTGGCACCCCTGCAGCGCTCTCAGTGATGGAATGGCCCATGGGCTGAAATGGTCTATTTAAGTAAAGAATAGTAGTATTCGAGACTTAATATTCGAGTTTCATTCGAGAAGTATTCGAACTAATTACTTCGGCGACTATTGTGATCTAAACCCCTCCTCTCTCTGTTGTAAGTTTTGTTTTGTTTGTCATTGTAACTATTGTACTGTTCTGTGTATATCCATTTATAATCGGATATTGTGCTAAATAATACCGCGTCACACTTTTTGTGTATCGTATCTACCGAGGCGATACAACTTATATCAGTAAATCATTATTAACTCGAAAGAATGTAACACTCAAAAATATTTTTTCTGGATTTATAAGCCGTAAGAAAACCAATCAAAATCATATATAGCGGTTGAATGATGAGTAATTTCCAGTTTGAAAAACCAATTATAAAGACAAACGTATCATTTAAATAACTAATCAAATGTGTTGACTAAGAATAAATTTTGAGTACTCTCACACACCTTAGTGACAGTAGCAGTGCGCACATTTTATCAAGTGAAAAATAATGATGTTACCCAGGCTCTTATAGCTTTTACTATTAATGGTTTGGAAATGTTACATGTATATTTGTCTTCTTGATTTAAAATGGGTTACAAGTATCCTCTTCAGTAACACGTATTTCCTTGAAGGAAACCAGTTGGGTATATCCCCTGAAAGCTGGTGCCCTTTGCAGCTTTGTCCATGAGCGGAACAAGTAGGTCGAGTGTCGAGATGTTTTTTTTTTAACGTTTGGTGGATGAAGTAAGCAAAACGGTATTCGGTTGAGTTAAAAATAATTTCTATTTTGCTTAACCAATTACGATGTCGAATGTATGTCGAATATATCATCCTAAGAACTAATCATAAGTGGCAGTTTAGAAATAACATTAGATGACACTAGCATACGACAACGTTCAATGTAAATGCATTGAATTGACAAAAATAAATTTCTATAACCAACCTAAAAAATCTGAGCTTTATGAAAAACAGGTAATGTTGTGTGCGTGATGAGATCGCCGGGTGTTATTAATTTAGTAACTAAAATGCAGTGAAAAACTAAATGCATATTTATACGTCCATTATCTGCAACATGTCTATTAATGTTTGGTCAAAAAGCACCTCTGCACTCGTCAACAGGGAAACTGCTGGTCTTCTTTCTAACCAGTCAAGGCCGCATAGAGTAAGGATAATTTACGAAAAATTATGAACTCGGTTAGTTTGATCTAATATATTCGCCTATACTTACAGCAATGATTATTACGTTTATCGATCGCTGCAAAACATTTTAACGGGGAGGTGGAAATTCTCTAATGAAACTAGATAAAAATGTTTGTCGAAAACTGTTTCGCATTAAATCTATCAGAATTTTACTGAAAAGGTATCGAAGATTGATTGGCTTTATATTAACGAATCATTAGTAAATTTATATGAAGACGATACCGCGATTATCAGTGCACTTTTCAAAAATGTACATTATCATAGGGTGACAGTTGATCGCTTCTCTGACGTTCCTTCCCTAAATGGAGAAGGAACAGGCTTGTAAAATCCAATGCCTTCAAAATCAAGCTAGAAACGTTATATTTTCAATCTAAAATCATTGATAATATATATAGAGACAATACCATGGAGTTCACCTCAGAACATTTACATGACCTGAAATTAGCAGCAGATTTCTCCTCTGCCCCATACTATTTTCGTGTAATAAAATTAAAAAGAACCAAACTGGAATTAAAACTCAGTTCTCCAATTAAGAATTCTAAACCATTATCAATTACACCACTCTCACATCCAAGCTTACAGCATCTAGTATTTCCAAACGGCCACCCATCTAGGTACTTACCAGGGTGGTTGTTTCTTAACATACGGTAACCAATGCTTAAACGTGATATGGCCTTAAGACAAAAGATATTGAAACGCTGTCTTATCAGTGACAAGTTATTGCAGATAAGGGGGAAAGACAAAATTGAATAAAATGTAATTATATTTTTCTTTGAAGAATTAAGCTGATAAATATAAACGGAAATTATTCATGACTTGACGCAATATTTCGAGGTAATAGTTTGAATTTTTAGAGCAGCACGAATCCTGACAAAACTGAAGTAAGAACCAGCATTAAATGTATGGTAAAGCTTGATTGGAATGAGTTCATCTTTTGTTGCTGTGAGAAAAGTTTATGGAGAAAATGGACAAAAAAAAACCCCAGCAATTTACAAATGGATAACTCATTTCAAAAAATGACCAGAAGAAATTCAAGATGACAAACGGCTCTGCCTACCATCACCATCGACCTGCGAGGGGAAAATCGATTCTGTCCATGATTTGAGGGCGACAGACAATTAACAGCAGAAATAATAGCTAACACCATAGATCAGTGATTCCCAAAAGGTATGTCGCGCCTCATACGTGCGGCGGAAGAAGATAGCAGAAAAGGCAGAATGATTGATAGAACGACAATCAAAGATTTGGAAAGTTTCAAAAGATTCATATGCCAAAAATAAATATGATTTCTAAAATTTAAAATATTATTATAGGTTACTTGTAACTGCATGCAGGAATCCCAGTATAAATACTTATAAGTAGCTATTGACCGACTTTGGCATGGTGATATTTTTGCCCAATTCTATCATTCTATCAAGTATTAAGAATATAGTAACTAGAGTCCACAAATTAGAGAAAAAAAGTAAGATGGTAATATTCTGACTTCAAATTTGCGGTTGTTTTCATTTAACTCTCTCTCTCTCTCTCTATTTCTCTCTTTCTCTCTCTCTCTCTCTCTCTCTCTCTCTCTCTCTCTCTCTCTCTCTCTCTCTGTGCGTGTGTGTGTGCTTTCTTTGCTGTAGAGCTGCTTGCACCTTTTCACCGGAGCAAACAAATTTTAATTCCAAAAATGCGACACAGTAAAAAAGAAATTTGGGATGACGCTTAGACCCAGAGAAGTGCTAGATATTAAATCCGTCACGAGAATAATCGCCTTAGATATTTCAAAGCCTTTCGACAATATGTCACATGGTGGAGAGTGCTACACTCACCCTCCAGCATTTCTCACTGATCAAGTTTTTCCTATCTGGTACGCTAATGAAGGTCGCTGTAAATGGCCAGGCCTCATAATCTCATGTGATCAATGCAGGCGTCACCCAATACTTCTTCCTCAGTCCTACCACTTTTCAGCTTTATATTAACGATCGAACTAAGAACATTCTCAAATCATTAGTAAATATATATGGAGACGATACTACGGTTCATAAGTGCACCTTAAAAAATTTATATGATCAGAAATTATCAGCAGATTTCTCCTCTGACCTTGCTCGCATGGATAAATGGGGAATGGGCAGGCTTGTAAAATTAAATACCTTCAAAATCAAGATAGAAACGTTTTATCCTCCAGAGTCTGAGTTTCCTCCAGTTTTGTGGAACGGTTATACTCTCAATTAAATACCTTCAAAATCAAGATAGAAACGTTTTATCCTCCAGAGTCTGAGTTTCCTCCTGTTATGTGGAACGGTTATACTCTCAATTAAATACCTTCAAAATCAAGATAGAAACGTTTTATCCTCCAGAGTCTGAGTTTCCTCCAGTTATGTGGAACGGTTATACTCTCAATTAAATACCTTCAAAATCAAGATAGAAACGTTTTATCCTCCAGAGTCTGAGTTTCCTCCAGTTATGTGGAACGGTTATACTCTCAATTAAATACCTTCAAAATCAAGATAGAAACGTTTTATCCTCCAGAGTCTGAGTTTCCTCCAGTTATGTGGAACGGTTATACTCTCAATTAAATACCTTCAAAATCAAGATAGAAACGTTTTATCCTCCAGAGTCTGAGTTTCCTCCAGTTATGTGGAACGGTTATACTCTCAATTAAATACCTTCAAAATCAAGATAGAAACGTTTTATCCTCCAGAGTCTGAGTTTCCTCCAGTTATGTGGAACGGTTATACTCTCAATTAAATACCTTCAAAATCAAGATAGAAACGTTTTATCCTCCAGAGTCTGAGTTTCCTCCAGTTATGTGGAACGGTTATACTCTCAATTAAATACCTTCAAAATCAAGATAGAAACGTTTTATCCTCCAGAGTCTGAGTTTCCTCCAGTTATGTGGAACGGTTATACTCTCAATTAAATCATTTGCCTCATACGTTCATTGCGTTTCTTTGTTGATTGATTTGTGTTAGATTATTTAAAGTCGGAAAATGTTTTGGAATGTAAAATTAATCATTATTTGTGAGTGAATATTGCATTAACACTTTACTTTTGTGCCAATGGTTTTTTCAGGTATCAGTCCTACTATTAGCCCATAAATTGAGGGAGGTGAAAGATTCGTATCTTTTCTAAGAATATTTCCATTTAACGTCAAGTGGGAGTTAAGCTAACATAGACCTCAACTGAAACACAAATACGATCTATCACTAAATAGATATAAATATAAATATTCATCTATAGATAGATATGAAAATACTGAAGTAGATAGATAGATAGATAGATAGATAGATAGATAGATAGATAGATAGATAGATAGATAGATAGATAGGGCATGTTTCATAAGCTTGTCTTTGAATCATACTCAAGGATTTTTAAATATCTGTAAGCATCTGAAAAAGAATGCTGGTTATCTTGTCATTTCCACAGTCAATATTCTATTCCACTCTCACGAATTTCCCCATTACTCTAGCCTTGTACCAGACTATGATTAGGCGAGTAAAAATCTTTCTGGTATGTTTTCTATTGATTACGTATATTAGGTACAAAATTCATTCGAGGATGAAGGTAATTTCAGAAATCAAATATTGATTAACAAATCGATAATGCTCGATTAGAATCAGAATAATGAATCTGCTTCTAATACTGAATTCGGGGGAGGCCGTTTAGAAAATGCTCCATTCACGTGAGATATTTTAACAATCTGTGCAAACATCGAAAGATAAACTGGTGCCTCCTCTTGATAATTTCTCTGTTTATATGAGTAGAAAGGTAGCCTTCATATAGCGACAACTCAAGCCCCATAAGCCACTCAAGGTAGATGATTACTGAATGAGGTTGTTATAAAAAAGTAAGAAGTACGGATTATGAGGATATTTAGGATATACAACGGTTAACCCAAGACATGGAGAGGTGTATTGAACAAGAAAGCATCCCTTCTGGTGTCTTCCAAAAGTAACAGCTGAACTTGCACAATCATTAGGAATTGATCACGCAACAGTTTCGAAATGTTTTAAAGCATTAGGAATGATTCAAAAGCAAGGGCATTGGGTGCCGTATGAGTTGAATCCGGGAGGCGTTGAACAGTGTCTTGTCACGTGGGAACAGCTGCTTCAACGACAGAAAGGAAAGTTTTTTTGCATCGTATTTTGACCGTCAATGAAAAGTGGATATCCTATGATAACCTTAAGCGTAGAAGATTGTTAAGTAAGCCGGTCATGTATCAACATCGGTGACAAAGCCGAAAATTTTCGGTTCAAATCTTTTGGTCTGCGTTTACTAGGATCAGCTGAGTGTAGTTTATTCTTAGCTGCTCAAACCGACCGAAACCATCACAGGAGAGCGCTATCGACTACAACTGATGCGTTTGAGCTGAGCATTGAAGAAAAAGCGCCAGCTATACGAGCAGAGATAGGACATTGTGATTTTGAAACATGACAACGCTAGGCCACATGTTGCAAAACGGATAAACACCTGCTTGGAAACGATTAAATGTAAAGTCCTACCATACCCGCCGGATTCACCAGACATTGCCCTTCCAAGATGCCAAAAGATGGGTCGACTCGTGGTTAGCTTTAAAACGTGTCATTTTTCCGACGTGTAATTCAAATGCTGCCAGAATAATGGGAAAAATCAATGACTACTGATGGTCAATACTTTCAATAACATGCTTTTCCTGGTTTTTGTAAATAAAAAATAACTTTTCATAAAAAATTAGCAAGACATTATTCAAGTCTTAATATATATATATATATATATATATATATAATCTCCCACACTTAATTTATATATATATATATATATATATATATATATATATATATATATAAATTAAGGGCGGGAGACTACATATATATAAATCAAGGGTGGGAGACTATATATATATATATATATATATATATATATATATATATATATATCAATTAAGAGTGTGAGAATTAATCGAGATTAGTGGGGTTTGTAAAAGTTTACCACCGGCGTTTCTGATTTACCCATCCTCTGCCTACAACGACTAATTAATATTCTTTTAATCAAAGCATGTACAAATTATTCGTACTGTTACTCTGGCAACCATCATCATCATCATTATTATTATTATTATTATTATTATTATTTCGAATACTACCTACTAAGTCTGCGGGAAAATCTAAGGTTATGCCTATATTTCATGATCTGTTTTTTTACCTCCAATAACATCTCTAGCATGGATGAAGTTCTTTTTAGTGCGTGGGTTGTACTTATCAAGACATTTTTTTAATTCACATAAGCTGGGATTTCCAGGGATTTTTTCATTGGGTTGATGTGTTCCATTTTTATTATTCCAAGCGCACCTCCTATCACTGGCACTATTCTTGTTTTCAATTTCCACTTTTTTCTATCATTATTTTTATTATTAAAATTTATTATTTGGATTCTATTACTTTTCTTAATTTACTGTTTTTCTGCTATTATTTTTCTATTATTTTGATTCTATTATTACCTTTATTATTATATTCTTATTCTATAATTATTTTTTCTATTATCATGATTATTATTATTTTACTTTATATCATTTTTTGTTATTATTATTCATGTTTTTATTATCATCATGTATTTTAGTTTTTTGTTAACCATCTTGTTATGGATATTACTATTATTGTTCGAGTTGCTATTATTATTCAACACTACAAATATTTTTTTTCTTTTCAAATCAATCCCATGACAAAAAAATCAATTATTAGATTGCATGTAGGGAAATTAAATACATTTTCTTTTTTATGATTTGGATTTTTACCTCTTGTCTTCATTTACAGTCTTTCTATCAAAAGGGCGTATAATTAGCGACCGATCGTTCTTGCGAAAGAGGAAAACGAAAGAAAAAAATGTAAAAACTATCAATGTTCTGTTATAAAAGAAGCATTAGCAATGGTCGAGATAATACAAACGAACTTTGGCAAATCATGATTTTAATCGCCCCCCGCATATCCACCATTTTTATTTTTTACCAGGAAATGAGAACTGTTGATAAATGAGAGAATACTCCACAAAATTTACTACTGTTTCCTTGTTCAAAAAATAAATAGGTATTTGTCGATGTTTTTAAAACTCGTTTTGAATTATATGTACCAACCGATGGGTTTCTTGAGAACTATATATTTCAATTTACCGACGTACACAAACACACCTACAGTATTTACATGAACATAAACATATATATATATATATATATATATATGTGTGTGTGTGTGTGTGTGTGTGTGTGTGCGTGCGTGCGTGCATGAGTATATATATATATATATTAGTTGAATGTATGTGTTTGTTTAACAGTTCCGTCAAAAATTATCAGTTGTTTTACAAAATGAGAATTCATTTCTTCCCAAATAAAAATTAATTAAGACTAAATAAACTCCGTTGTCATATAATATATAAATATATATAATCATCCGCAGACATATTCGTTTCGCTGTATGACAACTCATCAGTACGGTTAGACATCCTATTGCTTTTACCCAGGATTGAAACCCGACCGAATTGGCTTAAGTCAGTGATTCTACCTCTTAGCTATGGGCGCTAGGTAAAAGAAGGCAAACTTTTTAACGTGTGTTATACCATGTAAACAGCTAAACATACGCCAGTAGTTAGAGTATTCTAATTCATTACTGAATGAACGATATATTTATGTGTGGGGGTATATATATATATATATATATATATATATATATATATATATATGTGTGTGTGTGTGTGTGTGTGTGTGTGTGTGTGTGTGTGTGTGTGTGTGTGTGTGCTATACTTTAGAATATGTACTCATCAGGTAGTAAATAATGATGGTACCATCATTATTTACTACTTGATGAGATATTCTTCTTTCAATGTCGAAAAAATGTACAATTTTGTCGTAGATTGAAATTTGTACATGTTCTAAAGTAAAATTTATAATAAATAATCATTGCTCCATTTTTATATTAAGCACTGTTTTAAATTAATGTTTTGAACGTTGCAAATATTTTCTTCGTTCCTTATTCATTTGGATATATTATTTGGGCAGCAATCCCTCTTTTATACAAGTTTCATTAAAAATGACAGGTACTAAGGTGAATCTTTTTATTTAATTTTTCTTGTGTTCTTAGATTTTTTTTCTTTTTGTGGCCTAAATTATCCAGAAATTGTCCAAATGTTTTCGTGAAAGTTATGAAAGTTATACATATATATATATATATATATATATATATATATATATATATATATATATATATATATATATAGTGCGATGGGTAAACTGTGGCCTTTTTATATTTTCAATTTCGCTCATATGCGTTGTTTGTTTTTAATTTTGTTGAATGCACAGTATAGTATCAGGTCAGTTGGACATTGTTTGCGTGGAAACGACCAAGTTGACGTAATTCATTTCGCCAGAAATTTGGAAACGGTATGCTGTAGTGCTTAGAATTCGCGCTCGTAGTTCTAATACGTACATTTCAGAGTGTTTCTGTAACAAACTGAGGACAGTCCAGAGAATTAGAAAATATTTGGGTGAGTCTAATGGGGATTACGAATGTACATCAGTTTGGAAAACTCACTCTGGTCGTTATGCAAAAAGAACTCTCCCGAATTTGTTGGTAAAGGCCTCAGACCCAACATGGAGGTCTACATCAAGTGTATTGAGGGTCTAGCGTTACCCTCAGTCATGGCTGTCAAACAATTTCTGCAACCATTTCACCCCTAATATCTCGTTACCCAACACCCTAGACTGCAACTCTTTTTATTATTACGCGTGGAGCGCAGATAGCAACAAAACTCCTTGTAACACCAACAATGAACTGAAGGCAAAGATTATGGCAGCATTCACTAACTTAAAAAAGGAGACCGTCCAGAAAAGTTGCAGGAGATTCCGAAGTCTTTTAGAAACTGTGGTTGAAGCCAATGGCGAATTTATTGAATAATTTTACACTTTTGTATTTCAAGATATTTTTTAATTTATTTTTTCGATATTTCAGACCATCTTCTTGGTTTCAGGCATATATTTGAATATAAATTGTTCAATGATTAATATCGGCTAATATAAGTCATTATCAAGGAGTATTTGTGTGTGCATATGCTCGTGCGTGTGTGCTATTATCAACATGTATCTGTGGGTGCCATATCAACGAGTGTGTGTGCTTGGCTGTCCTTGCGTGTATCTGTGTGTGGACTTGTGCGTGTGTGTGTGTGCTATTATCAAAGTGTATCTGTGTGAGGGCTACATCAATGAGTGTGTGTGTCTGTGTTTGCTTGTGTGTGTGTGTGTGTGTGTGTGTATTTGCTATTATCAATCAGTTTTGTGTGTGTGTGTGTGTGTGTGTGTGTGTGTGTGTGTGTGTCATATCGATTTCATCATTTTCAAATATGAATTAAAACTGGCATGAAACGGGGAGGATGCAATATTTGATCACTTATTTTTTTAAAAAGTAAAATGGAGACAATTTACGCATCGCATATGTATATATATATATATATATATTATATGATTATATATTTTTAGGTATGCTATATTTATAACTTAACTATTTTAATATCATAGAGTGTATGTAAATATAAAATAAATATAAATGTGGTCATTGAAGTCAACACCCAAATGTGACAGTTTGTTTCATACCAAATGCAATCGAGAGGAAGAGATAAATAATACTTTACACAGGGGTATTTACATGTAAATGAATGCAATGAACTCGACTGGAATGCGAACTCTACTCTGATTTCTTATATCGAGCATATATTCATTATATATATATATATATATATATATATATATATATATATAAATGCGATGAATGCGCAAAAGTATATGAAATATATATATATATATATATAAGAAAAATTAAGGCGGACACGTTATTTCATGGTAAAGCGTAAGTATAGGCCTATTTCAGGCGAACCATTGTCAGCTACCTTCTTTATTGTACAAAGGATTCTGCACCGCATATATATATATATATATATATATATATATATATATATATTAACTCACCCTAATTAGTTGAAAAAAATTTCCCTGATATATCTACATGTTTCTAATGCAACTATATATCTTTGTCTATTAGTAATAAATTCCTGTCTGTTTATATTTACCTATCTTTTTATCCATATCTCCATATCCATCTTCTTCTGTCAGTCGGTCTGTCGGATATCTATCTTCGACTGTCTCGATTGATTTCAGTTTATTCTTATCTATCCTCTTATGTCAGGTGTTCCCCGCTTCTGCTATCTTTATATGTAGAAGGGAGTGACGAAAAGTTCTCAGCTCGGGCAAAAATATAAATATCTTCAAAATTAAATTCTGATGTTTGGTCATTTAGTTGTACTGATTGAGAATATATATATATATATATATATATATATATATATATATATATATATATATTTTAATTCAGGTACTTCAATCCAAGAGAAAAAAACAGGAAGGTAAATTCCAAAAACCCAATCCTAATTAATATTAAAAAATTTATTTTAATATTAAAAAATGATACAGGAAGAGAGCTCCATGTAATAAAATATTACAGAGCAAATATATATTAAAAAAGGATTAATATATATTAAAAAGGATTAATTCAAAGATATTGAATGACCATTTCGATATGAAGATCCCCACGGGGGATAACACATCACCTCAGTAACAGAAAAATCCTTTCAGAAACTGGAGAAAAATTAGTCTACTTTTCCTTTTTAAATACCATGTAATAAAAAAGGAAAAGTAGACTAATTTTTCTCCAGTTTCTGAAAGGATTTTTCTGTTGCTGAGGTGATGTGTTATCCCCCGTGGGGATCTTCATATCGAAATGGCCATTCAACATCTTTGAATTAATCCTTTTTTAATATATATATATATATATATATATATATATATATATATATATATATATATATTACAAAATCTTACGGCAAGTTACCAAATGTTATTAACCAACATATTTAATCAAGTTTATTAGTTTGAACATTATTTCTCGAATATTTAGGCCGGCGGACATATATATAAATGTACTGTTTAATTACAGAAAAATAGTATATACCCTCAAATACGAGTATCCATTAAAAATAATGTTGAAACATATATATATATATATATTTATTATCATCATGTGCAAATCAAATATGCTTCGGAATCCGACGGAATGCTACATCATGTATATCCATGTATATACATTCAGTAAATAACTGCAGGGACATAACTAATGTCGGATGAATAAAGCTTGTAAAGAGAAGGAGCGGCGTACAAAGCGAAAGTGGAAGATTCCAATGGACAAATGAAGATTTATGTGGAATGCACGAAAGGCAGTTTAAAAAAGAGATGGTGCAATCATAAGTCATCATTCAAGTTAAAAAAGAACGGGAATTGTACCAGATTTGCAAGCCACGTGTAGGAGTTTAAAAAAAACAACAGAAATTCTAATGTGAAATGGGGTATATTAAAGAAAGTCTGGCCTTACAGCATTGGTTATAAAGTTTTCAGGATGCGTCAGGAGGAGAAACTGGCTATTGTAATATACCCAGACCACGATAGTTTATTGAATGAGAGATCTAAGTTAACAACGGGATACAGGCATGCAAAAAAAACGGGCCTGTTTGAGCCCGGTGAAGAGTTTTTGTGTCTCTTTCCCTGTCACATCCGATTACCTCAATTTCAGTGGAAGTTCCGGTGGTCGTGTGTATAAAGGAAAGTCTTGAAATGTGGCTTGCACTTAATGTCTGTCGAGACTGATATGGTTGAAAGATTTCTGCAACCTAGGTTTTAAACTTTCGGTATCTTCAGTTGATTTATAAAAACTAATTTTCCGTTTTTATTTGGTTCAATCGACTGTTTAATTTGGAAGTGAAATCCAAAATAAGGCAAATAATTTTTAAATTAATTGATAAACAATTTCCCCCAAAATTAGAATTAAACAAAATTTTCAATAAAAATTCAAACAAATTAAGTTAGACCTGTACTAGTAATTTAAAAAGTAAAGTGAGAAAAGTGTGAGAAGCCGTGAACGTGTTTATATATAG
Source organism: Ascarosepion bandense (assembly GCA_037127315.1). Lineage (NCBI taxonomy): Eukaryota > Metazoa > Mollusca > Cephalopoda > Sepiida > Sepiidae > Ascarosepion > Ascarosepion bandense. The sequence goes on from JBBBDQ010000964.1 coordinate 1,092,882, forward strand.
ATAAGTGACGGCTGAGCAAGTCAGAAAGTTCATATGCGTGCATGTTTGTTTGTTGACTATTTTCACACCAGCTTGTTAAAAGATTTTCAGTTCTGAGAATCGTTCACTTTTCATTGGCCAGAATTTTTGTTTTACATTGAGTGGCGAAATGTAATTTCGTTTCTTTTCTTCAAAATTGTTTTCAGCGATTCTGATGCAATTTTGACTGTGTGCAATTCTATTTTTTATGTGATAAGAAATCAAGTTCTGATGGCTGTTTATGGAATCAAGAATTACTATTTTTCGCAATGACTCTTTAATTCGGAGCGCGTTTGAATTTATGTGTGTGTGTGTGTGTGTGTGTGTGTGTGTGTGTGTGTGTGTGTGTGTGTGTGTGTGTGTGTGTGTGTGTGTGTGTTAGTTTTTTCGTGCTTTTTTGTTGAGGGAGGCTTGTACATTTTATAAATATTTCTACCGGCATCATCAGCGTGTCATAATCTGCATTTTATCAGATAGGCATTACTTTGAATTTACCTGCATTACATTGGTGTAAGTGTTGGAAAACATACAATTTCTTGGTATTGACTAGTTTAATGTTACTTCTGTGCAGAGCTACTCTTTTATTCAGGCCTTGTATAGCCCCCACGTATACGTTTGCGCATTCATCGCATTTTAAAGCATAAATTACGTTTTAGAGTTGCAGCTCAGATTAATTTTTTTTTCGAATGTAGATGTTTTCGAATTTGAAGTAGCTTCCTTCTATTGTTGCAAACCCCACATCGTTTTTTTTTTTTTTTTTTTTTTTCATTTTCTGACTTCCTGTGTTGTGTGTTGCTCGAATTATTATGAGGTTAGTATGTTTTGGTTGGCATTTGTTTTTAATTATTTTAGTTTTCTTTAGAATTACTTTTATTTTATCATTTTTGTTAAGTAATTCTAGGTGTCTTTTTATCTTTGTAAATAATTCTGGGTTCCTTTTGTTATGTGTAGAGACGAATGCGAGAATGTGTTCCTCTTTACAATGTTTATTTTATTTATTTACTTATTTCTTATTCCGGAGAAATTCTAATGGTATTTTTTCTTCCAGTTTGAAACCCTTGTTTATTAGTGGAGTGTAGTATCCTCTTATTTATAGTACCTTTTGTAGTTCTTTTAGACTTATTTTATGAAGGGTTTCGTCAGCTACTATTGTGCAACTTCGTCGTGCTAGGGAGTAGGGGCTGGACTGTGAAATGAAGGTATTGTTGGGTGTCCTTGGGTTTATGATAAACGTTTGTGATGATGATGTAATTGTTTTTATTTTTATGAGTATGTCTAGGAATAGCAATTCATTATAGCTATATTCTAGTGTAAATTTAATTTTGGGGTGCAAGTTTTGGAGTAGATTGTGTAATTTATTTATGTTTCCCCATGTTGACATCCAAAAGATAAAACAATCATCTAGGTATATTTTCCATGATTTAGTTCTGTTTTTATGTTTTCCCCATATTTTTATCCCATTTGGTTTTATAGGTTTGCTTCTACATATGCTAATGTGAGCGTTGCGTATGTGGGTGTTATTTTTGTTCCCATCGCAGTGCCTATTGTTTTAATATAATTTTGGTTGTTAAATTGGAATGGATTGTTGTATAAAATTATTCCTATACTCATACTGAAATTCATATTTCATACTGAAACGTGTGATCTTAGGTTGGTGAGTATGTTTCGATTGTGAAACTTGTAGTCGTAGTTTTGTGTTGTAGGTAATATTTTGTAGTTGTGTCTGTTTGTGTTACGAAATAGTGGCCCGTTGTGTGAGCTCGTTAGTGGGCGGCCCTGTACGTCTTGAGGAGTGTATATGATAGGTGGATGTGTTGGTGCGTGAACATTAAAATTATCATCATGAAATAGATGTTTGTTGAATGAATTTGTTAGTGAGTAGTTCGGCATGACCAGGTAAGTGTACCTGATGGATGGGTGTGTTTGTGTTTGGTAGTATGCTCTGAAAGGCTTACCTCTTTTTTTTGTTATTCATATTGGTTTCCTGGGCAAGTGCTTTGTTCGGGGTTTCGTTTATTACTAAGGACTTCTTTTGTGTTTCTTTATTTTATTTGCTTATATATTATAAACGTAATCGAAGCCTGACGATCGCATTTAACATGAAATATTCATATGTTAACAGAATTTATATATATATATATATATATATATATATATATATATATATATATATGATTGGGTTCAAATACAGATCGGATATACTTGGAAATCCGAAAGAATGGTAGAATCAAAGAATAAATAACAAACAGGAAAGTTTTATAAGTATAATATGTTTCGCTTTTATTAAAGTTTCGTCAGAGAATAAGTTATAGAAAAAGTTTTCTATTTTCATTTTTGTGTTGTTTGATTTTCTGCTTAAACAATGAAAATCACACAACACAAAATTTAAATACCTGCATGTTTATATGTAATTTTCTGATAAAACATTAATAACAGCAAAACATGTGAGATTTATAAACATTTCCGATTTGTCCCTTTGCATATATTATATATAAGCTCTCATTTTTTTCAAATTAACCATAGGTTTTTAAATCTCGGTGTTTTATTTCATACTTTGTTTAAATATTTTATATTAATGATTTAGCATATATATTAAATATATAAATATATATATATGTGTGTGTGTGTGTGTGTGTGTGTGTGTGTGTGTGTGTGTGTGTGTAAATGTAACTAGGTGTATCATTTCTTATTTAGTCGACTTCAAAATAAGCGTTTGTTTATTTTGGATGCTCCTGAGATGCATCGTTCTTTTCACAATTTTCAAAATAAATAGATCAGCGTGCGAGCATTTCGAAATAATTTGTTTATTATATATAAAAAATAATTTTGAAAACAAATTTTCTGATGTTGGCGTTTCCTAAGAGATTTTAATCTAGTAAATGATTTGCAAGCAATTCCACAGATTAGGTATGCGAGAAAATTGCTATACAAAATGGCTGATATGTTAAACTGTCTTCATCTTTGCTCTGAGTTCTTTAGATCATTTAGGCAACTTATTTTAAAGTTACCTTTTTCTTTTTTCTTTTTTTTTTTGGTTCGCTTTTTTTATGCCTTGGTAGCAAGTTAACCATCATTCATTGTAATTCAATAATGTTTTTTCAAGTGTTCTTTGGAAAAAAAAAACACACTTTCATGTTTTCAGGTTATTTTTTTACTTTTTCTTTGTACATCAACTATGGTCTTCCTACATTCTTTTTTTCCATCGTGTAGCTGGCTATGCACGATAACTTTTCGAATTCTATTACCACTCATTTCGACGACATGACCAGCCACAACCTTAATTGGAACTGCAGAAGAAAGCATTCAAAGTTTCTGAAGTCAGTCCGGAAACTACCTTGAATATTTCAAGAACTGACTACGTTGCTTTGATCGAGTTTGACAAGCCAATCAGTCGGGACCTTCTTGCGCACGCGTGAACAAACACACTCCATGAAACGGCGTTTTGTGAGTTCATGAATTATATGACTCTGACATTAATGGTGAATATACATCGTCCATGAAAACTATTCAAATAATTAAGAAGGTTTTGTTTGTCAAGAAATGGTTTCGTTGGTAATTCAATGTGCGAAGCCCAGATAAAACTTTAGTAACGACACTTCAAATACGGCCGGAAATCTTTTGAAAACGATTCGCGTTCTGCAACGCTTTCAGGAACCAGAATACTCAAAAATGTTGAACGCGTGCAGATTGTAATCAAAGAAAATTTGACGATTGATAGAGCGAGAATTAGAAAAAACATATGGAGCATACTGTCTCTCCAGCCATTTTGAATATCTTGCCTGCCATTTCTTCCCGTCTTGTGCAGGGCTTTTTTCTATAGTTTATTGCATCACTCAGTACCCTTTCAACGACTACAGGTGCAGATTTTGTTTTCTCACACTTTAAGCTTTTCTAAATTGCCGTTGAAAGAGAGAAAACTTCAGACCGTCAACGAGGTACAATAAGACTGCCGATGACGATACCTAAAGCGGACTTTTCAGAGACATTTTAAAAGTGGAGCGAACACTTACGTGTTGATCTGGGAAGGAATACTTTGTGTAAATTTGAACATTTCTTTCCGCAGAATACTTTTTTTTAAATGACTGGATCATTCACAGATAGACATTGTATAAAATAAATATAAAATATATAAAATGATTTGTCATAAAATTAAATGGCTTCATCCCAATACGAAAACAAATTAATTATTCAGCTAATACGAAGTTTTATAATTTTATATGATTTTGCAAGTATATCAGAGTCTTATAGTTTGATATTTTTACTAGATATCGGTGTGTATAGGCGTTTAATATATTGACATTTTTATCATAGATATCTGAGTATTATATTTTAATATTTTAAATAGATATCTGAGTATCATACTTTGATATTTTGTAATAGATATCGGAGTATTTTATTTTGACTTTTTTTTATAGATATCCGAGTATTACATTTTGATATTTTTAATAGATATCAGAGTATTTTGATATTTTTAATAGATGTCGGCGTAGTATGTTTTAACATATTTTAATAGATATTGTAGTATTATGCTTTGACATTTTTAATAGATATCGGAATAAACTTTTTTACATTTGGAATTTTTTAAATAGCTATCGGGTTATCCTGAAGTATTTCTTATCTATTCGTTAAACAACTGGTTTATTATTCTCTAAAATTGTCACTGGCCGTATCTGAAAATCTCACCTGAATTTCTCTTTAACAACTATTTATTTATTTATTTATTTATTTATTATTATTATTATTTTTTAATCGTATCACCCCGAGCAAGGCGGTAACGCCACTGATGTGCAGGGGGCTACATAATAGTGAAAATATTGGAAAAGAGAAAGCCGGAAACCACATCCTAAACAGGGAACAAGGGATGAGCCTCTTAACCTGTTTAATAGACGTGGGTGGAGTGTGAACCGGGCGATAGATAGATCTATCTACTCCTATTATTATTATTATTATTATTATTACCTCTCAAATGTATCTTTTATTTCATATTTTATAATAGCAGATGTAAGTATTGAGGTTGACAATTTTGAGGCATCATTTTAGCATGTACCACAAAGCCACCAGAATTAATTACAGAATCCTAAAGGAATCATTCTCAGGACTGGGTCTGCCCATGACAGATGGACCAGCTCCCTCCACATTGCTCGGTTGCGTGCCAATGTCCGGGTCTCGAAGGACTTCAAGTAACAATCCCGGTCGACGATATATCCGGTATGAAAGTGGACGAGGTATTTATTCCTGCATAGGGTGTACTGGGCAAGTAAACCTGACGGATCCATCTCTCTCCAGATCATAACACAGCTGGTGTCTTCCAACGTGTAGGGTCACCTTGGTCATAAACTTTATAACTGCCCGCACATTTTATAAACAATTTGAAGCAATAAAAATTGTTTCATGTTCTTTTTCATGTAAAATATTTCAAATAAAGAATTATATTTAATATTTTCGATATTTTCAAAATCGGGTATGATATAACCATGGTTAGTAGGGATATAACTTTAATTGATGGTTAGTGTTCCAGGGTTAAAGAACAAAAATATTCTATATACAACCAAAACATTACCTTTGTTCTCCGGCTTCTGTTGTAAATTTATAATTGCCAGGTCATTGTGTAAAGCTATGCTGTTCCATGTGCCCGACTTACCTAAAGGCACTGAGATGAACATACTTTAAGATGATTGTTTCTTTCAGATATTAACAAAACATTGTTCGGTCTAATAAAGAAACACCAGTGTGAGACACACAGTGAAGCCTAAAACTTTTTTATAATCAATTATTACATTAGCCGGACAGCCCGAATCCTTTTCGCGGATTTGATACGGCTGTCAGTTAAGTGCCATAAGTGATACACGCTTGGGCGATCTTGTCTGGAAATAGACATGACTAACTGGGCAGAAGACTATCCCGCAGTAGGTTGCCATTAATTCTGCCAAGAGATATAGAACCCAATCTGTTCTGTTATTTAACCCATAACCGGAGGGAAGAGACGGACTAATACCTTTCCCAAGGATATTTACGCGTAACTGAATTCAAGGAATTTGACTGGAATTCGAACTCGGCTCCCCGATTTCTCGTTCCGAGCCGATATCTACTGCACCACAACGCATATCTCTTTAAGCGCACATCCCTGTAATCGGGCCAAAAAAACGACAATGAAAACCAAAGAAAAACACTTAACAAGAAAAAAGTAAAATGATTGAATAATTTGAAACGCATAATAGAACGTAGTCATTAATCTGGACGTCTCAATTTCTCTAGTTTGTAAAAGAAAAAAAAACAGCTTTCCTTTATAAAAGTTCAGTCCTTTCTAAAAACGTTGGTTTAATGAGCTACATTAATTTCAGCGTCTTTTTCTTTCACTCTGAAATATTTCTTTTTAATTCTAAAAATTCTATATCTCCCATTGAAACCTGTTTCTATTTGGTCAATTTTAATAATTACAACTTACGAACGGAGAAGAGATTTCATTGACTTGGGAATCTTCCTACGAATATATATATATATATATATATATATATATATATATATATATATATATATATATATCATATTATAAAGGAAATAAAAAGTTACCTCTGAATTCAAACTGAAATGCTGCAAATTAAATGCCGTAAAACCTAGTTTTGTTAAATATTTTTTATAACGAGCTCCCATGCAATGGCTGATGTGCAGTATAAAGATAGAATTTTTCCTCGTATCCGATATTTTTACCCGTAATTGTTTGACATTCAGGAAAATAATGACATCCGTTTACAGTGGTTTGGGTGGTCATCTGTGGCCTTCATTTACGCGTAATAATTGTTTAATATAATTCATCCTTAGCTGTCTTGGCACAAAAAGTCTGAAGAAGAAAATCATGAAGAAGTAGAGGAGGAGGAAGAGGAGGAAGTGGTGTTGGTGTATGCGAATATTTGGATAAACCACTCTCTTAAAATTACTTAACCTGCCCTAGTTGAAGATACAAAATGCTGCTTTCTCTCATAATCAACTCTGAGTCGCAAGTCTAATCAAATTTTTGCCGTACACAAAGAAAGAAAGAACGAAAGAAAATGACAGATAATAATTTCATTAAAAGAAAGGGTAATTACTGAAAGAAAGAAAGAAAGAAAGAAAGAAAGAAAGAAAGAAAGAAAGAACAGAACAGAACAGAAACATTGAGGATAATAACTTTGTCAAAAGAAAGGCAATGTACAACAGAGAGTAAAAAAGAAAGAAAGAAAGAATGAACGAATTCCTCGTAAAATATTCTTTGTGAACAAGCTTCTAAGTAAATAAAACTCGTTCTTAAGTCATCAAACTGTGATACACTCACCAGGAACATGGTCTCAACAATGATCTAGACAGCACGAATTTCGGTGAATGAAGAAATAAGCATCCATTTGTAATTGGACAAAAATTCGCATTGCCCCCCTCTTATCTCTCTTCTGTCTCGAGCAACTGCCCTTATATGACGCCTACGCATATTCTTTCTTTAGCTCGATCACTCTCCTTCTACTTTTTCTCGCTTCCTTTCTCTTTTTTTCTAGTTTTCTTCCTCTTTCTACCTTCTTGTCTCCCTTGTCTCTACTCCTTTAGCTTTTGTTCTCTTTCTTTCTTTCTTTCTTTCTATATTGCTCTTTATTCCGTTTCCCCTCTCTCATTTCATTTATCTTCTTACACTCACCATTGTGTCCTCCCTCCTGTCTTAGTCTCTATATCTCTAGCTCTCATCTGTTCTCATTTTTCTCGCTCCGTTATTCTCTTTCTTTCAAAATCCTCTTTCCATCACTGTTTTCTTCTCGCCTTTCATCTTTCTCTCTTCCCCCTCTCATTTTCACTTCTTTTTTCTCAATCACTTTTTTATCTTCTTCTTTGTTTCTCTTTCTCTCTCTCTCTCTCTCTCTCTCTCTCTGTCTTTCTTTTTCTTTCTATCTCTTTCTCTTCCCTCCAAATCAACTTGAACGTCGCAATTGTCTCATAATTGCTTTCCCACTTAATAGTCTCAATTGTTTGCACAGTTATGGGTGAATTATAATTCCTACCCATTCATAGGTACTTATAATTACCCCGAAATAGGAAAGAGAGAAGAACAAAGACAATTTATGTTCGATTATTAAAAAAAGAATGCCTATGGTTCAAGCTACGAAATTTATAATTGGGAAGTGTTATAACAGACAACATAAAATATGGCACCGAAATCTAAAGTTGCAATGGAACGCTTTCCAGTAACGTACAAAAGGAATTGCGGAGGGTCCGACGATTTCGGGCATCCATATCAGCAGGGCATCCATATCAGCAGGGCATCCAATGAAAGAGTGGAATAAACATTTACTTTTTCAAATTTTCTTTAACTTCGTTGTACAAGCGCTCTATAGTTCCATATGCTGGTGTGTATTTAAATCCGTGTTATGAATAGCGAGATCCGAGTAGCCCTGCTTGAGTCTTATTGGTATAGAATCAAAGTGTTGGCCCCTGACATCACTAAACCTCCTGCACCTCATTGACGCCTTCCAAAATCTAAACAATATATTAAGAAACAGGTAAATGTTGTCAGAAAGAACTGCTTGTAGAGGCGTCAGCCATGCCTGGTACAAGGCCACTTCCAAATATAGCCGATAATCCCCACATTTTTTAATATCAGAAGGTTGAAGGTTGGATGTTGAAATGTGGAAGGATAAAATATTTCGTCTGTACATTAAAGTAATTTTTTTATTAACAGAATAACAAAATTGTAAGGAGAAAAATAAAATGTCTATAGAGAAAATGCATGTAGTTAATTGTTCAAAGAGAAATGTAAGTATTTAAATGTCCCACGAAAATTCATAGTTCATAGTTGATAGTAGCAGAATGTGTGTATGTAAAATATTAAAAAGATTGCTAACAAAATTGTGTGCTCTTTTCCTTTTTATGGACGGAGAAAAAGTGAAAAGGAAAGTCAAACAATAAAGGAGATTTTACTTATCGAAGTCAGTTGAAGTATCTTGTTGTTGTTTTCTTGACTGTGTGTGGGGGAAGACGAAGAAAGGAAAATTGGAAGGATATGAAAAACGAATATGTTACGCGCCCTTACGTCCGGGTCGGCAAATTAAATTTTCTTTAGTCACATTGCGACGAGGTCCTTCAGTTTCGCTCCGATGTCGGACTGACTTGATCGGTCAAGAGGCGTGAATAATTAATGGATTTTAGTCACGTGATCGGCTCCGAACAGCATGCCCATTTTCTAGGTGTGAAAAAAAAACTGAGCGGGGTCATAGATCAACTTGCTATTTCCCATCTAATCTAGAATCTTAACTTTCACACTGACTTGTGAAATTTGCCTTCATCTGGGTTTTTCGAAAAAAATTTTTTGTCGTTTTGATTTATTTTTTCGTATGTGCAATTTTACTTTTTTCGTTTGATTTGTTAGATGATATAGGATTTGTATCCTACATGCTAAACGATCTAATTCTAATCCTCCTATATTGCAATGAATGCTGGACAGTTTCCTCACTGATTAAATATCTTGGTAACATGACAGGGTCTGTAATGTGATAGATACCGACTTGGCAGACCGCCTGCAGTCTCTCTCCCACAGGCGCGACGTGGCTTCCCTGTGTCTCTTCTATAAATACTTTCACGGCTTCTGCGCCGATGAACTTAGATCACTGGTGCCCCCTAGATACGAATTTGCACGAGATACTAGATTAGCAACTAGATCCCACCCTTTTACAGTGAAACCGATAAAATGCAACCGTAACTTCTACTCCAACAGTTTCTTTCCTCGCACTTCACGACTGTGGAATTCTCTTCCACACGATTGCTTCCCCGACGACTACAATCTCCAGGAGTTTAAATGTAAGGTCAATAGACACCTCCTAACACACTAACTTGCTCCCATTCTATCAAACACTCTTCCCATCTGCCCAACCCTCATCCTCGGTATCTATCCTTACCCATCTATCACCTTCCTCCTGACATTCCCTATGTCTAACCACTCCTTCTCTTTACCTTCCCCTCTGTAGCCCCATGCGCAATAGTGGCAGTGGAATGTCTTGCTTGGGGTGAAATGATTACAAAAAAAAAATTCTGTGTCCCCAAATATTGTTGACGATTCTATTTTCATTTAAGGTTGCGTGGCCGCATGTTATAGACTCTCTATGCATATTTCTATATAAAACCGCCTGTGGTCCCCTGTGAAATTTTGGAGAAATGCATGTTGCACTCTGCATCTCTTAATTTGAAGACTTTATAAATATATAATAGATTTACAAAAAAAAATAGATATCCGTAGAAATAAATAAAAATGATACTGGTAATATTTGCAGAATAAATTCTGTCACCAAAATATGGCCACATGGCTGCAATTATAAAATAAATATAGATTATATTTATATTAGTAATGTTTCGTTATTTGCCATGAAGCATCTAATTGTTAGAAAATAACATATTATGTATATATATCATTTAAAAAATCCGAAGAATATTTTGCACAACTCACTACTGGTTGTTGACATGGTTTTGATTTGTTTGTTTGTTTTTTAGGCTTAACGACCTATCAATCCTTAATGGGATCATTTAAGGTCATAACCAATGATTTTGGGGTAAGGTTATTTTATTTTTACAACATTTTTCTTTTCACGATTCATTGGGATTTGTTTTTAAGAGCAGGGTCCCCAAGTCTTACCCTTGTTATTTAACCTATAACTGGAGGGAATGGACGGATTAATATCTTTCCCAAGGGTACCAGTGCTATAAGTGAATGCAGGGTATTCAACTGGAATTCGAACTCGGCTCACCGATTTCTCTTTCGGAGCCGATATACACTGCACCACAACGCACATCCCTCACTATAAGCTTACAGCACCTGGTATTGCCAAGCGGTCACCCATCTAAGTACTGACCAGGCTCAACGTTGCTAAACTTCGGTGATCGAGCGAGAACCGGTGTATTCAACGTGATAGGCCGTAAGCCTCATGGTTTTGAAAGTTAGAAAAAAATAGGGTGGCATTTTCTTTAAAAATATGAGCGCTAAAAAAAATAATTGCTACCTAACAGATTATTCCACAAAATATTCGTTTGTAAATTTTCAAAAATTTACATCATAGGTAGACATAGGTCATGTTTAGATAGATAGATAGATAGACAGATAGATAGATAGATAGATAGATAGATAGATAGATAGATAGATAGATAGATAGATAGATAGATAGATAGATAGATAGATAGATAGATAGATAGATAGATAGATAACGAACAGATTAAGATAGATAGATAGATAGAATAGATAGATAGATAGATAGATAGATAGATAGATAACGAACAGATAGATAGATAAGAATAGATTAAGATAGATAGATAGATAGATAGATAGATAGATAGATAGATAGATTAAGATAGATAGATAGATAGATAGATAGATAGATAGATAGATAGATAGATAGATAGATAGATAGATAGATAGATAAGGAACAGATTAAGATAGATAGATAGATAGATAGATAGATAGATAGATAGATAGATAGATAGATAGATAGATAAGGAACAGATTAAGATAGATAGATAGATAGATAGATAGATAGATAGATAGATATCTAGATAGATAGATAGATAAGAACAGATTAAGATAGATAGATAGATAGATAGATAGATAGATAGATAGATAGATAGTAGTGTATTTGGTTGAGTTGATAATTGGTCGCGTTTATATTTTAGTTGATAGGGAGATATAGGTCGTGTTTATAGTTGAATCGAAAATAAGTTGTGTTTATAGTTGAGCTAATAAATAGTCATATCTATAGTTGAGTTGATAAGTTGCATTCATAGTTGAGTCGATAATTAGTTGTGTTTATAGTTGAGTCGACAGGTAGAAATAGGTATTTTTTATATTAATATTTATTTTTGTATAATTTAGCAAAAAAATGGACACAAGGACAAAGGTTGGGATGGAGAAGGCTGGTCTTTATCTGTCTTATCTTAAAAACTTAGCTGGACACAATCACTGACTCAAACAAACTATACAATATTCCTTGCACCAAAAGATCATATTCTTACTTTTCATTCTTACTACAAACACCTTAATACCTCAAAGACTCTATGAAGTCCTAACTGGTCCCATATGAAAAATTTGTCTATGGGGAATGGGGAATAAATTAACTTTTAAAAATTAAAATCCCGATGAATACACTATGTATGATTCTATTTACAAGAAATTAAATACAATAGTGTTAGTAACAAAAAATATCCCTCAATCCTTGTGAAAAAAATATCAGTTGACTAGAGACGGATTAATACCTTTCAAAAGGGTATTTGCGCGTAAGTGAATACAATGGATTCAACTGGAATTTGAACTCGACTCCCCGGCTTCTCGTTCCGAGCCGATATCCACTGTACCACAGCGCACATCTAAAACGGCTCGATCCTTCGAAACAAATCAGACATCTCCACATAGCCATTCCAATAAAACGAAGAGACATACCTTTTATAACACCTAGCACACAAAGCCTGCTCTTCTGATCTACGAAGACAAATTGCTCACTAGTCAAGAAACACCTCTAGAGCGTTCATCAAAACATGCTAAATAGAGAACAAACATCTTATATATAGACGATCGCGAGTTGAAAAACGAGTTTTCTGTATACAACATCCATACACACTGAGACGCTGAAGGTCGCCAACGAGACACGCTCTGTGAGTCTCCGACCTCAGGCCTTGGTCATTTATACTAGCCAACCAGAGAGTCATACTTAGGCCGATTAGGGGTGGGGATCTGCATTAAACATTACCGGGGCCAAGACACCGACAGGCTGTCTCATTGCGCCTTGGACCATTTCACTTCCAATAGTGTTTTTAAGAGACAAGACACCAATGTCTCAGAGAAACGTTAGTTTCAGAGTTGTATATAAGGATGGTTGAACAAAAATGGGATTCTCCCTGAACAGAACTGATTTAATCTTTTAACATTTTCTTCGTCGAAGAAAGCTAGGAGAGCGTCATTTGCTTCTTCAATCACTGCCCATATTTTTTTAAACCCCTGTTCCGATCGCACTACTATCAACATCTTTACTCAGGTTTTCTATGTCTTTCGAGTGAATTTCTTTGAAGTTCAGAAGATATTTTAAGTCTAATTTTCCGGGTTGGTCTTAACGGCTTTTCACACTGATCCTTCGACACCCGGTACATATCTTCCTCTAAATTGTAGATGTCTTTAGCTTTGTTTACACTTTTCATTAGTTTCCGCTGATAGACTTTCTTTTCTTTTTGTTTTCTGATTATTTTAAGAATTAAGCGGTATATAAGCAGGAGATGAATTTAATATGTTTGTCGGTGTTGCCTTCTTTTGAAGAAATTTTGTTATTTGAACTTCTTTAAGGGTGGTCATTTTAGATGGTGCGGAAGATGAGGATCTGGAGGTGGAGCCATGATGTGTGTTTTATGAAAAGAAACGGTGCTGAGGTAGAAGGGTGCGTTGTGGGAGATTGCTTAGATCTTTTAGATTTGAATACTCTCAAAACTAGGTTCTTACTTTATTTTCATTTGTCTCATCTTGCCGGCGTAGATGGCTTGGTCATCGCCCTTGGGACTGATAGAATGAGTGGAACTGTATCCTAATCCGTGGCGTCTTCCAAGGAGTGAGGTCACGCTGTTCGGAGCTTCCATCTGGTCTTTTCAACGACCAGCCATTCCCCCTCTTCCTTCTCTGTAGCCACACAAGCGCCTGTTAAAGAGATTTTCGGGAAATAGAAACCGAGCATTGGACCCAACCGGGTTTTTACAATACCGAACCCAATTGTTGTCATGACCATCACGGATTCGGCCAGAGATGAATTTGGGATGGCGGAGGCCAGAACCCTAGAAGCCTTCTTCGCTGGGAACGAAGAGAAAAGGTAACCAGTTTCTACAAAATTTCCACGGGTTTAATAAACAGCATTTTCTGACCCTCTACATCCATGCAGCTGAGATGCAGATGAAGGCTTTTCGATCTAGCATTATCTCAAAACAAACAAAATAATTAACTAACACTTGGGAGAATTTACTCTATTATCTGTAATAATTGCCACATGTAATACATCGGAGAAACATTAATGAATTTAAATAAATGATTATATGTCCACAAAAGGAATATTTTACAAAACGACATATTAAATACATTAATTTCGGTCCTGGGTATGACGGTAAAATGCATCCAGCAGCAAGACATCTGATTGGGAGGCTGTGAGAAGTATGGAACCACCTTTTAATTGTTGTTGTTCCCAGGTTCACCCTGACCCGAAGTGGTAGCACCTGTTAGGGTCTCAACTATGCGGAAATAGGGGTCAAACTGGGGTCAAAACACTATGAAAGTTTAAAAAATAGATTTTTATAGAAAAATTACCAGTAATATATTTTTTAATACAAAACTAGATGACATCTTCAGTTTTTTAAAATAAAAAATAAAAAACTTTCATCAAAATCTGACTACGTCAACCTTCTCTTTATAACCGAACATTAAAAAAAATACCTTAAAACCCCACAGTTTTGGTATTCAGTAACCTACAGAGGTTGATAGGTCGTTAAACAAAACTCAAACACATGCATTAATTGCTTATCGTAACAAAACTGATGTAAAATATTCTACTCTAATCAAAAGCGAAAACAATTTACTAAGTCGAAAATGCTTAGAGAGTGCTTTATTGCAATATCATGTAAATATAAACCTGGATCCAGGTTCTTACAACTTTTCCCTATCCTTGGTTGAACTATTATCACAATGCGGAATATTTAATAACGAAAGTGATCGAAACATAAACAAAACGTTAAAGAATCTAAATAAAATCGACTAGGTCATATATCCAAAGCACATATCAAATAAGAATATTTTTAAAATTTAAAATTCCTAATGTCTGTCCTTTGTGCGCATGTGCAATCGCATCAACGTCTTTTATTGTTTTAGACGTAGTTGTGACAAAAGTGTAGATAAATTATTTTTTAATTCTGGCTGTAATTGTGTTAGTTAGCATTACAATAAATGTTTGATTATTGGATTACCTTTAACTATGGCATGAAGTAAAATTATCCCAAATTTAATAAAAATTAAAATTTTTCGTTAAAAAATTTGTTATTATTAAGAGGAAAGATCAAATAATTTAATTATTTTTTTAAAAGTTTTAATCCTTTCTAACACGTTCAAACTTTTAGTTATTTTTCCCTCAATGCTGTGCCAAAGATTAATATGGATATCATAGAGCTTTTTTTTCCGGTGAAAAGCGCATTAATTTGGAAATTGTTGTAAAAATCAAATAATTGATTTTAATGAAACTTTCAGGAACTATTTACAAATGAATAAAATTATTTAACAAATTATTATTTTTCAAAATCTTGATGAATATATATTTTTACGTCTCTTACATCCCCACTTTATATCAATTATGCTCAACAATATTAGATTTTTGACACGTCTGGTTGTCAGTAATCAATGAATACGTAAGAAAAAACAAGATTTCCCTGATTAAGAAATGTTTTTATGCAGTAAGTAAGCAATATTTGTTTTGAATTAGTTTAATTTAACTTTAAATTTGTTGATCTTTTGTAAAATAACGTTTCACATATATTTTATTTTGAAAAGATTTTTAAAACCGAGAATTAACTTGTTTACAGATATGTCAACCGCTCAAAAATGACCGAAAAACTAAAAACTTATGAACATTCTCAAAAAGTTGAGATTGCAATCAATATCATTTCTTTTTTAAATACACTAGACTATTTTGCTTACTGGAAATAGTAAATTTAATCATTTAGATTTCAGTTGAACATGAAAGCTGCAAGAAAAATTTTACATTTATAAAAATTCATTTTAAAACTTAGGTGTTGAAAATGAGTGGAGGTACCTACTTTTAACTGTATGTCAGGAAGATAGTAATATACGGATCTATAGCGGAAGTCGTCGTAATGTGTAGTAAAATCAAACATCCAACAAAATGGAGCACAGTTCAGGGACATGGATTCATACCGATCCCAAGAGCAGATGCATTAAGCGAACTTAAAACAACCTTCCGTTTTCCGTACCAGATTACTGTTACTCTATCCCAAGAATCCGTAAAGAAGGTTCAAGCGCACAAAATTCAGAGATCACATATCAGCATTAAAGAAAAGTGGCGCAGTCTTTTATTGCAATACGTTTCGAAAATGGCAGAATGTTCTTCTTACGTAGAGGAAAGAAAATAAACGTGCTAACAGTAAACTGATATTTTGCATCGCGTACGAAATTCATATAAACTTTGATTGTTTTATTTTCGGAAGAAGAAAAACATTTAAATGTTGCATTTATGCGGAAGCATAAAGCGAGAGGAAGAAAGAGTTTCGAAGACGCGAAGTATAAATGTAAATTTAAACACACACACACATACACACACACACACGCGCGTGTGCGCACGCGCGTATATATATATATATATATATATATATATATATATATATATTAAGCACTTTCTAAAATCTATGGCTTAGTCTATTGCGGGGAAGACTTTATCCGGTAGGTAATTTATGCAAAAGGAAATATTATTGTATGTACATATACATATTTTATCTATCATTTATATATATATATATATATATATATATATATATATATTTGTGTGTGTGTGTGTGTGTGTGTGTGTGTGTGTGTGTGTGTGTGTGTGTGTGTGTGCTGGATTACATATCTGTATATGTTATATAAATATATATGATTGTGTTTATTATTATATATATCATTATATATGTTTATGCATATGTTTACGTATATATATATTTATATATAAACATGTATACATATATATATACATATATATAAACATATATACATGTATATAAGTAAATCTGTATGCATATATATATGCATATACACATACATATACATACGTAATTATATACATATATGTATACATACATATTTATATACATATATACACATACATATATAGAATTATATATTTACATATACATATATACATATACATAAACTTATTTATATACATGTATATATATATATATATATATATATATATATATATAAACCTATAAATACACACACACACACACACATATATAACAACACTTCCCTAATTTAGAAAATTTTCGGTTGTTGGAAAATGCCAGTCGCGCGTTTGTAAAGAAACTCTGTTCATGCATTTGAAAAACGGAAAAATCAGTTTTTTTTAAATCGGCTGAAAATACCGAAACGTTGAAACCTAGGTAACTTACGGATCAGTCCCGGTACTCTCCCTGGTCTCATTATGGCAGGAGTATATATATACTCAAGTTAAGTACATTATCATAGAAAAAGCGGATTCCACAACATGGACTAATATCATAAAAGAGTTTTTTCATGTTGATTGTTTGATTTGTTTGGCGGCATAAACCCATAGAATTATTTAATGCCCAAATCTCAATATTTGGGATGTTGTATTTTTATAATTTTAGATTAAAAGTATGTTTTTACATATAAAATATATTGTCGGTATATGAAAAAATGTATTTTTAAACTTTTTCAGATGATATTTGCAACGTTTAAAACATCAATTTAAAACAGTGTGCAATATAAAAATAGAACAATGAATATTTATTATAAATTATACTTTACAACATGTACAAACTACAATCTCCGACAAAATTCTTTAATTCTTAAAATAAAGAAAAAGAAAGTACCGAGAGCCGTTTTCATTGGCTCTTTCCTCTCGTTTCTTTCTTTCTCTCTTGTTTTCCTCTTTGCATTTTATTTCCTCTGTGTCTCTTTCCTCTTTCTTTACCCTTTCTTTTTTTATTTTAATTTTTGCTTTCTCATGTTTACTACCCTTTTTACCTCGTACGAAATGTTTTCCGAACATAAAAGAAAGTGGGTTTTTAAATTTTCTTTTAAAAAATAACGTTTATTACCATCATTATTATCTACCTGATGCGACATTGTTTTTTAATGACAAAACGAAATATATATATATATATATATATATATATATATATATATATATATTCTTTCCACGAGGAGTGCATTTACTTATCTGAATTGTAAACAATAAAATCTGGATATAAAACTTTTTGAATATCCGGATAAAACTTTTTTGCTTGACAAAGCCCAGTAATCAGGATCTTAATTTCAATAGTTGCATGAAACATACGTATTTTTTAAAATGATTTAAAGGAAAAATTATAATTTTGCTCTTTAGATGCAGTGTGACAATATTCAGAGATTACAGGTGCAAAGTGACAATATTCAGAGATTACAGGTGCAAAGTGACAATATTCAGAGATTACAGGTGCAAAGTGACAATATTCAGAGATTACAGGTGCAAAGTGACAATAATCGGAGATGATAGGTGGTTCAGAATATAGTTAACGTGCAGGTAAATAAACATGGCCAGTTTGGTTTCTTAATGCTTATTAAATTGTTTTAGAACCATACATAAACGCACACGTTATTCTTGTCTTTTGTTTACGGTTCTAACGTGTAAGTAACATTTAAAAATTTGACCAATGTTAAATTAATCTCGAAAACTAAAATTATGAGATAGTCATTTAAATGCCATACGTGATTCACACTTGGGCGATCATGTCTCTTTCGAAACATAACTGACTAAGCAGAAAATTTTCGCGCAGTAGGTTTGTTATTACTTTCTGTGGTAGACTGGTTGACAACCAATGCTAAAGAACCAAATATGTTCTGTTATTTAGCCCATAGCTGGTGGGGAAAAACGATTAATAACTTTTCCAAAAGTATTAGCGTGTAAGTGAATACAACGAATTCAATTGAAATTCGAACTCTGTTCCCCGATTTCTTGTTCGAAGCTGATATCTATTGCACCACAATGCACATCCGATACTGCCTAGACTAGAGCTTTAAATACTATCACCAAATTCACGAAATATCGCTTCAATCATCTAAGCCATTGTCCCGTGTGATAATCCACAGTGCGTGCTTGGGATCATAGACTTAATTAATCTGCTGATGACATTGCTGGTCACGACTGCTGCTCTTTGTCACGCTTAAATGTACTCATTGAAGCTTCTCTTTTGAGACGCTGAGTGAATGCAGTCAAGCGTGAGTACCAGAAGCACTCATCTACAGGCAGATTAGGTCACCCTTATATTGGGGAAATATACCTTTACAAACGAACTTACAGGTTAGTTAATACGAATATGCACACATACGCTTAGTGCAATAACGATATAATCACCTGTTATATTATTACAAAAGTTTATTAGGTTTCGTTTAGAACAGTGATATATAGACGGTGCCTGTTTTGTTTTGATGGCAGAAACCTACGTTTGTTTTTCCTAACTTGCTTTTGTGTGTCGACGCGAATTCTTAGTTTTTTAACTTTTGGCAATATTACAACATTTCTCAATATTTTTATTGCTTCGAGGATTTATATAACAATACCTGTAACAGTCATATCAGGTGAATGAAGTTTTTTCAAAACTAAAACGGATTAAAACTTACTTACGGTCAACAATTTCACAAACACAATAAACAATATGGCAATGCTATTTATAGAAAATGATATAGCTAAAACCATTGACCTTCAAAATAAAAAAGCCAGAAAAGTTTTTTTTTTTTTATAAAACACCTGTGTCTAAGTAATTGCCTTACTTTGTATTAAATAAAATTAGTACCTCCACTAATTTTCGATAGTTAACATTTAAATTAATTTTTTAAAAAATATAAAAGTTTTCGGAATCTAAAATTTTGAGATTTTTAAAAAAATTTCAATTTTTCGGCCTTTTTTGGGCGGTTGACAGATTTGTAAACAAAACTTAATTCTCAGCTTTAAAAATCATGCAAAATTAAATTATACATACACAAAACAAAAGAAAATTTAAATTATTTCAAAACTGCAATGGCTAGATGATTTATGTTAAACTTTTCAATTTTCGATTAGTAAATATTGTCCTCACTTTATAACTTCCCAACCTAACGTTTACAAGTCTCGGAAATATTTTTTAAATACTTTTGAAACTTTATAAACTATTATAATTAAAAAACAAAAATGAAAACAATTCTTTCTAAATTTTATTATTAATCGAAAAAAAAATTTTCTTCAGATTATAATGTCTGAAATTTATATTATTTATTAAAGCCATTAAAAGCTTATCTAATTAAATAATGTCATAATTATATTGCATTTTTTATTTTACTATTCGGAGAAAATTTTCGGTAAATGGAGCTAAATGGTTTTTAAAAAATAAAACATGATTTACATTCCTCAATTTACAATCCTGCGTTTAACTAATAAAACCAATTTTGCCTAAAGAATTTAATTTCTTGAAATTTCATGAATTTACGTGTAAGCGGAGTAACATATATAAAAATAGTATTTTTACCAATATTTTTTTAAATAATGATTTGAAAAATAATTTCACTCAATCCTGAAAGTTTCATTAAAATCCGAGAATTATTTGATTTTTGAAAGAATTTCCAATTTAATGTGTTTGCCACGGGAAAAAAGTGAGTTATGTAATATTACGTTTTCCATTGTAAACTCTGGTAACGATTTGGTTACCTGCTAACGAAAATAGAAACAAGATGTTTACCCAAATTTTGAACGTGTTAGAAAGGATTGAAAATTTAGAAAAATAATTAAAAACTATTTTGATTTTTCCTCTTAATAATAACATAAACATTTTGATAGAAAAAGTTCGTTTCCATTAAGTTTGGGATGTTTTTTCTTCATACTATGCTGTTTTTGTTTTTTTTTCAGCGATTTAGTGGAGGTATATAAAATAAAACTTTCATATTATCAAAATTTTATGAAGTATTTAATTTTTTTTTTTTTTTTTTTTGGTTAGAGAGGAACATACTAAACGAAATATTTGCCTTATTACTGTTGCTTTGCCTTGCATATATTGTTTGGTTGCTTAATATTATTTTTTTGCCCTGTTCTTTTCTTTTTCTTTTTATTACTTATTACACATTTTGTCGCTTTTGTTTGTTAGAAAGTTCTGTTACTTATTTTGCATTTGACTTTGGTTACTCCTTTCACCGTTAAGTCAGTTAAGTGCCATACGTGATACATGTTTGGGTGATCATGTCTTTTTGAGACATGACTGATTAGGCAGAAGATTTTCCCGCAGTAGATTACCATTACTTTCTTCAGTAGACTAGTTGCCAACCAAGATTATAAGACATTCTATCCTGCTATTTAACCCATAGCTGGAGAAAGAAGAGATGGATTAATACCTTTTCCAAGGGTAGTTGTGTGTAAGTGAATGCAACAGTAATAAGACAAAGTCAAAACCGCTACTAGGAATTGCAGGGCACAGTTAGAAACTGATGGTGAGGACCCTACTCTGTAAAATTAAAAAAATATGTGTATGTATATTTCGTGTAGTATGCTCATCTCTAAACACAAAAAAAATTAATAAAATATTCATTGATATTAAGTTCTGTTGGAATTCGAACTCGGCTCTATTATTTCTTGTTCCGTGCCGATATCTACTGGCCCACAAGATCTCAATTTATGTATGAAGCGTTGGTTTTCATGGACTAATCCCTGTCGATTTTCACAATTCTCAGTGAATTCACTTCCCCACTCACATTTTTTTATTATTATTTTTACTCCTTACCAAATTTGTTAAATTCTTGTATTGTATGATTAGTCATGAGAACATTTAAACAAATTTTTTGGTGGTGACAAAGACACACGAGGCACGAATTCATTGACAGAAATACGGGAAGAATGACACACGCTCACCGTTGTTGACATTCGCATTGGCACGTAGACGCGACTTGACACTGTATAGCGGCATTCCTGCAGACATATTCAATACAACATTTTGACCCGCTTTTCTATCTTGCTCCTCCGCTTTGATTTTTCCCCTTTTTTAATCAGTCATGCATTATTCCACAAATCCCTGCTTCATCATCGTCTTCACCATCATCATTCTTCGCCGCAACGCCTTTTTTTACTTTCTTCGTTTTCTTTCTTTCCCCCCCCCTCGCATATTATATTTTTCATTATTATTATTATTATTATTATTATTATTATTAGTGGACCCCTGCCGCCAAATATGTGGGGAAAATATTTGAAAGGATTATATATATATATATATATATATATATATATATATATATATATATATATATATATATATATATATGAGTTAAATATATGGATTGGAATCCGACAAGATGAACACAATAAGTAAAGAACAAGTAAGAAAAAAGTGTTTTTGACATGTTTTACTTTTAACAAGCTTCTTCAGTGATATAGTTGAGGTATAGTTTCACTGGTCAGATACGTGTCACGTGCGATAAAGCAATGGATGAAGATTAAATGTAGAAAAAACTTGTGTCTGTTTCATTGTGTGTGCCAACTCTTAATAAAAACATTAGATGTTTAATATGAATGTAAGGATATGTGCGCGAAAATTATATATATATCCAAATGAAGAAGGAAAATATTTACAACGTTCAAAACATTAATTTCAAACAGTGCTCAATATAGAAATAAAGAAATGAATATTTATTATAAATTATACTTTAGAACATTTTCAAACTACAATCTACTACAAAATTGTACATTTGTTTCGACATTGAAAGAACAATGTCTCATCAGGTAGTTAGTAATGATTACCATCATTACTAACTACCATCATTACTAATTACCATCATTATGATGAGACATTGTTATTTCAATGTTGAAACAAAATGTACACTTTTGTAGTAGAGTGTAGTTTGTACATGTTCTAAAGTATAATATATATATATATATATACAACAGTCTTTATTATAATAGTGAGGATTACGATCTCACACCAGATTGACCACTCTGTAAGAATGGTAGGCTTTGAAAAACAGTGGCTACTTTAGCCTCTACGCATCGTTCATTCAGTAATGAACACTTTTAGCTACTGGCATGTGCTTACATGGTATATCACATGCTAAAAGTCCGCCTTTTTTTCTAGAACGCCCAGAGGTAGAATCGCCGACTGACGTCAATTCTGTCGGGTTTCAATCCTGACTAAAACCACTCGGATGTCTAAACGTATTGATGAGCCGTGATGCAGCAAAACAAATCTGACGGAGTAGTAACATCGATTAAGATTCTAGATTTAAAATACTGAACACCCTAAACAAAAACAACAGTATGAATGTATATAAATAGATTTTTTATAGTAGAAATTCCAGCAATACATTTTATCTGTAGTTGAAGGTATGCAGTTGTGTCCAAAATACTTATATTTCGGCATTAAAACATTTAGAGTTTGATAGTGTTGCTCTAAAGGAAGCTTAGATGAGGTACAAGGCAGAAATTATGGGCACCCAGTGAGGACTGAAGTCACTACTCAATTGTAATGATTGTAGCGAGAGCGAGAGGTTGAGACGTCGCTAAACAAAATTAGTCAGCAAACTGCTTGGTTTCAATGAGACAAAAACATGCAAAAAGTTAGAAAGAAAGATATTTTCAGCGTCTTCTGCCAGAAACTCATAAATAATGGCCTAGAATTAAAAAAAAAAAGAAACAAAAAATCACATATCAGAGATGTTAGTTGGGTTCAACGAAAATGAAAGAAAGAAAGAAAGAAAGAAAGAAAGATTTAACGATTGTTTCTGCGAAATGGAAAAAAGTTGTTAATTTCAAATCTTTTCATTTTTATCCATTTCTTAATATAACGACCGTCACTCATATTTATGACTGTTATTGGAATATTTTGTTAAAGTTGTTAAGTTTAAATATTTAACGACACGATAGGGAAATTTCTACGGATATATATTGCTATAGTGGTCGCCATGAGCTTACTCAGTCATTAACTTAAGAATAAATATTCAGAAAAAAATTCAAATAGGAAAACCGTGAAATTTTCATAGGTTAAAACTTCTTTTTCTCCTCGATGAAATATTTGTCTCTCCTTTATTTTCGATATATTTCAAAATCATGAATCATGGAATGCAAACCATTTCTGCATTGATTTGAACCTTGCAGTACATTGTGACTCTTCAGTAAAATAATCAGTGATTCCCTTGTCGACCAACCGGTATATTGACGTTGGAAAATAAAGCCCCAACCATAGTCTCTAAGAAGCGTGCATTCCTTGACGATGTCACTATGACACATTGATGTGGCTCTGGTAGGTACGAACAGTAAAGAGTTTCTTTTCAAGGTTACTAGGTTAACGATCGAAACACTGACAGCTCCCAGGATGAATAACCAAGAAAAGGAAGGGGGAACAGAAATTATTCAGATGTTTTTACTTTCATTTTTCTAAAAATTAGAATTTCTTTTTCGAAAATTAATGCGTCATAACTGATTGTTAATATGACTAAGTCTTAATATCTCAGATTATGAAAAACATCTTTAAATCAATATTAATATATTTCAAAGAAAAAGACAAAGGCTAGAAACGCTTATATGTTACTTGACATGTGTTTTTGTCATAACAATGAACATTACAGCGTCAGTTGCTGTTTTAATCTCTAAAGAAATTGGGTCGTTTCCGGAAGTATCCAGCAAAAATGAATGTTCATAATTTAAAAGTAAGGAAACCTAAATTAAAAACAAAAAAATATAAATACAGTGTTCCATCGCTTTTTGCGGTGAATGTGTTTCGAAACCCCCGCGAAACGCGAAAAACCACGAAGTACGGACGCAATATTTATTTTTAAAATTTTATCATTTAGGTACATTTTAAGCCTATATAAACACACCACTTATTAATACTAACCCAACCTCTATCTGTATTAACCTTCCCCACACTCTTATATAGTATTTCATGTATAAAGACTTTCCGTATTTATGAAAATATATAGTAAAATATCGAGTTGCAGTACAGTAGTAACAGTTGCACATGACTGTGCACACTCGTAAATTACTCTACACACGTATTGCACAAGAAGACGAGACCCATTGAGTTTGCCAGCCGCAGAACTACTTTCAGTGCGTATGATTTTTTTTTTCAAAATGGTGAAATATGCTTTATAACTGATGCATTTTTTACTGTTTTTAACTGTTTTTACCTTTTCTAACGAGAAAATACATATTTCACTATTAAATACATTAAAATAACGAATTTTTATTATTTTTAATTTTCCGTGGATTTTCAGCTATCTTTCGTAATTTCCGCGATATTAAATTATATATATAGTTTTTAAAAGCCAGTGATACACCGATTGTTCAATAAACTAATCATTAAAATCAAATCACTCTGCACTGTCTCTCCTCTGAGACTAAGTGTAGGATATACGAAACCTACGATTTTAGAATCCAATAATAAAATTTAGTATATATGAACCATATAATTTTAAGGATCTAAAATGACATTTCGGATATACGAACCGTAGAACATTAAAGATCCAATAATCAAATTTGGGATATACGAACCGAACGAGTTTAAGTATCCAATAATAAAAGCAGTATTACATTATTCGGACTATTGTCCTTATCTTTGTTGCCATTTGTACGACATTTCAGCCGTTGTACGCTCCGGCCTTCTCCAGGTGCTAGAAATTTCGAACCGAACCCTTTATTACAATCACTTGGGTATATCATTCTAATCACTTGCATAGTAATGTCTCTTTTGGAAGTCATGAATTATCTGTCTCTAACCCTGTAATTTACTAGTTCACTACTGCTGTAGACTGGTATTGAACTCACAACTCTTTGGGTTAAGTCACAGGAACTAACCAACGTCTATATCCACTAGGCCATGTGTTTTTCCAAAAGAGACATTCCTACGCAAGAGATAAGAATGATAAGCCCCAGTGATTGTAATAAAGGGTTCGGTTCGAAACTCCTAGCACCTGAAGAAGGCCGGAGCGTTCAACGGCCGAAGCGTCGTACAAATGGCAACAAAGATGAGGACAATAGTTCGAATAATGTAAATACTATAAATATTACCTCTTTTCAGAAATATAGGCAAATACCAATAATAAAAGTTGGGATAAACGCGCCGTGTGACTTTCGGTATCCAATAATATAATTTGTGACATACAACTCGTACGATGTTCAGGATCCAATAATAAAACTTGGGGAATACGAAACTTACGTCTTTAATTAACCAATAATAACACTTGGGAACTGTACTAATTTAAGGACCCAATAATTATGAATTGTACTAGTTTAAGGACCCGATAATTATGAGCACACAATTACAATTATAGTAAATATCAGTAAAAATTGACAATAGTTCATCTCATCAAAAACAAAACTAATATTGATACTATTATACATGACCCCCAAACCCGCTCAGAAATGAGTGAACTTTGCTGTATACTACCTATTTCACAGATAAAATGGCTTTCGTTGATTTAAGCTAATGTATCTTGATGATCATCATACTTCTTCGAACTTTGTGGAGTGGCGCTACATAATCCCAAAGAAAGAACTGTTCTAAATAACAGAAACCATGTCACTTGAGGACTTTCAACAGCTAAAATGGATATTACTTGAAATTTGAAGAGTAAATAAAGGCATAATCAAATGTTGGCATTCCATTGTACTCCACATAAATTCTTAGGAAAGAAACTCGCATCAATACTGGAAATTGCGATGACAGCTTTCGGAGCTTGGAAACTTACTTACCTGAAAATTGTCTTAAGAGAACCATTTTATAAATTTCAACCGCCAGCTGTAATGGCTGATCGGCCCATGAATGCCGAATATTTTCTTATAAAGAAACGGCTGCTATTACTATTCGTGTAAAAGCAGCACAAATGTGACACCGAAAGAGCCCGTGAAACGGGAAGATGAATAATGGGTTATATGTCAAAGTTACCAAGTTCTTGTTTATCAAGTTTCTTTGCGGTAAACTGAATCGGAGTTCAAATCTCACGAATAACTTATATTTCACTTTGGATTTCCTATGTCTACTAACTGCCATAGAAGCGACAACCTGAGTACAGTTACCATAACGATCAAAGCAAAAACTAATTAAAAATCTTCTCTATTATAATAAAGACAGTTATCTATATATATATTTTAAAGAAATTAATTGTTTGAACATTACTTTTGATCGATACTCGTATTTAAGTAGATATTTTGTTTATAATCAAACAGGATATATATATATATATATATATATATTTCTACCGGCCTGATTATTTACTATAAATTTCTGTTACGAAAATGTGTGTAATTCGGCAGGATTCGAACCTGCAACCCCTATCCACATAGGGGAAGGCACTAATTAATCTGGCGTGTCTTAGACCTCTCGACCACGAATGTCCAACAGTTTAAACGAAGTCTAATCAAGCATAGATAACACAATTTTCGATTCACGCAAATAAGCATATCTGCACTGGAATATATCGTAATGTCAACAAATTTAAACATACAATGTTACGGAAATTAACGAAGATTATCAAAATGGTCATAAACAATATATATATATATATATATTGTTTATGACCATTTTGATAATCTTCGTTAATTTCCGTATATATATATATATATATATCCATCCTGCCACGCTCATACAGAGAGACATTAGCGAAGCAAGCAGCGTCGTCTCAGTTCATTAGAGAGATAACAGTGATGCAGCGTCGACAGAGTTCATTCTCTTTACTACCTGTTATAAACCATTTTACCGCGTGTTCAACCTTTAACAGGCCCTTATCTTTTTTTCAATAATAATGTCGTTGAGTAGTAAAGAATATATATATATATTACGGAAATTAACGAATTTTAACGAAACTTGGTTATAAACATCCGACAATTTGAAATGAATAAAAAACAGAATATCTACTTAAATACGAGTATCGATAAAAAATGATGTTCATATATATATATATATATATATATATATATATATATATATATATTCGGGCTTAATTATAATACCGGCCATATTATTAGGCCACCACAGTTTTTTTTAAAGAAATGATGTATTTCATACTATTTTTAATATTTATTGCCAAATGAAAATAGAATGGTTCTTTTGTTATTATTACTTTGCAAAATTTTACAAAGCAAGGAAGCAAAGATGGACTCGTCCGAATCAGCCTAAATTTTCTGCATTCTTTCATTGATGAAACTGCAACATAGATAATTATTAAATACTTCCAAATTCATTTGATTCGCATGTTTTTGTGTAATATTAACAAATTTCAATTTCAATTATTTACTTTACTTAATTATTTACTTTATTTTTACTTAATTATTTTTAGTAATAAATACTAAAAAATAGTATGAAGTACATCATGTTTTTAAAACACTGGGGTGGCATAATAATTATGGCCAGTAGTGTGTATATATATGTACAGGGTGTCCATAAACTTCGTGAGCACTTTAAAAAATTATAACGTTTTTTGCATTTGTGATAGAAATACTCTGTAAAAAATGGTATAAATCAACAAGATGGAGCACCTTGTCACTTTGCTCTCCGTGTTAGACAGTTTCTAAATCAGGAATTTCTTAACAGATAGATCGGAAGAGGTGGACTATTTTATTGGCCTCCACGTTCGCCAGATTTTATGCCATTAGAGTTTTTTATGGGGACATCTGAAAATAATTGTGTATGCAACCAAACCTAGTTCATTAGAAAATTTGAAAGCTAAAATAACTAATGTAATTTCAGGCATTACTGTAAATCAATTGGTAAATGTTTTGTGTGAACTGCAAGATCGTATTACCCTTTATATTGCTAATCATGAAAGACATGTAGAAACTTAAATGTCAATAAAATTTTTAAAAATACAGATTTACTTATGTCTAATCCTTCTTACAAATTATTTCTATCGCAAATACAAATAAAGTTATATTTTTAAAAGTGTACACGAACTTTATGGCCAACTTGTGTGTATATATATATATATATATATATATATATATATATATATATATAGATCCCTCCTCTCACGCTCAGAGATTTAGATTATTTTCTTTTTCTTATGTCTTCATGTAAGATATTCAATAGTAGGTACATCAATATATCTGTTGCCGTCATTTTAGACGACATGTCGATATACATATTTGCCGTCATTTTTATGACACGGGTCCACTCTCAGTCCATGTTTACCAGAAACATTCTTGCTCAATTTAAGGTGCGTCATATACACTGGAAATTACGACAAATTTATTTGTTTCTGAATTTTGGAGGATTGACAAATCATATCAGCTTTTTTTCTGTCAGAGCTAATAGCAGACCTGTCCATTAATAAGGAAAACATGTAGAACAAAAATCAGCAAAATGACAACGAAATTTACAACGCTTTGCTACAGTTAACATTTGTAATGCCTAACTTTCTTTTTATAATTATTTATCCCAAGCAAGCCAGTAATACCACTGGTGCGCAGGGAGTTACAGAGATAAAAAAAAAGTGCAGGTGACGTCGAAGAAAAGATAACAGTTGGATGAGAATCAAGTAGATAGAAAATGGCAGTTGACACTGCATTTAAACTTTTGAAGACTGTAGCTATCAGGAAAGCAAGCAAATGAAAGCCAGTTCCACAAACGGGAAGTGTAAGAAAAGAAACTTTTAGAGTAGAAGAGGCTTTTTATATTTAACTAGTTCGGCGATAAAAGGGTAGGACCTTTTTGTCAATCTAGTAGCACGAGTGGATACATGTAGTCGGGGTATTAAGAAAAAAGTTCGTCAGAGCAATTGCCATGAAAAGACGGAAGGACGCGATATCACGTCGTTGAGAAAGTGACTGAAGGCGGACTGCCAAGTCAGAATTGATTATATTGCAGATCCTCCTTGGATTTTATCGAGAAACTCGAGATGAATAGCAGGAGCACCCGACCAGATATGGCAACAGTTTTCAAGGGACTGGTAGATTTATAAATGCGCAAAATGAATTATGAGGAGAAAAACTTCTGGGCCCGACACATTGGTACTAACCTTCCTAGCAGTAGATGCAGTTATGTACTCAATGTAGGCATTCCATTTGAGGTCATTTTAATCCAGTTCAAGTCGGAATCATTATATTTACTTACGCGCGAATAATGTATTAATCTACCTCTTTTCCACCAGTTATGGGTTAATTAATAGAACCTTCATCAGTAAAAGTCATTATCTATTCAAAAAGAGATCTTATAATTTAAAAATATTTTCTGGTTTTAAATAACGTAATTACATTTGAGGACCCTTAGTTTAAATTATCAACACTAGTCTCATGACTAATGACCAGATATAGTTGTCGGGCTTGCTGAGCCGCTGAGCACCTGGGCAGCGCTCACTACATATCTTGATCAGTACCCATGCAAGAGTAGCGTTTTTTTCGGATCTATCCTTCACCAGGTCAGACTAGAGTCAATGTTCTCGAATTTGAACGATCACCTTGGTCACGGACACGAGCTCGTTGATTCAATCAGTGTAACTCTCCCACCTGGCCGCAGTCTTCATTCTAGGATCCAACCCTTCCCCGCCACCCAGCGATGCTGTGTCACCGTAGTAGCTCAATCCAATGCGCAGATTTAGCCTGCAGCTTTTCGAATCTCGAAATAAAGATTTGATATGCAATTTATAGATCTAACGTGACGTGAAAAAGCTGTTACCCAACACGCATCCTGTACTGAATGTGTTGTAGAATTATCAGAGCTCCGTTGAATACCTTACCGAATTTGAAGAGCATTTGAAATAGACGTATTTTTTACTTTATTAAAATTATTTTGACGGACATTGATCTTGGGCCTTATTCAGTAAACATTGTATCTAATTAGCACGTCATGATTCATTGTCGACAAAAACGAATATTCTACAATCGGCCTCTAGTCATAAATATTAATTTTCACAAAATCCTGCGCGAACTGTTAGACGTAGGACTGTCCATTCGTAATTGATGGAACATATTCTAAAACGTCAGTGGTGACAGGACTATTCAATTAGAAATCCTGGAACATCTAAACTTATTCATAAATGGAACTTTGTCTGTGTGTGTATATGTGTCTGTGTATGTGTTTGTGTCCGTTACCTATAGACTCCGAAACGGCTGAACCGATTTTCTTGAAAATTTACACAGTTGTACTATAAGCGTCTGCGAGTGTGTCTTTACTAGGTTTTGTGTCGAGGTACCTTCGATAAATATCGATAATCAAAAAAATCGGGTTATAGAAGGAGTGGTCCGATTTTAATCAAATTTGATACTTTCATAGACAAAGACATAAGAAACGATATTCAGAAGTTTCAAAGCTGCAGTTCTTACAGTAGTGCAGAAAATCGATAATATATATATATATATATATATATATATATATATATATATATATAAAAGGCAAGATGTTTGTGTGTGTGTCTGTTGATCTGTCTGTATGTCCTTTATACAAATCCACAATTTTTATCCGATTCTCACCACACTTCACACAAATATTCTTTAGGCGGAGTCTGGGCTCCAGGACCATGGATTAGTTTTAAAGGTTTCATTACACCCGAGCAACGCCGGGATATACTACTAGTATTAAATAATGCAAATATATCAAACAACAATATCATGTTTAGCTTAGACAGTCATTTAATAGGAAAGCAGCAGCATCACTAGCACATTGATGTATATTATTTTATTGTAGGGAATATCTTATACAACTGTGTATTTTGTGTATGTTGCAGTTCGCGTGTTATTCATTCTATTGTTAATTAATAGTGAAATGACTGATGTTGCGTTCCAGTTTCAACAAAAAGTACTTTGCAAACGGTTACTCTCCAGTATAATGGCTCTATCTTTCCCATACTAATATGCCAATATCTGTATTTATAAAATTAAAAAGTCACGGTTTTATATAAGGTATAGCAGACTATGGTATTGTAGAATAACATCTTTGCTATGTTCCGGGACATATTAGGGAAAAGCCTTACTTCAGATTGTTAACCCAAACTCTTCGGAGAAATTATTTCTGAACTTATCGTAGCCCAAGGATGTGCGTTGTGGTACAGTGGATATCGGCTCGGAACGAGAAACCGCGGAGCCGAGTTCGAATTCCAGTTGAATCCATTGTATTCACTTACGCGCAAATACCCTTGGAAAAGGTATTAATCCGTCTCTTCCCTCCAGTTATGGTTTAAATAGCAGGACAGATTGGGTTCTGTAGCCTTGGTCGGCAACCAGTCTACCGCAGAAAGCAATGGCAACCTACTGCGGGATAATCTTCTGCCCAGTCAGTCATGTCTCTTTCGGGACATGATCGCCCAAGTTTGTATCACGTATGGCACTTAACTGACTGATCGTAGCCCAACGTAACTTCGACAATACTACTAACAGATTTTATAATAAGTCAATTCACTAGTGCTTATGGTACCTTTTTACTACCTACCGCGTGACTGGGTCATCGGCAACTAAATATGTTCTATCAGAATTTTCTGATGAGGAGAGTGAGCAGACAAGCAGCAAGATTAAAAAAGAACTTGTGAAAGAGCAGCTAAACATTCAAGGGTCAAAGGTCATTTAGCACAATTGGGTAGAGTGAATTCCATAGCTATGTATGCTGACAGTACGATGATGACACGGCATTACCATGTAGAAGTTTTTTTAACATTGATTATAAAGGCCAAAGCGGAGTGTTCTGTCATTGGATACGGCAGCATATTTTTTTTAATCATATCACCCCAAGCAAGGCGATAACGCCACTGATGCTCAGGGGGCTACGTAAGAGTAAAAAGATTGGAAAAGAGAAAGCCGGAAACCGCATCCTAAACAGGAAACAAGGGATGAGCCTCTTCACCTGTTCAATAGACGTGGGTGGAACTATCCATGACCAAGGCGAATCTACAAGTCGGAGGACTCAACTGTAGCTTGATCGGGAGACGGATGGATTCCACCAGGTATACTTCGCTCAAGTCACTCTACGCATAAATGAACAGTTTTCCGCCTTTCAGCTCCGATATATTATGAAGCGGAGTGATGCGTGTCAGTAACATGCATGCATAACAAAATACGATAAACATAATTACCATAGTCAATAAAATATAAATAAAAAAAATAGTTTTATTATTTCTCTGCCGCGCGGTACTAAATGGTTTACGGTCTCATACTAAATGGTCCACAGCTATGTACTAACTGGTTCACGGCCCAATACTAAACAGTCCACGGCCCGATATTAAATGTTCCATGACCCGATACAAAATGGTTCACGACCAGGTATTAAATGTTCTATGACCCGATACAAAATGGTCCACGATCAGGTATTAAATGGTCAACGGCCTGATACTAAATAGTCCGCCGACCGATACTAAATGGTCTACGGCCGGTATCATGCAGTGCCCTAGTGTTTAGTGACTGCTACTCTCGAAGACGTGTAGACTTACGGAAGCATAAAATAAACTTTCGAAAAAGACTTGTAGAAAAACTAAATTTGAAACATTGTAATGATAAAAAGAAATTGTCTGTGTCTAAAAAACGATGTCAACTAATGAATTTCTTGCATGAAAATGAATAGTCTCTATGTTACAAATGCGACGCTTCAAACGACCGCATATCTGACAGATTTATTAGTTGATATACAGTTATTACGATGCATAGAAATGCTACAATTTCCCTTTTGCCAAAATAATCTAATTTTTGTAAATACCAATAAATACGCCTTGTCAAAGAGTAATAGCGAACTAAACTTCGTGAGTCTATAACAAATTGAAGTATTTCAAAATATTGAAATATGCTCAATTATAGAATCAAATTGTATATATTATTGTTTGAGATCGATACACTAATTGGCAAACTTTAAGAGAACAGAAACTATTCACATATTAATCAAGAAAATAGATTTCATAAAAAAATTAAACAATAAACTAAATGGTCATATTTATATATTTTAATTTGAATTTAATGATGATGGCTTTTGACTTGAAATCGAAAATTTAACTAACAGGTGACGACAGTTTCATGCTGATGATGACGTCAGTGAGCAATTAAAAGATTTCATCGGCATAAACCGTTGCAATTAACGAAAGTATGATCATTAATTAAAAGAGCAATTTAATAATAATAATAATAATAATAATAATAATAATAATAATAATAATAGCAATCTGTTTTATTCTTGATGCACAGGACCAATGCTTGCTAACTAGAAATTCCTAAGGATACATACAGAAAAATTGTGTTGACCTTAAATGCAGATTCTGTTATAAATAATCAGAAACAATTGACCATATTTTATCAGATTGCACGGTGTTGACACCAAGTGAATATAAAACTCAGAATGATAGATTGATTTTATGGGACTTTACAATACACATAGACAGAAAAATCAAAGGTAATGGCCCAGACTTCTTCTTCTTCATGTGCCATGTCCTTTCAGGACGTAGGTGATCATCGACTTCCACTCGCTCTCAATTTTTCTCTTGGTGTCTCTTCTAAGCCCCGCTTCGTCAACCATTTGCTCAGACCTAACAAGTACGTCTCGCGATGGAAATCTAAAAAATGTGGCACATGAAGACGTCAGTAATTCCAGTTGTAGTTGGAGCACTCGGACTGACTAGAAAATGGCCCGATAGACTCATTAATGAAATTCCTGGTAGCTTGTATTGAAAGAAATGCAAAAATGATACTCACAAGTACAGCTCACACACTGCGAAAAGCTTTAGCTATGCAAAAAATGTGTGCATTTTGGTTATTTGTTTTTTTGTTTTTTACAAAAAAATTATCAATGGATAAAGCTATGAAGACATTTCTGACCTTAGGTCTCTTGTTGGGATCCGGAAGGAAATGTGTATACAACAGAAATCCAAGGAAATAATAATAATAATAATAATAATAAAACTTGTCTATTAATTGATATGGCTTGTCCAGCGGATTGTAACATAGCAATCAAGGAATTTGAAAAACTGTCAAAATATAAAGACCTGGAAATTGAAATAGAAAAAATGTGGAAATTGAAAACAAGAGTTGTGCCAGTGATAGTAGGTGCACTTGGAATGATAAAAAATGGAACAAAACAACACATTAAAAGAATCCCTGGAAACCCCAGCTTAAGAGACATACAAAAAATTGTCTTATTAAGTACAGCCCACACACTAAGGAAAACTTTATCTATGTAATGCTGGAGATGATAGGGAAGATAGAAAAACATGAAATGGAGCCATAACAACACGCCACTACCTGCCTTAGGTCTCCCCGCAGACTTGGTTGGTAGTGAGACCAAAGCAGAAATCGAAATATGATGAAAAATGACATAATAATACTAAAACTTGTCTATTAATTGATATGGCTTGTCCAGCGGATTGTAACATAGCAATCAAGGAATTTGAAAAACTGTCAAAATATAAAGACCTGGAAATTGAAATAGAAAAAATGTGGAAATTGAAAACAAGAGTTGTGCCAGTGATAGTAGGTGCACTTGGAATGATAAAAAGTGGAACAAAACAACACATTGAAAGAATCCCTGGAAACCCCAGCTTAAGAGATATACAAAAAATTGTCTTATTAAGTACAGCCCACACACTAAGGAAAACTTTATCTATGTAATGCTAGGGATGATAGGGAAGATAGAAAAACATGAAATGGAGTCATAACAACACGCCACTACCTGCCTTAGGTCTCCCCGCAGACTTGGTTGGTAGTGAGATCAAAGCAGAAATAGAAATATGATGAAAAATGACATAATAATAATAGTCAGTAAAACTCTTTCCGTCAACAATTTCGGGCATCTTAATAACTATAGTAAGTGGACGACATAAATTAGTTGTTTTTAATACAAACTTTTTGCCGATCAGTTTTGTACCTTTCTTCGGAAACCAGAAAAAAGCTGTAAAAGGATAGAAAAGTGAATAAATAAATATTAAAGAATGAACTTTTGTGGATTTGCAGTCAAACCAGCAATAATATCATCACACACAAATGCATAGATAGATAGATAGATAGATAGATAGATAGAATGGGGGAAATTTTGTTACTTAGCTGAGCAGTGTTATTTCAGTCATGTCGACTTCGAAGTTTCATGAAGACATAATTGTTATGCCTGTTATTTCAGTCATGTAGATAGATAGATAGATAGATAGATAGATAGATAGATAGATAGATAGATAGATAGATAGATTAATGACAACTTGATAAAATTCTGTATGATGTGTTTCGTTTTTTAGGTCTTCTTTAGGATTTAATTGTACAAAAGCAATATTTTTGTCGATGTAGTTACATATGCATATGAAGGGGAGTGGAATATGAGAACGCATACTTTGGTTATAATTATGCACAAACAGAAAACGATGAAAATATTAGAAAAGTACAAATTTTAAACTTCAGATTTATTTATTTATATGTATATGCGCATGTCCTCTAGCTAATTCTGTTCCAAGCCGTGTCGTATTGAAATGGTAATAATTCCAAGTTGGGGAACCTTCACAGTACTCCTAATATGCTGTGACTAGTTTCAAAGCAAGTAATGTTGTGTTTAGGTACATATTGTCTTATAAAAAAGTGCTTCCATTACCTTTAAATGTCTCTTACAATTCTTCTTCTTTTATGTGCCTTGTCTTTTCAGGGCTTAAGCGATCATGGCCTTCAACGTCTCCCTATCCCTGGTGGCTCTTAGCACTATTTCTCCTGTTACACTACGCAACTCCCGCTCTGCCATCCACCTGCTCAGGCCCGTCAAGAATGTTACACGCTGCTTTTCCCTGTCTCTCTTTTCCGCTATCTGGCCCGTTAATATCAGATTCTCCAAGCCTTCATTCCGCATTGCATGACCCAGGAATTTTAGCAGTCTTTTCCCCGATGCTCAGTAGTAATTTCTTTTTTGTTTCCATCCTTTCCAAAACCTCATCATTTCTCACGTACTCGATCTATGATATCCGCAACATCCTTCTGTAGAACCACATCTCAGTTGCTTCAAGTTTTTTCCTTCATCTTCGATGAAATTGTCCAGCATTCACTGCTATATTAAAGAACTGACATCACATATTAATCCAGAACTCACTTCTTAGTTTCTAGTGAAATTTTCCTGTCTCTTAATATTCTACTCAGTTTCTGGAATGCGTCCTTCGCCATGCCAATTCGCCTTCAGATCTCTGTGTCTCACTTTCCGCCTTCTGTTAGAACACATCCCAGGTATTTAAATTTTTGTACCTGCTTGATTTTAATATCTTCCACATGAATTTGGTACTGTGGGCTACCCTTTTTGCTGATGATCATGCATTCAGTTTTCTTGTAGTTTATTTGTAGTCCTTTCTTGTCACTCTCTTCAGCTACCTTCTGTAGGTGGTCTTTTAGTTTCTTTTCGGTGTCTGCTATTAGCACTGTATCATCTGCGTACTTTCTTTTAAAATTAGATGTTTTTAAAATGATTGTGTTATCTAAAGTCACTTTTAAGGGAGCTAGAATTTAAATATGAGTGTTCAAGTGCCTCCTTATCGAACAGAAATCTCTTAAGCGGATAGACAGCTGGCTACTAGAAGTGTTTGCTGTGTGACCAATGTATCTACATGGTGTTTTATTTATTACAAGGGTGGGTTGCAGCAATTTGTGTTCTGATGGTTAGATTTCCTATATATGAATACAATTATACTGTATACCAGTAATATATGGATATGTTATTTGTATATTAATTTGTTTATTACAAAGAAAAAATATATAAATTAGAGATTAAAAGATTAGATAGATAGATAGATAGATAGATAGATAGATAGATAGATACTTCGTCTCTCAACTGAGACGTGATGTGTCACAAGATCGCGTTTACCTGGGTCAAAAATTGCCCAATCCATGGTACCATCTTTTGCTCTGCACTCGGCGTCGACCATCGATCCACCCTTCTTGTACAATGGGGTAGTTCAGCTTCAGGCATCTGTTCCCCTGGCACCTCTCTGTTGCCCATCTTTTCTCGGACAGAGACACAACTGAGTCGCACTCTACCCGAATACATGATGATCACCACCCGCCAAAAGGCCGGTAAAATAGATTTTAAATATTTGTAAATGAGATTTTAATACACATAACAATAACATTTTTATTTAGTTACGTATTTACAGTATGAGTTATCGTAAATACACGCGTTGTGGTGCAGTGGATATCGGCACGGAACGAGAAATCGGAGAACAGAGTTCGAATTCCAGTTGAATTCGTTGCATTCATTTACGCACAAATACCCTTGAGAAAGTTATTAATACGTCACTCCTCTCTCCAACTGTTGGTTAAATAGCAGGACACATTGGATTCTATAGCCTTGGGTGGCAACCAGTCTAACGCAGAAAGTCATTATAACCTACTATGGAAAAATCTTCTACGCAGTCAGTTGTCTCTTTCGGGACATGATCGCCCAAGCGTTTATACCACTTAACTGAAGTTTTCAAAATGGGCGCTTGTTTATTTTTGACGTTGTTGATATCTATAGTATTTTTAATATTTTTTGTTTTGTTAGTTTTTTAAGGAAACTGCCGTTGAGTTCGAAATGATTTAGTTTACTTTTGTTTATTAAACCTTTCACGTTCTTCAATTCTATAATTTCTACTTTTCCTCCATGCATCGACTGAAATTTCTGCCATTCTTTATATTTATTTTATTGTAGAACATTGTATTAATGGTTCTCTCATTTTTTTGTTCTCAGACACATTTTGAAATCATGGCATTTTCTATATATCATTCGTATTTGAAACCATTTGTTATAATTCAAATGAAGGGCTGTCGTTGGTATTATTTGATGATTTTCTGGATATTTTTTCCTTTTTATGGTTTTAAGAGGGTGGCGCTTATAGGTGTGTTAGAATAAAACTGAATGGGTAAATAAAATATGGAGGTCAGTACCCAAGTGAAATGAATAAAAGTTGTTTGACTCTTCTATAAATAAAGAGATCTAATATGTAAATTAAAGTAGTTATAACTTCCCATATGCACCACACGAAATAAACATTTTCAAGCATTGATAAGTAAATACATGGGTAGTATGAAAAGAATCAATTTGAACATATACTGATATAAATATATACAGAGAGAAAAAATTTAGATAGATAGATAGATAGATAGATAGATAGATAGATAGATAGATAGATAGAAACAGTTTGAAAATGGATATATATGAACAGTTTAAAAGTAGGTATATATATGTGAAAGGTTTTTGATAGATAGATAGATAGATAGATAGATAGATAGAAACAGCTTGAAAATGGATATATATGAACAGTTTAAAAGGAGGTATATAAATGTGAA
Organism: Ascarosepion bandense; assembly: GCA_037127315.1. Classification (NCBI taxonomy): domain Eukaryota; kingdom Metazoa; phylum Mollusca; class Cephalopoda; order Sepiida; family Sepiidae; genus Ascarosepion; species Ascarosepion bandense. The sequence goes on from JBBBDQ010000964.1 coordinate 1,131,872, forward strand.
AATTTTTTTGATAGATAGATAGATAGATAGATAGATAGATAGATAGATAGATACGTTATGATATGAGAAATATGATTTATATGAAATACCTGAGTAAAATATGAGATGGAATGTGCGAAAACAAATTGGATGCTTAATTTTCTTCTTACTCTGTTAACGTTTCTGTAAAAGCATCTTTAGTATAACTTTAAAATCTAAGGAAAAATCGTCACTATCAAAGTATTGTCACTTAAAAAGACTGGTTAATTCGAAAAAAATCTTAACAGTTAATAAAATTTAAAATAAATATCTCTGACGAAATCACTGAGATTTATACATAGGAAATAAGTTAAAATAAAATGGAAATGTGGTGATTTTATATCGGAAAATAAGAGAGAGTTATGATGAGAAAAATCAATAACTATGAAGAGAATGAGATATATATGAAATTAATGGGACACACACTCCCATATATATATATATAGAGAGAGAGAGAGTGACAGAGAGAGTGACAGAGAGAGAGAGAGGAGAAGAGAGAAAGAGATATAGTAACAAGCAGGGATAAACAAAGATGGCGATTATCAGAACAGAATGAGAAATATATAACTGAATAGCTTGCTAACTACCCTTCTATCTATCTATCTATGCATCACACTCTCTCTCTCTCTCTCTCTCTCTCTCTCTCTCTCTCTCTCTCTCTCTCTCTTTATAGATAGATAGATAGATAGATAGATAGATAGATAGATAGATAGATAGGGAGTGACTTTTCTTTTTATTCCTTGTAAAAATATTTTTGTCATTGTAAATATGCAATGGGGAAATTAAAGAAAATATTTTTATCATTTCTGCCGCACAAATTTTACATATTGCACTAGTTAAGACTTCATAAGAGACTTGCGATATTATAGTGTCTACCGTAAGATTGAGATGTGTAAATACGTTGCTGTTTTTTTTTTGGTTTTTTTTTTTTTTTGGTTTTTGGAATAATATTTGTGCAAATAGGTCAGTGATTTCGACTAGCAAATTAAAAGATTAGGTATTGAAAACCAACTTTTTCCTTCTCCATTTTAGGCCTTCTATCGGTAATTTTTTTTTTTTCATTTTTTACTTTTTGTTTTTTTGTATAATTGCAAAAATAAGTACCTACTTGAAATGCTAGAATATACATAGACTGAAAACTCGAGACCAAAACAACAAAGCCTAAAGCTGTTTACTCTCATTTTACACTACTTTGTTAAAGGCAGAAATCAACGGCTTCCTGGATTTTATCTTCACTTTATTTTACATATGTATTAGCACGATGGAATAGTCACAATCAAAACTTAAAATGGTATATTTTTCAAAAGATTATGCAGCGCCACTCTTTAGAGGATATGGGCTAAGAATTTATTATAAAACAAAGGGGGTAGTAAGGACACCAGCTTTAGATAATAAATTAGATCTCAGATAGAGTAGCATTCATCATCCTCACTGAAACTATACCATTTTTGAGAATTTTGGCGCTACATAATCTTTCCTGGAAATATTATTATAAATATAGATTTATAGAACAATGTGTTCAATACAATACTGTATAATTTCCAGAACAATATAGAGAACACAATATTCGCGTTACATAGTCTTTCCTGAAAATGTTGTTATAAAGTTATAAATATAGATTTATAGAACAATGTGTTGAACACAATATTGCACAATTTCCATAACAATGTATAGAACGAAATATTCGCGCTATATAGTCTTTCCTGAAAACGTTATTATAATTTTATAAATATAGATTACATAGAAGTGTTTTATTAAGCAAAATAAAGGGCCAATTCGAAATACCATCTGTGACTGAGTTAATTAATCGAAACCATAATATGAAAATTATTGAGATGATTCCAAAGAAGACACGAATAGGAAGCATCGATTAAGACTAGGATAAAACGGAGAATCTCGACCCGAGAGGATACGACGAAGTGACGGGTAAAAGTCGTCAGTTTTCTTTGCTCCTTCGGGAGCGATGGAGTTGCATGATAATTGATGGTGTTAACGAGAATAAAGAGCTCTGAATTGGTGGCAGAACGCCATGAAGCCTTGTCATTCAGTCTTTACCATCATTAATAATCTGACCTGTCTTCATCAGACTGTTTACTTCTTTCGTCAGGGACAATCAACCCGCTGTTTATTTACGCGCATCCAATGAGCGGTGTTCCTGTTATCTTGTCAACAGCCATAAGAGAATTAAATCTACCTTCTCAGAACAATCAGTTCCAATCCCCTGGGAAACATTTACTAAGCAAGGCCTACAAGGTATACAATAAAGATAGCAATCATTAGCAAACGGCTTGTGAGTTGTAGAATGCACAGTGAGGAACGAAATCGCTATACACGGTTTGTTAAACTAGCTTACTATTTCAAGCGTCGATGATAGATAGATAGATAGATAGATAGATAGATAGATAGATAGATAGATAGATAGATAGATAGATATGAACAGAACGAGATAGATAGATAGATAGATAGATAGATAGATAGATAGATAGATATGAACAGAACGAGATAGATAGATAGATAGATAGATAGATAGATAGATAGATAGATAGATAGATAGATATGAACAGAACGAGATGGATAGATAGATAGATAGATAGATAGATAGATAGATAGATAGATAGATAGATAGATAGATAGATATGAACAGAACGAGATAGATAGATAGATAGATAGATAGATAGATATGAACAGAACGAGATAGATAGATAGATAGATAGATAGATAGATAGATAGATAGACAGAACGATGATAGATAGATAGATAGATAGATAGATAGATAGATAGATAGATAGATAGATAGATAGATATGAACAGAACGAGATAGATAGATAGATAGATAGATAGATAGATAGATAGATAGATAGATAGATAGATAGATAGCCCAGCTATGGGTTAACTCATTGCACCAACCCACAATTGGCCAAGGGTGGTGAGTACTGATACAATCTTGAAGATATGGTCAATCAGGGAGATGTTCCTTATATAACTATGGCATGAATGTGGATAGTTAGAAATTAGCTTGCAAAGTATAGATTTAATATCAGCATGCATAAATACTTTCAAAGAAAAATATAGTTTAACACAGGACTACAGATTGTCCTCTGAAATAATGACCCTTAAAATAAATTCGCTAACTATAAGTCAGGCGTCCATGGATACTTTCAACGCAAAATATAATCTAACATCGGGCATAATTTTATGCCTATGAAAGTTTAATCTAGTCTGGCACAAGACTGAAAAGTAGAGCGTCTCGTGAGAATTAAAAATCACTCCAAGAGCCATATTTTATGAGATCAGTTTGTTTATGTTAAGTAACCACTATTTGAATCGTGACGGAGTTATTCTCACGTCAAATTCTATTTTATAAAGCGCGGGATAGGGGAAAAAGGAAAGTAATTTTTGTAATTAAAGCGTTTTCTTTTTTCATTTAATAAAAAATATCTTTCCCTCTAAACTAGCAGTTGTAATTTCAAGAACAAACGTTTTAAGGGTTACAAGGGAAAGTGGTTGTAGAGAATCATTATTGCTCACGTTCTGAAAGGACACGTCATATAAAAGTCTCCGAAATTATCCAATCTGAAATTACAATTATAAAACTCTCTCTCTCTCTCTCTCTCTCTCTCTCTCTCTCTCTCTCTCTCTCTCTCTCTTTAAGTATTAATTTCATTTTTGTTTCCATTTACTCCCGTCATTACTCATATTTTTAGTCCTCAGCAGGTCCTGGGTATGACGATAAACTTTATCCAGCAGCAATGTCTATGATTAGAAGGTTTAGAGAAGCATGGAACTACTTCTTAATTGCTGCTGTTCCCATGTCCACTCTGACCTGAGGCGGTAGCACTTTTAAGGGTACCAGCTATGGGCAAATAGTTAACCCCCCAAAAAAACTGGGATCAAAACACTACGAAAATATGAAAGTATATCTTTATAGTATTTTTACTATAAAAATCTATTTTCACGCTTTTATACCAAAAATACATTTAAAGAAAAAAACCTACCAACAATACGTTTGGCTCTCAGCAAAAGCCCTCTTTACAAAAATACGCCAATGAAACCTGATCTACAAACTGGTTTCTTACAAAGAATACAGGTTCTATTCATACGAACCTATCCTCAAAATTCTTGTCGGCATCAAATATCTCATTAAAGTTGATATTTCGTAAAACAAAACGAACCAAACCAAGCACATCCTCAGAATCTTTCTGTAGAACCATATTTCTGTTGCTTCAGATCTCTTTACTTATAGTCATTTTTCCCAAAGCAAGGCAGAAATGCCATTGGTGCACAAGGGGTTACAGTGAGAGAATAAAAATGGTACAGGGGATGTCGAAGAAAAGATAAGACATGAATGGGAATCAAATAAATAAAAGATGTTCATTGAGATTGCATTTAAACTTTTGGAGATTGTAGCTATCAGGGAAGCAAGCAAATAAAAGTGAGCTCTATAAACGAGAAGTGTAAGAAAAAACTGTTAAAATAGAAGAAATGGTTACATTTAACTATTTTGACGGCAAGTCAATCTAGAAGCACGAGTAAATTTGTGTGGTCGGGGTACCAAGAAAACAGCTTGTGAGAGCAGTTGACATGAAAATACTTGTAGAAAAGACAGAGGAAAGCCACATCAAGTCAGGGTCGATTATATTGCAGATTCTTCTTTGGATTTTGTCAAGAACCTCAAGATAAACAGCAGGAGCGCCCGACTAGATATAGCAACAGTATTCAATGCACTGTATTATATATGTATATAATGTATTATATATAATGTATTATATATAATGTATTATATATAATGTATTATATATACATATTCGCCGGAGTTTTTCATAAGAAGAATAATTCGGTCACGTGGCGAGTTGGCCATTTGCTACCCCCACCTAAAAAAGAATGAAACGTAAAACAAAGCATGACTGTGACAAGCCAACAGACTGCTTTCCATATATACGTGTGCGCAACTCACTTTAATGTGTTCCGCGGAAGCCGACAAAGAAATGACCATGCGAAATGTTCACAAAAAATAATCAATATACTATTCAAAATAGAAATAATAAAAATAATAAAAAATAATAATATCTTGTAGCAGCAACATATTTTGTTTTCGCGAATAAAACGGCAAACTGACCTAATCACATGATCAATCCATGGTATTCTCATTATCCTTCTGTAGAACCACATTTCTGTTGCTTCAAGTCTCTTCTTCATCTTTGAGGAGATTGTCCAGAATTAACTACCATATATAAGGACGAATATCACGTAAAAGTTCATTGCTCTTTTCTTTGATTCCAAGGAAGTTTTTCTATTTCTTTTTACTCTGCTTAGCTTTGGGAATGCATCTTTCGCTATCCCAATGCGCCTTCGGATCTTAGTGTCACACTTTCCGTACTCTGTTAAAACAGTTCGCAGTTTAGCATAACCGATCCGTAATTTACATCTTCGGCTCAAACTTTTATTAACAATCCTTGGGCTTATTCAACCTATACAACGAGGCGTATCTGAACGAATAAGTCCTACCAGCAGCATTACTGGCGGCTACAATCTTAACAACATAAGATATGCAGATGACACCGTGTTGATAGCAGACACGAAAAAAACTACAAAATCTCCTACAGAAGGTAATGAAGAAAAGCGAGAAGCGATTAAACATCAAATTAAAGTCTGGTATAGGCAAAACCCTTTAAAAAAATCACTACCTAACAGAAAGGAAAAAAGGAAGAGATTTGTTTCAATATGTGTCACAACTAAAGAACCATCTCTTCTTTTCCTCTTCTTCGTTTTAATAAGAACGGAAGGCAGGACAGGTTTAACACTATCACCATCAATGCTAATTGGTCAGATAAATAGAAAGTTCTGACATAGAAATTGTGTGAACTTCAGAGTAAGACGAAGAGTTGATAAACTTTTACTATAATGAAATTATCTACAATGTCCACAAATAGGTCAAAACCCAAACTAAAAATAAAACTGGAAAAGCAAACGTCAGAACAGCATCAATAAATAAGAAATGTTGCTATTGGCGTAGTCTGGAACTCAAAAACTGGCAACGCCCAGTCTTAAAAACAGTTACTTTGGTAGCGGTTACAGACGGTTCAAAAGGACAGGAGATCTTATTAACTACATCACTGCAGGTTGTACAAGTGCATCCAATGCTAAATATACCCAGTTACGTACTCTACGATTAACCGGTATTTTGAGGCATGACAAGTGCTGCGGGTGTGCGCCTGGCAGAATTGGCAAAACTGATAAAGGCTTCATTATACAGAGCAAGCAGCAACGCGTCAATCAGGATCAGTCGTCACACTGAAACAAACGAGAGATGTGAAATATGCCAACTGTTTCGGATAAAGCTTCCAATTTAGACGTATGTCATATCATGAAAATAAAAATAAACTGTCGGATTCTGAAGCGACAAAGACCTGTAGACTGAAAGCAGGATAATATAGAATGGCAACTCAAAGATGACGTTCAACGTCGTCAGAATATGTAAGAAAAGACATTTTAGGAGTCTTGGTACTAAATAACAAAATGTTGAAGAATCTTTGCATGCCATTAGGAAACTTTGGGAAAAGATTTAGATTGCAATGTAGTACTTCTCAAAATCTTTTGGTAACTTAGATATAAGTAGTTGAATATTTCCATTTTGTTATTCTGTCAACGTTTCGGTCAGCAAAAGCATCTTCAGAACAAGTGAAAAATCTCAGAAAAATCATTACCATAAAAATTTTGCTACTTAGAGATACTTAGGTTAATTTAAGAAGACATTTAATAAAATTTAAAAATAAGTATCCGTTATCAAATAAATGAGATTTGTACAAAGGAAAAAGTTTAAAATGCGTGTGTGTATGTGTGTAAAAAAGAATTTCAGATAGAGTATAAATATTTACCAGCTCTCCCACTAGAGCAAGAGGCGACACAAGATCAACGTGTGCGCACGGGCAAGGGTCAAATATTTCCCAGTTACCCGCAATCGCCTGTCGCGCTGGGACAGGGGGCGACCACCGATCCACCTCTTTGATGCAATAGGATGACACGGCCTTGGGACACTGTTTCTCGCGACCTGGCACCTCTCAGTAAAACTTTTCTCAATTGTATGACTGTCCTTGGACAGAGATACAACGGAGCCACACTCTGCCCTAGGACAGTGACGCAACTGAGAGATGATGATCCCTACCTGCCACAAAAGTGCCAGGTAAGTGTAGATAGGAAATAGATGCGACACAAGGTCAAGTTTTAATGTGGAGAGCCCGAACACGTACGAGCGGGCTAGGCACAAAAATTGCCCAGTCCCCGCAACCGCCGGTCGCGCTGGCCTCGTTGACGATACTGGTTCACCCCCTCTGGTTCAATGGGGTGATGCGTTCTCAATATAAAAAAACAAAACTTAGCTTAATCGACGCGTTTTGACTTCTGATGAACTTTAATATTAATGTAAGTTTTCTCTTTGTCTTTTAACAGACACACACACAAACACACACACACACACACACACACACACATATATATATATATATATAAATATATATATATACTGTAATGGTTGTTACCATGTTTTTAAATTCATAGTATCACTACACAAAGGTTAATCTATTATTAATTCATAGTATCACTACACAAAGGTTAATCTATTAATCTTGCCCTTGCAAGATTAATAGATTAACCTATCATGAACTCTGCCAAAAACAAACACTTGACCCTAAGACCAGTAAAAAGGTCAACGGAACTCAAAATACAGACCAACCCCTCTAACACCCAAAAATAACAAATCCAACACAAATAAACGATCTTTTCAACAAGATAATTCTCATTTCTAAAACAAAAATCACCTGAGGATGATACCAAAACATGAGGAGCTGGCTTCGAAACATGAGAATTTATTTGTATAGTGATACTATGAATTTAAAAACATTGTAACAACCATTACAATGTAACGCTCTACATTTGTATCGAGCACTCTTTATAAAATTAAATGCATGAACAAAAGGGTAAATAAACTTACGAGTTCAACAATTTAGTTACAATATATATATATATATATATATATATATATATATATATATATATATATAATAACTAAATAGACTCTGTAAGTATGCAGGCCGTAAATTTGTACTAAAATAAACCTCCGAAAAAACCATTAACAAACAGAACCTAAATCCGTTACAATCCGGTGTACTAGGACGTCGGATAAATGGGGAGAAAAAAAGAAACCCGCGGAACAAGAACAAAACATTCAATACTCCGCAGTAAAGAAAAACCCCAAACGGAACCAAACACAAGAAAAAGTGCTCAATACAAAGTACGAAAGAAAAGATACAATAGTAGAGCAAAAACACACAATAATCTATAGTGAGCCAAAACCTACCGCCGTTTCACACTACGGATCGTCAGGGCAAAGGAGCCTTTGCCCTGACGATCCGTAGTGTGAAACCGCGGTAGGTTTTGGCTCACTCTAGATTTTTGTGTATATATATATATATATATATATATATATATATATATATATATATCACTTTGAATACTGAATATATATTGAATATATCATATAATATTGAATATATATATTGAATATATATCATATATAATATCAGTTTGAATGTTACTCAGATTAAAAAATATATATACTATTTAAACGTTTTTTTAGTGGATTCAAATGTTTTAAGTAAACGCGAAATCTTATTAAAGAAAATGCGCCCTCCAACATTATTCGAATCTGCTTTTCTCTTTGCAGGGAAAATCGTCGTTAGATCCGACTTGCTTCAACCACACAGCTAAGAGTTTTATTTAATAATATTTATCGAAACTTTTGGCCAGTAGGTGAAAATAAAATAGTGTTTAAAATAAACGGACACTGAGAACAAATCTATGTTAAATTTACAGATTATTTGTCAAAAATGTAATCACCTTCCACGTTTAAAGAAATACTGAATTTTGACAAGAAATGTTTGAAATGCTTTCAACATCTTTCTTAATGTTCTGCCACTTAGGAAATGGTTCTTGTGATAAAAAAAATTAAAAATATTGGTCCTAAATCTGATAAGTACGGATAATATTAAAGAACCCCTCATCATAACGAACTTATTTGTGTGTGTCTGTGTGTGTGTGTGTGTCACTTTAAACAAACATTATTTTTAGTAGATACTCGTATTTCAGTAGGCGCTCCGTTTATTCATTAAACAGTATCTTTATTTATTTTTATATACCAGTCTGAATATTTAATAAAATTTATCAAATATTCATGCCGGTAGGTGAAAATTTATGAATTTCAATGTGTGGTTTGCATTGTTATGCTGCTAAATAACACGTTTTCTTTTTTACCAAAGCAGGAAAATGTCGATGTAATGCTTCGTTTACCTGAGCCCGTTGTTAGAAATAAACGTCTGCCGAGAACTACCACTTCATGCCCTAGGATTTCGCAATTGCACAACACTTTCCATATTAAACAAGACACAAAGCAATGACTTCTGGTTTCAGCACTGGCGCTGGTTTCTCACTTTGTGAAAACTACTTTTTCGTTTCCTGTTGACATGCAAAACCCATTTTTCATCACTCTTAACGATAAGATGCAAAAAAAGAAATTCAGACATTCCTGGTTAAAAGACTATTACAGATAGTGGAATGATGTGTTCGGTTCTGAAGCGAAAGCCTACACGGAACCCAAATTCCCCTTTTTATAATTTTTTCCAATTAAAATCTGAAATGAATTATAAACGACACAGTGTTGGATAAAACTTATAAAGAATCATGTTTATACGCAATTTCCTATCATTCAAACCTGGTTCTGCATTGGTTGGTTAAATCATAATTCTTTGTAGTGAAATGCGTAATTACTTTCCGAACACCCTAACAGAAAAGTAACCATCACAGACAATCGTTCCTCCCGCCCATTAACATGAATCTGGTTTCTCTCTTTGACAGTAAAATACTGCGCCTCCTCGGATTAACTCTCACATCAGACCTTAACTGGAACAACTATATAGAATCCATAGCTAAATCCGCTGCTAAGAAAGATGGTTCTCTGTGTAGGGCCAGGAAGTTTTTGCCGTCCGAAACAATCCTGCACATATACAAATCTACCATACGCCCGTTTATTGAATATTGCTGCCATACCTGGTCTGGTGCTCCTGCTATCCACCTAGGTGTCCTTGACAAAATCCAACGGAGAATCTGTAATGTGATCGATCCCGACTTGGCAGCTAGGATACAGTTGCTTTCTCACCGACGCAGTGTGGCTTCCCTGTGTCTCTTCTACAAATACTTTCACAGCTTCTGCACCGGTGAATATAGCTCACTGGTACCCCCTATATATTAACTTCTTCAAGCCACAAGATTAGCGATCATGCCCCACCCTTTTACTGTGAAACCGATAAATTGTAAACACAAATTCTACTCCATCAGCTTCTTTTCTCGCTTTTCCGACAGCTACAACCTTCAAGAATTCAAATGTAAAGTCAATAGTAACCTTCTGTCTTACTAACTTACATCCTATCTCTCATGCTTTTTTCTCCGGCCACCCCACACATATTCTCTTCCTGACACTCTCTGTAACCTGTCACTCTTTCTCATAACATTCCTTCTATGTAACCCCCTGCACAACACTGGCAGTAAAATGCTTTGCTTGGGGCTACACGATTATAAAAAAAAAAATTTTAATCTATTTCTAGACGTAGTTTTCTATGATTGAACCGTGATTCTGCTTTGGTTGGTTGACTCTTCATTCATAGTGGGCAATACGTAATTACTTTACGAACAAACTAATAGAAGAGATAAAAAACTAATTCTAGACACAGTTTTTTACTATTCAACCTTGGTTCTGATTTTGTTGGTTGAGTTATAATCCTTAAGTGATTACTTTCTGAACACTTTCATAGAAAAGATGATAAACTAATTCTCGACCCCATTGGATCTTGGTTCTTACTTGGCTGACTGACTCATAATTCAGCGATGAATTTCCAAACAATATAATACATTATGGTATTATTCAAACCACTGTAGTAATGAATATTGCCATGATTTAAAGACGCGACTTTACAAAAACTTATTTCGCTCTCTCCAGAGAATTCTGGTGTAAAGAGATAAATAATAATTTTTGTAGATTCATAGATTAAAAACTTCTCCAATTTTCTCAGTAGTAAACATTGTACAGGAATCAAAACAAATGTTAATGCCGTTTTCTTGTAATGTTTATAAATTTTCTTCTGATTTTTTTATCAAATAAATATCACTGTTTTCATTTTGTAAAACTTAAAAGTTAAGAAAAAAACTTTGAGTTTTGATTGCAGTTTCCAGTTAAATAAAGGGTGGAGATACTGCAAGGAGTTACGAACTTAGTATAACTAAATATGGCATAAGGCCACAAGAGTAAAACTTCGTTGGTCTATCTGACAAGTCCTTATTTTAAAAAAAAACATTGATCCACGGTTAACTACTTATTGAACATCTCGTTAGGTAATGGACACACTACGATAGTAGTCATTTATACGCACACCCTCGACGTTACAATCACCGAAGTAAAGCAACGTCGAGCCAAAACAGACAAAAGACCACAGGCGTTTATCCCGGGACTAGACTGCGCGACGAGCTATCTATTGCTTTACGGTGAAACGTCCACTGAGTACTTACTAAGTATAGCTTTGTCTGGAATAAAACTAAAATTATGAGATACTAAGTCGGTTGAAATACATTTCTGCTTCGAATCTCTTTATCTTCGATGAGATTGTCCTGCATTTACTACCATATAAGGAGACCAATATTACATAACAGTTAAGTACTTTTTCTTCTTCGTTTCTAATGAAATGTTTTCTTTTTCTTAATACTTTACTTAGATTCTGGGAGCCATATTTTGCAAGTTGGGATTCATTGGTGATCGGGGATTGAATTCAAATTAAAGAGGATGATCTGCTTTGTTATTTAATCCCGGCTCACTTCCTAAAATCATACCCCAACACCAAAAAGTAGAATTTCGCCGGTAATCTCATCTTCAAATCATTATTGAAATTCGGTTATAAATAAGGCCGGAAGATACTGCGGCCGAAATATTGCGTCATAAATATAACAAACACGGGGAAACTAGCATAAAAGAATCAATGTATAATGATAACAGTACTAAAACTCTAAAATCCAGATAAAGAGAACGACAGCAAATGCGGCAATCAAAACATTGATTTCGGCATTAAATGACCCATAAGGAGTTGATATGCCGCTAAACAAGCCATACCAATAGCCCAGATTAATAGGCGTAGACAAGTTCGGCTATCATTCAGGTCCCGATCCAGTAAAGGTTTATCCCTTGTTTCATGCTTAGGATTGAGTTTCCGGTTTCTTATAAGGGCTAAACCAGCTCTATACACCTAACAATGCTAATAAGAATCCTCACAGTAACCCTCCACCTTGAGTGGCTCTTGTGGTTTGTATTGGGTGAACATTAGATTAAAAAGGCATAAGAACGCTAGAAACGAAGAAACTGTTAGAAAGTATTAATGTATAATAGTAACAATAATAAAATTCAGAAATTTAGACAGCGAAAAGGCCGGAAGGTGCATCGATCAAAATATTGATTTTGGCATTAAATGGCCCACAAGGAGGTGATATACCGTTAAACAAAGCAAACTGATTCTCTGTTATAATAGGTGTATATAGCTTTGACAATCGTCCGGGTCCTGATCTATCTTTTGAACAGGAGTAATTGGCTTATCCCTTGTTTTCTGTTTAGGATTAGCTTTCCTGTTATTTCTAAATGCTACGCCAGTTTTATACTCATAACAAAGTTAATACAACTCTACACAGCTCCCCTCTACTTTGAGTGGCTTTTAGACCATAAAACATAAAGACAATAAAAATCTAGAGAACCGATTCTAAAGAATCAATGTATAATAGTAGCAATAGAAAGATTCTAAAATTCAGACAGCAAGAAGGCTGGAGAGTACGGCGATCAAAACAGTATAGCATAAAAAGAGCAAAAAATAGGAAACTGAATCGAGAGAATCAACGTATAGAAGTAAAAAGAGTAAGACTCTGAAATTCAAACAGAGGTAAGGCCGGAGAGTGTAGCGATCATGACACTATATTACAAAAGCAACAAAAATTTAGGAAAATGATTCGAGATAATAATAGTAACTCTTCACTGACTCTGAAATTCAAAAGGCCGTGGGGCGCGGCGATCAGAACAATTTTAAAAAATATGACTGACATGAAAGCTAAGCTGTCTAACAATACTTTGACTTCATATAAGAACTGGCTCAGGAAAAGAAAGGAAGTAAAACAGTTTAGGGAGCGGGTGGAGAGAGCTGCAGAGAAAGCATCCCTCTGGATCTGGCTCAAGAGGGACGATGGAAATATGTTTGAGAATGCTCTGTGTAACAGGACAGTGAGGAGAAGTTGTTTGTGGGGTGCTAATAAATGTGGAGTAGCGAGTTACACACCAAAAACGTGTGGCCACAAAATCCAGTAAGTGCCAGTGTTGAGGGGACTCCATCGAGGTGTGTCCCCAAAGTGGCGAAAAAGCTGTTAAGAGACTAGGGGCCGAAACAGTGCGGCGGTCCTTCTCTGATGGCCCTCATACATGCTGGATCCATCAGTGGAGTTGCTGACTGAAAAGCAACGGTGGGTATCACAGAGTTTATCTCTTCTTCTATCCCCGAAAATGTAAACTGAAGATGAACGGAGAATGAGAAGAAGACAAAACTGAAAAATAATCAAGGATATAATCAGAAATTTTAAAAAAAGATAAGAATAACGATTTTGTTGTAAGCATTACTGAACCACGCTATTTTTCTTTTCGTTTTTTTTTTCTTTTTCACAAAACGTAAGGATTTCCTTAAATTTGGATAAGAATAAGTATTGGTTGGGCAGACAAAGACGTCAATGCGATAATCATTAAGGCCTATTGATAACAATTACAAAGATCTCATTCAATAATTTCAACTTGTTAAATTAAAAAAAAGAATTGAACTCATGATAGAAGGACGAATGTAAAATTGAAAAAGCAAAAACGAATTCAGAAAACGATCCTTCAACGATATAAGTAACAATAGATAATAAACATTGTAAATATAGGAAGTCAGTTAATTGAATTTTTAACTTTCCTGTTTCAAAAACATATAGGATCATCATTGTATTCTACAATTTTTTTAAAATTCTTTTCTAACGATATTTCATGTGCATTCTTTAAAATTCTGAAATGATGTCTTATTATTAAGTGAATCATTCGGTCTAGCATCTTTATATTTGTTTGCTCTTAGGGATATTTTCTAGACATGACTTCAAGTGGACCTCCTAGTATTGTTTTAGTTTGTGAAATTAAATTTGTCATTTGATATATTATCTTTTTTTCTTCTTTCCATGGTAGATTCTCATGAATCATTGCAACTTGTATCTTCATCTTAGTATTCATCATTACTTTTTGTTGTATATTTACAGAATTTAATATCCTCTCTTGAATTTTCGAGATAAATCGTATTGTTATTCTATGATTCCAAATTGTATCCTCAATTTTGTTGTTTTGATTACTAACTTTCACTGTTTTTGCCTTTACGAACAAACTCGTTAAGTTTGAAGATAAATAGTGTAATTTTTCCATCAATCATTACAGCTTGTATCCTCATCATTGTTGTTTTTATCATTCCCTTTCACTGTGTATTCGTTGTTATTACTAGCAATTTTGTCTGAAAATAAAAAGCATCATTATTCCATGAATCATTTTAACTTATATCCTCATTGTTGTTATTTTGATCACTATGTTTCACTGTGTATTCGTTGTCTTTACTAGCAACGTCATTACGTTTGTAAACAAATAGCATCATTATTCTATGAAACATTCTAACATATATCCTCATCATTTTTGTTTTGATCACTGCCTTTTGCTGTGTATTCGTTGTCATTACTAGCAACCTCAATACGTTTGAAAATAAATAGCATCAATATTTCATGAATCATTCTAATTTATATACGGATCGTTGTTATTTTGACCACTACTTTTTACTGTGTATTCGTTGTCTTTAATAACAACCTCGTTACGTTTGACAATAAATAGCATCGTTATTTCATGATTCATTCTAACATATATCCTCATCATTATTATTTTGACCACAACCTTTCGCTGTGTATTTGACTTTTTTAAAGTACTGAGATTTAGTAATGTCGTTAAATCATTTCAACGAGTATTTTCATCTTTTTTGTTATCCACACAACTTTTTGGTGGCTGGTTTTTCCTGTGTTTCTAGCTCTATAAGAAATTTAAAAATGGGCTGTTGTCCTTTTCACATTCATTATTTAGAATTGCATCTTAACCTTTGTGTGTTTGTTTTAGTACGATTGCTATGTTTCCGCTAATGTGCATTCTGGTTTTCTACAATTGTAAATATTTACTGATATTATCAGTGCTTAGCCCAGTCCTTCACGATGCCTAGATTATGAGGAAATGGGGATAGCATAAAATTTTGTTATGGCAAAGTGCAGTCGCTATTTATTAAGCTTAGCTTAGAGTGGCACATTGTCAAACGAGAGAGAACTCCTCCGTTGAAAATCAATATTCGAAATCCTAGCTTTTTATCTGGCCACAAGCAACCGATATATTTATTAAGCTTAGCTTAACTTAGGATGACCTTAGTTCAAACCTGGCTAAGAAAATAACCGTAGATAGACTGAGCTGCGCCAGTCTTTCAAGCAGGGATCGAGTTTCTACCTTCAGAAACAGTATTCTAAATATTAGCTCTTTACAATGACCTTTACATATTTTCAAATCGAACTTAATGTGGTAAACTTTAATGCGCTTATCTTCGAAATGGGATTTGTCAAACAACCCTATATACAACCATTCGACAGCTTTGCTTTTTCTTGTCAGCAAACACCTACCACTAGCATCAGCAAGAATGGTGAATTTATTTCAGCTATATGGTAGGTGCACATGTAAAATATGTTTAATAATCTTAGCATAATCTAGCACTGAGCGTTTTCTTTCCCCAAAAGCATTCGTCCTGCCCTTTCGTCTTGTACGACTTTTATAGGGGAGTTATAACTCTGTATAAATAACTATAAATCCCCTAACATAGTATGTTCGTCGTGATGCAATGGATATCAACTCTGATATATATATATATATATATATATATATATATATATATATATATATATATATATAGATAGATAGATAGATAGATGTGTGTGTGTGTGTGTGTGTGTGGTCCAATAGAATGGCTTGAAATGATAAATCAGAGAGCTGAGTTCAAATTCCAGTTGAATTCTTACTCGCAAATATCCTTGGGAAAGTTATTAATTCATCACTTCTTCCTCCAGCGATGTGTTAAATAGCAGGACAGATAGAGTTCAATGGCCTTGGTTGGTGACCAGTCTACCTTGCTCGGGGAATAAAAGGGTTTGTGTCAGGTCAACACCCCCTAAAAACGACAAGTTACAGAAACATTGACGGCCCTCTCGTCGATGGCGAGGGATCGTCGACGGCTCTCCTGAGAGCGATTGGTTCGTAACATTTATAAATACAAAAATACAGATAAAAATGAGAAAAATAAAGACGTGGAAACAGTAAAATGGCTATTATTACCTGGTCGTTAATGTGGGGCTGGAGACACGAGAGACAGTAATATTAAGTAAAATGGTCAGGTTGGGCTCAAATATGGATAGGAAACCGCCAGAGAGATAAGATAAAGAATAAATAAAACTTATGCAAACTTTCTCGTATGTATTTTTTTATATAGATGTCTGCATGGAGGGTTCAGATAATTTATTTAAAGAATACTAGTGCCTGGAATTTTCTAACCTCGATTTTTTTGCTGAGTATAAAAAAAGATAAATCTTACCATTTTGGACTTAAAAACGAAAAGGAGTTTTTAACGTGTTAACGTGTTAACGATCTGTCCCTGTAAACTGCCTGTCCGACGGTGAGCATGTCGCGTGCTTGTGTGTATAAAGAAGAAAAGTGAGACTAATTCTCACTGGTTTAGAATGAGTGAATTAATGGTAATTTTAATTGTTTTAATTATTTTATTATAACTATTTTTTACATTATAATTGATTTTTATTTATTAATTTTTATATGTTGGCGTACACTTGAAAACCCGTTTTTGCTTTGGCGTACACTTTGAAAAGACGTTTCGTGTTATATTACTCAAATTGTACGTACAAATATGGGGAATACTCGAGTTGGGCGTGAGAATTGTGAAGAAAGACACATTTTTTAAACTCTCTCTGCATAACGTAGGTGATCATGACTCTCGAGAGATTCTTTTTTCTTCATTATCTGTGAACAACCCTGCATTCTTGGTAAATATAGTTGAGTGTATTCCTGTTGCATTCTCCACAGTTTTAAATTTATAGTTTTTCTATTGTTATATTAGTTACTATCTAAGACTGGATAACCCAGTCTACACTGGAGTATGGTGGAAAATAGAAAGCCACCTGTCATTTTCTTTTAAGAAAAAAGACAACAGTTACGTAAATGTCTAATCAGAAAAAGAATGAAGTGCTGAAGGTGCGAAAGATTTTATCACGTACTCAGAGAATTTACTCGTGTATTATTGAGAGTATGTGTACCATAGTTTTAGAAGCCTTGAACATATGGTCAAAATAACATGGACTAGACGCATAGTACGAAAACCGTTATGCGAGAATGTCTCAACAGACTGAAGTGGAATTAATATATCGGATCTATAACTGTATCTACTGCTAGAAAGGTTGGGTCTCTGTTACAGGCCAAAAGGTTTTTTTCTCGTCAACATCCTTATTGCACATTTAAAAGTTACCATTCGTTCGTGCATTGAATCAATTAAGTGCCATACATAATACACGCTTAGATGATCATGTTTCGAAAAAACATAACTAAATCGGCAGAAGATTTTCCCGTAGACTGTTTGCCAACCAAGACGATAGAATCCAATCTGTTCTGCTATTTAACCCATATAAAGAGAGAAAATATTCATACCTTTCCCAAGGTTATTTGTGCGTAAGTGAATGCAACGAATTCAACTGTAATTCGAACTCGGCTCTTTGGTTTCTCCTTCCGATCCGATTCACAACGCACATCCTGTCTTTTGTAGCTCAGTAAATTTGCCAAGTAGTTTATACGTTTTTTTTTTTTCATATTGCCTTCAGTATTGCCAACTTTTCTAAGCCGTCTGTTCTCATTAGGTACCCTAGAAATTTCAGCTGTCTCTTTCTGATATTAATTATAAGTGTCGTTTTCGTTTTCCTTATATCTAGAACTTCATCGTTTTCTCAGCATTCTGTAGACCCATATTTCTTTTGCTTCAAGTCTTTTCTTGACCTGTGAGGAGTACGATCAAAATGGATATTTTATAAACCTTGTTTCCTGTTCCGGATTAGATTTCCGGTCTCTTCTAAAGTTTACTTCAACTCTATCCTTCTAACGTAAAAGTAGAGGTTTGTCCCTTGTTTCCTGTTTAGGATTGGGTTTCCGGTCCCTTCTAAAGTCTACTTCAATTCTATACTTCTAACGTAAGAGTAGAGGTTTGTCCCTTGTTTCCTGTTTAGGACTGGGTTTCCGGTTTCTTCTAAAGTCTACTTCAATTCTATACTTCTAACGTAAGAGTAGAGGTTTGTCCCTTGTTTCCTGTTTAGGATTGGGTTTCCGGTCCCTTCTAAAGTCTACTTCAATTCTATACTTCTAACGTAAGAGTAGAGGTTTGACCCTTGTTTCCTGTTTAGGATTGGGTTTCCGGTCCCTTCTAAAGTCTACTTCAACTCTATCCTTCTAACGTAAGAGTAGAGGTTTGTCCCTTGTTTCCTGTTTAGGATTGGGTTTCCGGTCCCTTCTAAAGTCTACTTCAATTCTATACTTCTAACGTAAGAGTAGAGGTTTGTCCCTTGTTTCTTGTTTAGGATTATGTTTCCCATTATTTTAAAAACAATTTAATCTTTAAAATCGCAAATACTTATCTAATAAAAATGCAAAGCCAAACACTTCAAAATTTGGTTCCAGAAAAAAATATTTATGCATGTATGTTGCATGCTCGAGCGTAAGAAAGCGTAAGAATTTATTCTTTGCTGTTAAAAAGAAAGAAAGAAAAATACGTTTTCTTAAAAAAATATCGTTTATCATGAAGTCCCATAAGATAAAATCAAGATAAAGAAATTATTAAACTGCGAAGTAGGATTTTTGTCAAAATATTTTTCAAACAAATAAGCTTATTTAAATTTCATCGTTTGTTCTGCAAAACTAAACGAAACGTAGATATTTTAAATCTCGTCAAGAATGGTAACAATAATTTCAACAATAATAAATACTGTAAGGATTTTAAAACGCGTCATTGTTTTAAAAACATTCTAGTCCTGAAAATAACACGTCAGATGGTTAGTAGTCATCTTTTATCGGAAACATTGTCCGGCATAATAAAATCTGACATGTTAGCGGTGTGCATTGCAAATGATTCTACTGCGTATATCTATTAGCGCAGGAAAAGGCAAGATGACAGGAAAGTTAAACAGTTAATTCTTGATTTAACGAGGTCAAGATTTAATTAGCGAATAAAATTTCAGAGTTCAGGTGGAAAAGTATAGGGTTGAAGTAAGCTTTAGAAAGGAACCAGAACCTCAATCCTAAACAAAAAAAAAAAAAACAAGGGATAAATCCCTACTCTTACGTTACAAGTATAGAGATGAAGTAGACTTTAGAAGGAACCGGAAACACGATCCTAAACAGGAAATTAAAAAAAACAATATGTTACACAGGCTACTTCTCTTTTTTCTTTTTCGTCTTTTTCTAAGAAGTTTGAATTGCTAAATTATCTTTTCTTTTTAACAATTTTGAATTATTATTCGTTACAAGTCTGCATTGTACATTTGCATTTGAACTTAAAAAGACAAATGGCTGATGAGGATAATAGCAATCTCAAAACATGTACCAACGTTCACTAATAAATATACACGTTTCAGCAATTTTTCATTTCAAATAGGAATGAATTCACATAATAGGCCTTTATATAATTATCCAGAATATTCAGAAGCGTCCATGTCTTTAAATTGTTATAAATGATCCTTTTGAGAAAGATTCATCAATGAAAGAAGCTGGAAGGCCAATTGAAGCGACCAGCATGTTGGAACGAATCCAAGGTAAAGTATGATGATACTGACTACAAAAGTATCTATGAACGAGGGTCGGCTGTTTGAGAATGCTTTTGACAAAGGTATCGGGGTCACTTAAAAGCAAACTACGCGAAGAAAGCAAAGGCTTCAAACCATTACAAATTTCAATTAATCTGCTATATTCTACGAGGTTGTTAATACCATTAATTGTGTTACGTTTTATACAAAATGAACATAGAATAATCCGCACAATAATAATAATAATAATAATAATAATAATAATAATAATAATAATAGTAAATGCCTTAATCCTGCACCTGTCACTGCTGTCATGAGTTTACAATGTTTCGGACTGTTGTCCTTATCTTTATTGCCATATTCGCGACGTTCCGTTCGTTTTACGTTCCAGCCTTCTTCAAGTGATTGGAATTTTGAAACAAACCCGATCATTGAGGTATATTGTCCTCGGTCCATGAGTCGTGCAACTTCTGGATGTCTTAGGTACCTCCCTTTAACTCAACTCTTTCAGTTATTTGTTCACCACTGCTGTACCCAGGTATTGAACTCACAAATCTTTGGGTCAAGTCACTAAATCTAACCAACGTTTTTATCCACTGACTCATGTATCACTGAAAACACGTAAATATCTGATTCAGAATAATATCCGGTTCATGATCACAGATTTTTGTCATTTGTTTGACTTTAACCAGTTGGGTAAGTTTCCTAAGGGCCAATGCGTAATACACCTCTTTCCATGAGCGAACGTTGTGGAAATTTATATTGGGAATGTTTCTCTACAAATTTGAACGATAAGGCAAACAAGACGACTTCTGAGTCACATCTATATACTTGGGATTACCTTCAACTGAAGACCATCATTGTTGATTGGCTCAACTTGAAGATGTGAGGGTCGTTCAAAACTTTCTAATACTCACTCAGAAAGAAACAGAAGATTATCCTGCAGTAGGTTGCCATTACTTTCTGCGGTAGACTGGTTGCCAGCCAAGGCTATAGAACCCGATCTCTCCTGTTATTTAACCAATACCTGAAGGTAACAGATGGATTAATACCTTTCCCAAGGGTATTTGCTCATGAGTGAATGCAGAGAATTCAAATGGAATTCGATTTCGGCTCTACAATTTATCGTTCCAAACCGATATCCACTGCACCATAACAAACATCCGTCAACACACTATCACTTCTTATAAAACTATAAAAACTAAATTCAGATTTCTGCCTAAGTTTCTGTGCAGGCGAGGCACATACAAAGGTAAGACGTGTGCGTCAAATCTAAAAATAGTCTTAACAGTTGTTTGAGCAGCCATAAAGTTCTACAAAAGTACAAGTATAACACCCAAGAAAATATGAGGACATGGTACAGACATTTGTTAAGGACTCCACTTCCGATGCAACTATGAAGAAGTGGGCTGCAGAATTCAAGCGGCACAGTGTCATGCAGAGAAGACTTTTATCAGGCCGTTGAAAAACCTCAAATAACGACAAAGTTGATGCCATTCACCATATAATTTTGAATGGCAGACGTCTTACTGTCTAGCATGCAGCTAAGTACATAGGCATTAGTTATTTTTTTTGTTTTAGCTGAGATCTTGGGAATGAGCAAGCTCTCTTCAAGATGGGGGATAAGAATGCTGACACCAAAACAGAAGCTGAAAAGGGTTTACTTTTCCAGAATACTTCTGACTCCCTTCCAGACTGACCCTGAGAAATTTCCACCGCAGATTAGTAACTCAAGATGAAACCTGGGTTCACCACTTCGAACCTGAATCAAAGATTCAAAACAAACAGTGGGAACACTCTGGTTTTACATCCCGAAGAAGTTCAAGCAGCATCTATTGAAAATGTGATGCTTCCTGTTTTAAGGGTTTCTGAAGACGTAATCCTGATAGACTAACAGGAAACGGGAAAACTATTAATAAAAGTATTATGCATTAGAATTAAAACAGTTCAATCAACCAACTTTTATTTGAATTGCTACTATATGCCCTTACTCACCAGACTTAGTTTCATTTGAAATCTGCCTGTTTCCTAAACTCAAACTCCACCTGCATGGAGTATTTGGAGGATCAGAGTACAACCACCTTCCGTGATGGGATTGCAATGGCAAAGTATCGTTGGACCAAATACATTGAAATTAAGGGTACTATATTGAAAAGAGTGAAAAACTGTCTTGTTTTTCCAACTTCTTCTGAGTGAAGTTTAGAACATTTTTTATAACGTACTCATAACTGGACTCCATCTAAAGGTACTTATAACTGGGCTACACATGCAAGATTATACGCTACTTTTATCAGAACACATCATCACATCGTGGCCGAGTGGTTAGAACGTTTGCTTTCTGACCATGAATTCAGAGTTCGAATCTCACCATAGCCAATTTTTCAGGAAGGTGATTTCATGATATTATCGGCCTGGAGGTTGCGTTCCCAGGATGAAAACCATGCCACGGGTTTACCCAAGCCTTGAGATTGAAATTGGGTAGATGGGGCTCTTTAAGAGCCGTCGATGACTTTGCTAGCACGAAGTCACAAGTCATCGTGACCGAAGGATTGAGTGTCCTGGCCTTGTTTAGACCGTTGTTCACGCTAGATAACGCGCTCTTTCGCAAACGGGATTAGCTAGTCATCCTAGTAGATAGCCATTGTTGGATACGAATAGCCAACCATATACATCACTACATCACACACATTTGCCTGTCATGCGTAGGTCTGGTGTCTTCTTCTATGTGCCGTGTCTCTTCGGGACGTAGGCGATCATGGTCTTCCACATCTTCCTATCCCTAATAGATCTTAACACGCTTTCTCTTGTTACTCCTCCTAAACTTCGCTCTGCAGTCCATTTGCTCAAGCCCATCAAGTATAGTGATTTTCTAAACCCAGGTTAGATGTGGCACAAGGTAGAAAGTAAGGGGCACTCAGTGAAGATCGAACTCATTACTCAAGTGTAATGATTCAAGATCGCTAACCATTACACTACATCGAGGCGACAAAGACCTTCAAATTATGTTGCTTTCTCCTGTTTCTATTTCCCTCTATCTGACCTGTGAGTATCAGATTCTCTAAGCTCTCCTTCCTCATTATACATCTCAGAAATTTCAGTTTTCTTTTTCCTAATGTTAAGTAATAGCTTCCTTTTCGTTTCCATCTTCACCAAAACTTCATCGTTGTTCACATGTTCGGTCCATGCTGTGTCCTCTTATCAACTTGAGTATCAAGATGAATATCTGGGGCTTCGTATTTCGAGGATTATAAACAAGGATAAATCTGGACATTATAATAGTCGAAACATTGCCGGGGGATAAAGAGAAAAGCGATCCGAAAGAATAGATATATCATAGTAACTCCCGTTTGTTTCAAGAAATCAAAAACTGATATTACAATGACCGAATCGTTGCGAAACAAAATAAAAAGAGACGCGGAAAGTGATTCAAAACAATCAATGTGTAACACTCACATTGTCTTGGGAATGTCGTTAGAAAGAAGACGACTGAGTTAAGCTAGCTGAAAGTATTTTTGACTGGGTCCCACCTGCTAGGTTGTACGTTGATTTTAACGAACACAGATGCTGAATGCGCCTGAAGTATGCCCTGAACAGACTGGATGGAGTGAGGAGTATATTAGGTTTTTTATATTTGTACCTAACCATCACTTTGTTTTTTTGTTGCTCTCAGACATTTTATAACCAAGCAAGGTAGGACCGTAACTGGTGAGTAGTGGGTTACAGTGAGAGAAATAAACAAGGTGCATGGGATGTCGAAGAAAGAATAAGAGAAGGATAGGAATCAAGGAGGTAGAAGATGACAACTAACGTTGTATTTAAACTTTTGGGGACCGAAGCGAGAAATCAAACTGATATAGTTGAAGAGGCGGTTTCATTTAACTATTTCGACGGTAAAAAGAGGAGACCTTCATGCCAATCTAGTGGCACGCGTAAATACATATGGTCGGAGAACCAGGGGAAAAGCTCGTCAGAGCAGCTACCATTAGATTAATAACACTCTAATAATAATAATAATAAAACATAAGGATTTAAGACGGCAAACACAGACATATGTCTTCAGATGATATGCATTTCTTTTAAAGAATATGAAAGTAAAGACAGGGCTCTTGAATTATAGACTGAAAAAATATAGTACCTTAAAATTCTTCCAATACCAGTCAGAATTTAGAACACAGGGTACGATGAAAAATGGCACAAACAAAAATCATTAACAAAATCCCTCATAGCTCCTATCTACTTCTTTTGGTAGAGAAGAAAAAAATAAGTAAATGATTAGTGAATAAAATATCGGGCAGAGACGTTAGAAGTATAGATTTGCCGTAGACTTTAGAAGAAACCAGAAGCTGAAACCTAAACAGAAGACAAGGGATAAACCTTCTTCTATGTGCCCTGTCCCTTCAGGACGTAGGCGATGATGGCTTTCCACGTCTCCCTACGCCTGGTGGCTCTTAGCACGCCTTCTCCTGTTACTCCATGCAACCCTCGTTCCATCATCCACCAGATTAGGTCCTTCAAATATGTTATCCGTTGCTTTCCCCTGTCTCCTTTTTCCTCTATATGGCCTGTTAATATCAGGTTTTCCAAGCCCTCTTTCCTCATTGTATGTCCCAGGAACTTCAGCTGTCTCTTCCTGATGCTCAATATTAATTTCCTTTTTGTTTCCGTCATTTCTAAGACCTCATCATTGCCCACATGTTCGATCCATGATATTCGCAGTACACCTGTTCAAAAAACCGCGAAGAAGTGTGAACCGGACGATAGGCGAACCTATCTATTCGTATTGAGATAGGAGAAAAATAAATAATTAGTGAAAAACATTTCAGGGTTCAGATTGAGACGTTAGAAGTATAGAATTAAAGTTGACTTTAGAATAGTGGTTCCCAAAACGTATGACGTCTCTCATGGTGCGGCAGAATAGGATAGCAGGTGATGCGGAGTGATTGAAAGACAATCAAAGATTTGGAAAAATTTTCAGAAAATCCATTTTCCAAAAATAAATATGATTTCAAAATGTAAAATATTATTATGGATTACTTGTAATTGCATGCATGACTCCCAGTATAAATAGTTATAAATAATTATTGGTCGATTTTATTATTGTGATATTTTTGCAATACATCAAGTATTAAGAATAAACTTGGGTCCGCAAATTAGAGGAGAGAGTTATCAATGATAATGTTCAGACTTCGAATCAGCAGTTATCTTTCTTAACCACTCTCTCTGGACCTTCTCTGTCGTACTGCATAGGGAAGAAAAATAGGAACCATTGGGTTAGATGGAGCCGATAACTTAATAGCAATGTAAAGCAAACACTGTGCATGCTAAGTATCCGTTAACATAAGAATTTGTGCAAACAGAATTCAAATATTTCCTACCAAGCATTAGATTAAATCTCGGTTAATGAACCGGAAAAGAATTTTACTAAGCAACAAACAAAAAATATGTCGATATTAATCTATATATATAAAAGGCAAGGTGTGTGTGTGTGTGTCCTTTATAAAAAACCACAATTTTTATCCGATTCTCACCAAACTTCACACAAATATTCTTTAGGCTTCCGGCCAGGTCATGGGCTACTTATTTTTTCCGATTTTCCTCCGATATTGGAAATCGATACCCCGATATCTGATCAGGTCTGATCAAGATCAGAATTTCAGCCCTTTTATCGTGGTTCTTGCTGTAGAATTTGCTCTAACTCGGTAAAATGATAGTTTTTAGTCTCAAACATTAGTAGATCTTTTCAGGCGACTTATTTTCCCCGATATCGGAAATCGATACCTGCGATATTCTATCGAATCTGATCAAAAACCTATATTCAGCCATCAATATGGCTCATTTTCTCTAATTTTACTCCCGATGGGTACGATAAGTTTTCATGGACTTACTTAGGTTAGGCTATCCTTGGATGACTTATTTGACTCCGATATTGGAAATCAATACTCCGATATAGTATCGGGTCTGATCAAAATCAGGTTTTCAGCTCTTTTATTTTGGTTTTTGCTTCGGGTTTTGCTCTAAGTAGGTATAATTATAGTTCTTAGTTTCAGCCATAATACCATTTACTCAGAGGATTTATTTAGCCTTCAAAATTCAGTTTGTGACGGAAAACCTATTTGACAACGACAACGGAAATCAAAATTTGACATCTATTCATTTTTCTTTCAATCTACGGTTTCGCTTTGACTAGAAACAACTATTGCTTTTTAGTCTTTCGTGCTAACGTTCAAAGAGCTTTAAGACCATGGATTAGTTTTAAAGCTTTCATTACACCCGAGCAACGCCGGGCTATACTGCTAGTCTATACTATAATAAGAGCCACGTCCGTCCATGCGTTACAATTTCATATTTTATTTTATACTATAATAATGGCCACGTCCGCCCTTTCCTCCGTCGCAATTTCATATCTTAATCTATACTATTATAAGAGCTGTGTTCGTTCATCTATCACACTTCAACCGCGTTTGTCCGTCACAATTTAATTTCTTAATCTATACTATAATAAGAACCGTGTCTGTCCGTCCGTCACACGATTTAACCAGAAATAAAACTATGCAACATTTTCTTTACTAATGAGTTATAGATTATTTATTTCAGTAATAATTTAATTGAATTGAATTTAAACTAAAACTTGAACATGAAATTGAAAAGTAAAATTTTAGAAATTGAATTAATAGGTAGAATATTTTTTAGGCAGAGGGTATACGTTTTGTGCCTATGGGTCAAGGCAGATTATATGTAATAACAAATGGCAAGTGAAGCACCATCGTTAATTATACTTCTACAAAAGCCAGTATCCTTATCTTTGTTTCTTTATTATTAATTAAATGAGGAGTCTTAATCGAAAATCTTTTTGTATGTGCCATGTCCTTTCAGAAGAAGACCATGGCTTTCCACAGTTTTCTGTCCTTTGTAACCTTTGGTAAATTTTATCTTTTTGCTAACTCTCCTAAACCCTGTTCTGACATTCATTTTCACAAGCCCGTTAAGTAATTCACTGCTTTCCTATGCCCCGTGAGTGTCAAGTTTTTTAAGCCTTCTTTTTATGAGCCCTCAAAATTTCAGCTGTCTCTTTCTGATAATAAGTGACTTTTTGTTTCGAATTTCTTTAAAAGTTAGTCGTTATTCAGTTCTTGTAACCTCAGCATCTTTCGGTAGAACCATATTTCTGTTGCTTTAAGCCTTATATTTATTTGTAATGAGATTGTCCAGCCTTCACTCTCATATAGGAGGGCCTATATTAGATAACAGTTAAGTACTTTTTTTTTATTCTAATTGATTTTTTCTGTTTCTTGATACTTTGCTTAGCTTTTGGGTAAGCGGCTTTTGCTATCCCAATGCGCCTTCGGACATCGGTGTTGTATTTTCCGTCTTCTCTGCAAACACTTCCTAGATGTTTAATTTTTTTTCTTTTACTTGCTTGATTTTGATGTTTGCAATTTATAATTCGCATGTTAGACTGTTCCTTTTGCTGATAATGTTTGTAAATGTTAAATTTGACATCATCATCATCACAATCTCCATTTCTTGCTTGTAATCGTTTCGCTGTGTTCTAACTACTGCCCTAATTACTTTATCGAAATGATTTAAAGTATTTAAGAAGATTTAGTGGTGGGTGTAGATTACGGGAGATGCGCTGTCCGTCATTTCCTATGACTCTGAAATGGACTTGTAATTTATAATACTGTCATGGGTTCGACCATGCAAACGAGTGAAATGAGAAGAAACAAGAAGATCGCTCTGGGAATTAAAAAAAAACAAAAAAAAACATTCTAGTCTGAGATGCTAAAATATAGAAAGATCGTCCTTTGAAAGCCAGGAACTGTAGACAAAGAAAAAAAAAATAACTGTCAAAGAGTCAACTTAGCCGTTCCAGTGGATGATAAATCGAATTTAAAAAGATAATAGAAATTTATCAAACAAGAATCATAATTGACTTTTTTTAAATCACCCTTACAACATTATCAACGAAATACACTCGTAGTGTAGTTTTTTGTTTGTTTGTTTGCCTGTTTTGTTTTGTTTTTTTTTGTTTTTTTTTTGTTTTTTTGTGTTTTTATGACAACCAAACAGAACAAATGATAAGACATACAAAAAGGAGGGGAGAATCCTTAAGATTAAATTATTCAAAGTCTAAATAAGTAATACAAAAGTTAAACAAAATAAATACGAAGAAGTCTTGAGAGAGTAGTGAATGAAGAAAAATAAACTCGACAAAGACAAGGAAACTGTTTCGAAAGAATCAATGTATAATAGAGACAAGAAACTTGTTACACATGTTCATACGCAAAGAAGGTCGGAGAGCGTATAGGTCTCTAGAAAATATAGAAGTTGGTACGAACTCAAGATTTACATTATTCTGGCAAATGTCCTCATCTTTGTTGCCATTTGTACGACGTTTCGGTAGTTGTACGCTCCAGCCTTCTTCAGGTGCTTGGAATTTTCAACCAAACCCTTTATTATTATCACTGAGGTATATCCGTCTCATTCCTTGTGCAAAGCTCCTTTTGGTAATCATGACTTATCTGCCTCTAAACCGAGTCTCTAAGTTACTTGTTCTCCACTGCTGTAGCCTGGTATTGAACTCACAAATCTTTAGGTCAAGTCATTCGAACTAATCAACGCCTTTATTTTATCATTAAGAAATATAAACAATACTGGTACGAACACATCACTTTATAATAGTGACAAACCTGATATCACAAATTCAAGCTGATAGAAAGCCAAAGACCACATAAGTTAAAATTTTAAGATAAAATCAACAGACAAAGAAAATTGTCACATTCAATCAATCTGCAATAATTATAAAATCTGGTTTTACATATTCACGAAGAAAGAAAATCGGGAAGACGAAAAACCGAAATGTTGTGATAAAGGCAGCAAAATTAAGGAAAGTAACCAGAATGTATTAATATAGAAGTGTAAGGAAACTTGGTTTAAAAATCCATACAGAAATAAGGCCGGAGTTTTGAAAAGCCGAAATGTTGCGATAAAGTCAGTAAAAACAACAAACGAAACACGTATACATCAACATAAAACAGTAAGAAACTTGCTTTAACAAAACCATTCATAAAGAATTCTGGAGAGTCGAAAAACCGAAATGTCGTGATAAGGACAGCAAAAACATGAAAGTGTCCTAAATGAATCAATATGTAATGGAAGGAAAAATTGGTTTAACAGATTTATTCAGAAAGAGGAGCCAGAGAGTCGAAAAGCCGAAAAGCCGAAATGTTGTGCTAAAAACAAGAACAAGGAGACTAATCCGAATGAATAAATATATAATACTAACAAAATCTAAACTCACAGGTACATAGAAAAAGAAGACCACCGAATAATTCAGCCGAAATATGATTTTTTTTTAAACTAGAAAATTATGTATAATGGTAACAGCAATGAATCTCAGACCATCAGAAAGGTATTTGAAGATTAGAAGCATCAAAATAGCATGGATGAAATTAGCTCGAATTAATCAATATATCATAACAAACCTAATCTCAGAAATTCAAACAAAAAAAAGCATACAGTACTGCGAGAGAATCATTTTGATAAAGACCACAAAATGAATCAGTATATAGGTACCTCCACTAAATCGCTGAAACAATAGCGTAGTCAGTCAGTTAAGTGCCATACGTGATACACGCTTGGGCGATCATGTCTCTTTCGAGACATGACTGACTGGGCAGACGATTATCCCGCAGTAGGTTGCCCTTGCTTTCTGCAGTAGACTGGTTGCCGACCAAGGCTATAGAACCTAAAACCCAATCTGTCCTATTATTTAACCCATAACCGGAGGGAAGAGACTGATTAATACCTTTCCCAAGGTTATTTGCGCGTAAGTGAATGCAATGAATTCAACTGGAATTCGAACTCGGTTCACTGATTTCTCATTCCGAGCCGATATCCACTGCGCCACAACGCACATCCTAGCATAGTACGAATAGAAAAAGCTTCAAACTTAATAAAAACGAACGTTTTTCATCAAAATATTTATATTATTATTAAAAGGAAAGATCAAAGTAATTTTTAATTATTTTTAAAATAAATTTTAATTTAATAATACGTTCAATATTTGATAAAAGATCTTGTTTTGATTTTAGTTAGCAGGTAAACAAAATCGTTACAAAAGTTTACAATGGAAAACGTAATATTACATAACTCAGTTTTTTTTTCGGTGACAAACACAATAATTTAAAAATTCTTGCAATTATGAAATAATAGTCGGATTTTAATGAAACTGTCAGGATTATTCACAAATGAATGAAATTATTTTTGAAATTATTATTTTTTAAAAATCATGGTAAGAATATATTTTTTTATATCTGTTACCTCCTCTTCCACGTAAATTCATGAAATTTTAAGAAATTTAAATTTTATTGCGATAATTCGTTGGATTAGTTAAACGCAGAACTTATTGGGAACTGTAAATCATCATTTTTTTTTATTTTGCCTTTATTTCTGAAAATCTGCTCCCAATAACTAAATAAAAAATACGATATAACTATGACATCATTTCATTTGATAAGCTTTTAATTTGTTTGAATAAATAATATAAATTAAGGATATTATAATCTGAAGAAAAAAATTTTTGATTAATAATGAAATTTTAAAAAAATGTTTTCATTTTTTTATTATAATAACTTATAAAGTTTCAAGAATATTTTTTAAATATTTCAAAGTATTGGGGTTAGTTTAAAAATTTATAAAGCGAAGATTATATTTACTAATTGAAAATTAAAAACTTTAATACAAATCATCGTGCTTTCCTATTTGTGTGTGTGTGTGTGTGTGTGTGTGTGTGTGTGTGTGTGTGTGTGTGTGTGCATTTGAATTTTTTATATGGTAATTTCTATGTGTAAATTAAAAGATCAGAAAAGTCTATCATCATCAAGGAATGTGCTAAAGGTACCTCTCTTCATGTTATTGCAGAGAAGTTAGGTCGTCATGTGGACACTTAGACAGAAAGAAACGATTCATTGTGGAAATGTGACAGCTACTTATTTAAGGATTATCAGACACAAGTTACGCAAGAAACCCGGACAAAAAAAACGAAGTCATTTTCACCGCCACTGAACTTCTTCATGTACTGAAAAACACCAGAAATCGCATAACGTGGCCATGGCTTCCGTGCGAACTCCCATGAAATTGCCTTCTTTAATTTCCATTCATCGAAATTTAAGGCTTTAATGAACTTGGAAGTATACGATGTTGGACATGAGTTGTGTTCTGTTCCTGACGAAACTAAGGCGGTCCTTGACGGACATGACTGTTGGGTAAATAGTTGGGTCTATTACAGAGATTAGCGTCACCGACGTTTACTACGTCAAGAAAAATGTGGCGGAGTCATGCTGTGGGCTAGTATCATAGAGGGCATACTTGTTGGCCCAGGATAGGTGCCTGAAGGGGTTAAATGACTAGAGCCCCCTACTGCAATCTCCTGAAGGAGGTCTTGGATTTCTGGCTAGATGACATATCACTGTTACTTCTAAGAACTAGAGTTCTTAGAAGTGACAGTGATATTTCATCTATTCATGCAAGACAACGCTTCCTCCGACTCTGCCAGGGCCACTCAACCATTTCCAGATTCTGATGATATACAAGGTGAATGTTTGGTGTGGTCGCCAGTATCTCAACCCTAAAACCTTTGAGCCATCATTAAACATATTGTTTAGATAGTAAATTTTCTAAGCCCCGCTTAGATGGGGCACATGGCGCACAAGGCCGAAAGTATGGAGCACTCAGTGCAGATCTAACTTAATACTCAGTTGTAACAGATTTTAGCGAGACAAGCTTGCTAGCCATTACACCACGCTGAGGTACCCACATATTGTTTGGATCGATGGAAAATTGTGGTTCGGTTTCCTTCCTTTTTTATGGAAGAGCGTACGGTACGTGTGAACCGGAATTCATCTGCGATTATACAATAAATTGCCGAGAAGAGTCGTATGGTGTGCATTTTAGAAGAGGGGTATGATGTTGAAATACCCGAAAACCCTAATGAACCTCGACTAGAAACATCACTGATGATGTGTACTGAAGCATCAAATAGATGTCTTTTACGAATTTATGCCGATTGACGTCAATTTACGTCGAAGGATATCTTAGGGGAGACCATCAAAGCTTTAGCAAAGGCAGTCCAACATACCCTTAAAAAGTATTGACAGACTCCATGACTTTTTAAAAAGTTATCCATCAAAATGACGTTCAAGTGGCCAAATAATCCACATTATTAATAAATCTTATAATATCCTTATTATTTTCTTTTAAATATATTCAAGGTACGCTAAATATGCATCGTTATCTTGGTTTTTTTTTTCCAAAAAGTTTTTATGGGCTATTTTCATTCAAAAGCTATTAGTGTGGTTCACCCAAAAAACTTCGAATCTGAAATATAAAATAAAAGATAATGAGAACCTAACAATGCTGTTGTCATATTGTGCAAGCCAGTTTTATAAAAAACAATTCACAGAAAACCGAGAAATCCCAGATTTCGCTACCAAGTTCGGGGTGTATAAATGGGTGGATGTTGAGACGCATTGGAATAGAAAAAGATGCCTTCGAAATACGAAACAAAGTATTTAGAAACAGTAAAATTTAATTAGAAACAAAGAAACGGGTTCGAAGTGCAAAGTAATATTAATTGTCCTAGACGGAAATGAATGCTGGGGAATTTTATGGAATGGTTGCCGATTTGTTTATGAGGAAGTATCAAAAAGATTAACCTGCGAGCCATGAATTTTAAATGGCAAAATCAAACGCTTGCCGATGTTTAACTATATGGGAAGTGTTTAAATAGATGACGGGAAAATAGAGACTGAAATCCAAAGACTCACTGAAGTAGCCAAAGATGCCTAGAAAAAATATTCAGTCATACGTGATACACGGTTGAGTGATCATGTCTAGAAAGAGACATGGATAAATGGACATAAAATTTTCCTGCAGTAGGTTGCCATTACTTTCTCTGGTAGACTGGTTGCCAACCAAGGCTATAGGATCCAATCTGTCCTGCAATTTAACTCATTTCTGGATAGAGAAGATACGGATTAACATCTTTCCCACGGATATTTGCGCATAAGTGAATGCAACAAATTCAACTGGAATTCGAACTTGGCTCTCCAATTTCTCGTTCCGAGACAAAATCTACTGCATCACAACGCACATCTTAAATAAAGTATTAAAATAAAATAGGAAAATTTAATTAGAAACAAAGAAAAGAGCGCTGAATTGCGAAGTAACACTAGTTCTCCTCGGCAACAATGAATGCTGAATAATTTCTAAATGGATAAAGAGAAGACTTGAGCCAACACAAAGATGCTAGGACTACAATGTATGGAGGTTGTCAGTCAAGTGCCATACGTGATACACGCTACGGCGATCAAAACAGACATGAATGACTGGGCAAAAGTTTATCCAGCAGTAGGTTGCCATTACTTTCTGCGGTAGACTGGTTGCCAGCCAAGTTTATAGAACCCAATCTGTCCGGTTATTTAACCCATAACTGGGGGGAAGGGACGGATTAATACCTTTCCCAATGGTATTTGCGCGTAAGTGAAGGCAAGGCATTCAACTGGAATTTGAACTCGACTCCCCGATTTCTCGTTTCGAGCCGATATCCACTGCACCACAACGTACATCCGTGGAGTATGTAAACAACGAAATTTAATATAAACAGAACAAAAAGAGCGATTATACATAAAATTAGAACAAGTCAGAGGAAATTTCTGTGACACATAATGAAAAAAGAGGTCCTCGAAAATTTGACACACACAGGACATGTTAGAGGCAAGAATGGCAGAGGGTAATAGCATATAACCTAATCTAATGAGTTTGTATAAATGAATCGAAGGAGAGGAAGTGGGAGTGATGCTGAAAAGATAAATTTTGTTAAGAGACAGAAGAACAGAAAGTTGCTATATTCTAAAGGAACACGACACAAAGAAAATCTGGAAAAAGAATTTGAGATTTTGAAGGAATACCTTCTTTCTTTCTTTTCTTTCTTTCTTTATTCATTGAAAAAGAATATAAATATCTCTCCTCGTAATAAACTGTTGGATGTTGTAACAAATTTGATTAAGAAAAAAATGAATGCTATTCTAAAAGTGGTTCGTTTTAGAGATTATTTCGGATTTTTTTTTTTAATACATTTTCAGTCTTTTCTTTGTTTTCCAGGAAAAAACCTCCCCAGATTCGCCAATTTTCTGTTCATTAGAAACACCCATTTGAATCAAAGAACAAAGACTTCCACTCGTGTCATCGTTTCTGCCGAACGGGTGGCAGATTGGTCGGCAACTCTTTCATCTGACAAGTTTAATCTTGAATGTAACAACTACTTTCATGTTACGGAATCACTTTATTTTTAGTTAACTAGCGAATCAGAAATTATTTGTCAACCATTTTCTTCTTTTAACACTTTGAACGAGATTATTTTATCATTTCAGCGAAAAAATGAAAAGCTTCTGAAGACTTTAGTGAATCATAATTTCCACTTTAAAAAGACTAAACCATTTTGAATGGCGATCACATAAAAAATAATGAATAAACTCGAGAAGCATAATTGATAATTATTTTTAAAATGTTCTGATGTGCAAGTTAATCAGAACAGCCACCTTAATCTATGCCAAGAAATGAAATTACGAAATTCTTTTAGCTTTTACGAGCCAATTCCATTCAAGACGTGGGTGATCATTGCTCGCCACACCTCTCTGTCCTCCGTTGCTCTAAATGTAGTATGATGCCAGAACAGATTGCAGACCATCAAAAAAGCCGGGTAAACTCATAGAGTTTACAAGGGACACTTCTGACTGTTCATAGCGATTTTTCAAGCGTGGGAAACAATTTTAATACCATAAAATAGATAAACAATTACATCATGGAGCAGTTAGATACTCTCACATACATTGCGCGCAAGAATATCACGATCCAAATATAGGACGGGGCGTGGGATCACTCCCTAACACACTTGCCGAGAGTAATTGTGTTGAATAACATGTACTATTAAAATTCAAATCTACTTTTCTCTGTGTATCCTCTTCACTTTGCCACTGATGTGTTAGGGTCTTGAATAAGTTCTCGCCGATTTTTCATGAAAAGCAATGTTTTTATTTACAAAAATTAGTACCAAACATGTTACTGAAAGTATTGTCCATCGCTAGTAACTTCTTTTTCATAATAAACTACACCCAGCTGATCCCACCAAATCCAGAGCAGAAGCTTCGAACTATGAATATTCGGCTTTGCCGCCGATTTTTATGCCTAGTTGAGGTTACCCTACGATTTTCTACGCTTAATTTTATCGTAGTGTAACCATTTTTCATTACCGGTCACGATACGATGCACAAAACCTTGCCTTTTCTTCCGTTGAAGCAGCTGTTCACACGTGACAATACGACGTTAGACGTCTCTCGGCTTAAACTCGTACGGCACCCAATCTCCTTGCTTTTGAATCATTCCTGATTTCAGACGTTTCCAAACTGTTGTGCAATCAACTCTTGATGATTCCGAACAGCTTGCGCCTGACATGAGAATTAATGAAGTAATGCCTTCAAGTCTTCGTCTTCAAACTTTTCGGCGTGCCAGAGCGTTCTTTATCTTTAATCTCAAAATCATTATTTCTAAACGTCTAAACCAATCTCTGCATGTTGTTTTCGACATAGAATAGTCACCGTCTCAACTAGAATTCTGTGTGCTTCAGAATCAAATTTCTTTTGAATAAAGTAGTGCAGTAAAATTCTCTGCAAATACACTTTGTTTGACACGAAATCTGAAATGTTTAACGCTTTGAAAAACAAAATTGTTTATAATTCGTCGAAATTACATACACTTAATTTCAAACTTGCGTATAGTACTTCCTTATAGATACGTTACCATCTGACACTACACGCACGCAGTTCTGGGAAAGCCATCTGTTGGAAAACAGCGAGAACTTATTCAAGGTCCTAATATCATTATATTATAATAATATTATTATTAAACGAACTCGTTACTCACTGTTTTATTCTGCTTCCTTTGCCTTCACTACGTAATTTGAGTATTACATTCTTTTTTCTTTTCTTTTTTAAATCATTTCACCACAAGCAAGGCGATAAAGCCACTAAAATGCAAGGGTTTACTTATAGTGAAATAAACTGAGAAAATGTTCGGGGTAGAAAAAGAGAATATCAAAAGACTAGGATTCAAGGAGACAGAAGATGACAATTGGTGTTGCATTGCACTTTTTTCTTTTTTGAGGATCGTGGTTGAGAGAAGAAGCCGAGAAACAAGAAAACACTACCATAGAACTTACGCATACACATAGCAATTTCAACTATCTAATGACGAGACCTAGTTACCAATCCAGTACTGCACTTAGCCTTGTGAAGACAAGATACCAAAGAGTATCTTCAGAACAGTTACCATGAAATCATTCATAGAAAAGGCAGTGAACAAATAACTGAAGCAGATATGCCAGGTCAGAACAGTTGATATTGCAGATTCTTCTTCGAATTCTGAAGAATCCCCAAACCAGATTTAATAGCAATATGCAGTGCACAGTCGAATGGTAAACTTATAAATATGCATGATACAATCTTTTTTTTTTTAATCATATCACCCCGAGCAAGGCGGTAACGCCACTGATGTGCAGGGAGCTACATAGGAGTGAAAAGATTGGAAAAGAGAAAATCGGAAACTGCATCCTAAACAGGAAACAAGGGATGAGCCTCTTCACCTGTTCAATAGACGTGGGTGGAGTGTGAAAAGACTTTCTAGAACGATGCAGTGAACCAACTTTCCGAAAAGCAAACCTAACAGTCGATTCAATATAATCGTTCCACTTCACGTCAGTGAAAAACAGATGCAATAAGTTACTCTCCCCGAGGTTAGCATCGGCAATGCTGATGGAATTGAAAAAAGGTTTTCCAAGATGATTGAGAAAGAGCAGTTTCGTTTTGGGTCAGTAAAATTAGCACGCTATTTCTTGCCCCATTTAACAACAGATCAAACTCATATTCGGGATCAGCTGTCAGAATTGACTTTCTCGATCCTTTCAGCCTTGCCATTAAGGCGGGAATAATTTCTGGGGCATATAACGTGGAAAAGTAGGTTTGGGGAATCTTACTGCCAGTGGATATACTGAAGGCAACAGAAGGCGGAATAAGCAGTGAATGACCGACTTAACAAAGTTGAGTGGATAGATGGCAGAACAAGGAAACAGACGGATGGTAATACTACAAAAGTTAGAGAAAAAATCCATGATCTCATACGCTTTCAATAGACATTAAATATAACGATCACAGAATATAAAATGACATAATCAACGAAAATACAATAAAGTCATTACCTATCGGCACTTTTAAGAATTCCCGATTGGATAACCTAACATATGTTGGACATTCAATGATGCCAACCATTCATTTTGCAGAAATTATGTTCAAAAGAAAAAAATTTCCATAGTTTAAATGTCATTTCGCTTTCATTTTCCGCTAATCTAATTATTCTTAAGTTTTCAACACTTCAAGGCGGTTTATCGTAATAATAGTCCTTATAATTGGTAAAAAGCTTCTCGAAATAATGTATGTTAATATAAAATGTTTCTGCAACCTAAGAATGGATCAATAATTCCACAGCCTGGCGCAATGATTTCAGCTGAATTTTAATTTTAAATATTAAGTCTGGAATATACGATATCTGTGATTAATATTCACTATTGAATTAATCACAATGACAAGGAAGAAAACTATTTTGAAAAATAACTGGTATTTGTGCAAAACGTTTTCTTCATCGTTAGGCTTCAACTTAATTGATTACCTTCATAAAGTATCTATCTATATGTAAATTGCATATATATATATATATATATATATATATATATGTGTGTGTGTGTGTGTGTGTGTGTGTGTGTGTGCGTGTGTGTGTGCGCGCGAGCATGTGTATGAATCAATAACTTCATAGACTGACCAGTAGCTTCTAGATGAATATTGATTTGAAGTTTTTAATGTATAATCTTCGATCTGTATTATTAATATACACCAGGGAATTAAGTGCATTGGCAAGAAAGAAAATTATTTTGAAAAATAACTCGTATATGAACAAAATGGTTGTTTTTTCTTCATCATTAGTCTTGTAATTAATTAGTTACCTTCATAATCTATCACTCTAAAAAAAATTATATATATATATATATATATATATATATATATATTGAAAACAGACATAAGGGTTGTTTCAATGAGAGAGATTGGTATAGGTGAAATATTGTGAGAAGTCGTGAACGTTTTGTTTAAAATGTAAATTTATTGTTATCATTTTTATTATGAATTCTATTT
Source organism: Ascarosepion bandense (assembly GCA_037127315.1). Classification (NCBI taxonomy): domain Eukaryota; kingdom Metazoa; phylum Mollusca; class Cephalopoda; order Sepiida; family Sepiidae; genus Ascarosepion; species Ascarosepion bandense. The sequence goes on from JBBBDQ010000964.1 coordinate 1,170,247, forward strand.
ATCTTTTGTATAATACATTGAGTGTCCAATCATATTTGTGTTACTACACGTGTTTCAGGTCCAAAGTTGACTCTCTTCAGGTGAATAAATTTCTGACTTTACATATTGAGATCCGTTTGTCTTTCTGACAGCCGAAAACACCGTGTATATATAGATAAGTGGTCGGTGAACAGATCAGAAGGTTGATATGTGTGCGTGTTCGTTTGTTGAGTATTTTCACATTGGCATTAATTTCTTTTCAGTTTTGAGAATCTTTTCTTTTTGATATGTAATCTTTTGAATTTAATGTGTGTGTTAGTTTGTTTTTTTGTTTATTTACTTATTTTTTTTTCACAATGTTTTGTTAAGGGAAGGCTTGTATTTTTTATATATGTTTCTTCCTGCATCATGGGCGTATCATGGTTTGCATTTTGGTAGATAGGAATTATTCAGAAATGAACTCCACTACGTCGGTACAGATGTTAGGAAACGTACAATTTCCTGCTACTTATAAGCGATTTTATATAATTATAACATTAGTTTAGTTTAGTACAAGACCAAAGCAATTTAGTCTGGTATAAGACAATCGTAGCAGGGATCGACTTAGCTACACTAACAAAAACTATCGTAACTGAATTGATTAAAGCGACATCCAAGAATTTACTAGCCCTCAATGCGAGGTTATTTCGTACCGTTTGCCTTAACGGTCGAAGAGTATATAGACCCAGAGCGTGATTGACAGATAGATAGATTTGAACAAATTTGGATAGATAGATAGATAGATAGATAGATAGATAGATAGATAGATATGATTATATCCAGAAAACAAATTAGATACAGACAGACAGACAGACAGACAGACGGAGATGGTAATACCCTGAAAACAAATTAGATAGATAGATAGATAGATAGATAGATAGATAGATAGATAGATAGATAGATGGAGAAAGAATAGAATAGAATAGAATAGAATCGAATCTATGAAAATAAGACGTTCAAAAAAACCAGAATATACGCGATGCTCTTATAACCGACTCAGTTGACCGAGCATAGAATTGAACACCATATGGAAGTCTTTGATTAGAAAAAAACAGACTGTAGTTAAAGACTCTACATTTATACAGATGGATTGTATTACTGGACAGTGTCTACAAATGCCTTTTAAGTATATGTTGCTTACTTGGTCGTGAGATCAATCCCTGAGGTAAGCAGGGAATTTTATATCCTTTTAGTACAATAAAACAACTCCACGGATTATCATGGGGAGGAATTAAGCAGAATTAACTAAAAGACTCTATCCTCTTAAATAGATAGAAGAATAAGAACAAATATTTCTCTGTGGATAGAAAACTCGGTTCGAAATCCCCAGAAAGTTACCAATTATGACAAGCAACTGAAGATGGCCGGGGAATAGAACAGTCGAATCACTGGGATCATAACAACCAAAATAAGGATACTAGTTCGAATAAATCAGTGTAAAATACTGATAGCATCATCTGAAAAATTCACAGAGAATAGATTAGCAATAATGAAATGTGTATCGACCCAGTGTGCTGCAATTTAAAAAAAAGAAACAAAACTTTAAGATGGAGTAAAAAAAAAAATTAGCAATGAAATGACGATGATAATAAAAAGTATATCACCAAGGATTGTTGCGATTTTTTTTTTCCATGGAGTAAAATCGGTGTTCAAATTATAACATTCAAAATAAAAATGAAAAGTGCATCGACCGAGAGTGCTGCAATAAAAATCAACTTTTCTTAATTATATATGTAAATAATATATGTGTGGGGGGGGGGGGGGGTCATTTAAAGCAAACATTATTTTCAGTGGATAATCGTATTTGAGTAGGCGCTCCGTTTATTCATTAAACAATATATTTATTTTCACCTACCGGTCTGAATATTTAATAAGATTTCTCGAATATTCAGACTGACAGGTGAATATATATATATATATATATATATATATTATAAGAAAGTGAAAGAAGAGGTAGATTAAAGCATTTAATTTTATAAAGAGTGCTCGATACAGAGTAGAGCTTAATATTGTATCTTTTTTAGAGTATTGTTCTGAAACATTAAAATATGTGTATAGCGATAAAATGCTTTTATAAACCTTTTTAATAAAAAAATAATAAAAAAAATTACAACATATATATATATATATATATGGTGTAGTGTGTAAATTGTCGGCATTTTATATTTTTAATTTCGCGCATCCGCGTTGTCTTTGATTTTATCGACTGCACAGTATAGAAGGGTCAGTTGGGCACCTTCTGTGAGAAAAAAGATTACCATGACACAATTCACTTCGCCAGAAATTTGGAAACGGCATACTGTACTGCTCGACATTCGAACATTTCAGAGTGTTTGGGTGTCGATCTGAAGACAGTGCAGAACATTCGGAAAGAGTTGAATGAGTCTAATGTTGATTACGAAGGTCTTTTGGGTGATTAATAATGATGGTGACGTTATATCTTCATTTGTTTTTCCACATGGCCTCAGACACAGCACGGAGAGTGTATTGAGGAGGTAGTGCTGCCCTGGCTCTAAAGGATGTCTGCTGGAGGACCCTATGGCTGGCAACAAATCCCTACACCATGACACGGAGAATCTTGCATGTCAGAAAATTTCTACAACCATGTCACCCTATAGCCACTCCATAGCCACCTAACTCCACAGACTGTCACCCCTTTGATTATTATGTGTGGAGTGTAGTTAAGCGAGAGACCAACAAATCTCCATGTCGCACCAAAAATGTACTAAAGTCAAGGATTGTGACAGCATTCACTAACTTTAACAAGGAGATAGTCCAGAAGAGTTACAGGAGATTCCGAATTCGTTTAAAGGCCGTGGTTGAAACTAATGGCGATTTTATTGAATAAATTTACTCATTAGTATTTCAAGATATTTTGTGTAATTTTGATATATATATATATATATATATATATATATATATATATATATATTAAAATGAGATAACTGTTATTTTCATTCTTGCATAATTTAGACGACAATTTATCCATCACAGCCTTTATATATGTGTGCGTATTTGTGTGTGTGGATAAATAAATTCATAGACTGACCCATAGCTAAAATAATGTTAATAATGAAAAATGCATTTCACCATATTGTTGGGATAAAAAGCAAATCGTTTCAAATGAAGTGAAAATGACAGCAAAATATACGAAACAATGATAATAATAAGGGTAGATAGTTCTCAACTGTTATTTAAAAAATATGATGCATCAAAAGTAATAATTAAATAATTGTAATAACGAAGAGTGTATCGATCCAGAATGCCGTGATAAAAAGTCACAATAAAACTAGTAATAAACTAATAGTAGTAATTAACAGTGTATAGAATCATATTGTTATAATAAAAACTAACAAACTTTATGAGTAAAAACTAAAAACAATAATAATGATAATAATGATAATGAAATGTCAATAAAGTAGACTATACCGCGCTAGAGTGCTATGATCACGAATCAGCTACAAGAAGATATAGTAAAACTACGACTATTAATACTACTACTACTACTAATAATAATAATAATAATAATAACAATAATAATAATGATAATAACAAACAGGCCAGACATTATTGTTAAAAACCAGAAGGAGAAAACTTGTCTATTAATTGATATGGCTTGTCCAGCGGATTGTAACATAGCAACCAAGGAATTTGAAAAACTGTCAAAATATAAAGACCTGGAAATTGAAATAGAAAAAATGTGGAAATTGAAAACAAGAGTTGTGCCAGTGATAGTAGGTGCACTTGGAATGATAAAAAATGGAACAAAACAACACATTGAAAGAATCCCTGGAAACCCCAGCTTAAGAGATATACAAAAAATTGTCTTATTAAGTACAGCCCACACACTAAGGAAAACGTTATCTATGTAATGCTGGGGATGATAGGGAAGATAGAAAAACATGAAATGGAGTCATAACAACACGCCACTACCTGCCTTAGGTCTCCCCGCAGACTTGGTTGGTAGTGAGACCAATGCAGAAATCGAAATATGATGAAAAATGACATGATAATAATAATCATATTTTTACAAAAATGATTATTGGAAAATGTCATGAAGCCAATTCTGACCTTAGGTCTCAGGATGGGACCCGGAAGGAAATGTGTATACAGCAGAAATCAAAGAAAATCATTATTATTATTATTATTATTATTGTTTGTAGTTGAAGCCCTTGGATAGATTGGTAAAGGTTCCAGTGGGTTAACTGAAGTGATTCCAGGTCGTCTATGTCTTAAAGAAATACAAAATATTGTACTCAGAAGTACAGATCACACATTACAAAGAGGTTTATTTATGTAATTGTTAAATGTGTGTGATCTTGTTTGCTTTTATGTTTTACAAAAATGATCAATGGAAAATGTCATGAGGCCATTTCATTCCTTGGCTCTTTGGTTGGGACCCGGACGGAAATGTGTATACAACAGAAATTTAAGGAAATAATAATAATAATAATAATAATAATAATAATAATAATAATAATAATAATAATTGTCAGTAAAACTTTTTAAGTCAACAATTTTGGTCATCTTAATATCTCTATATTAAGTGGACGAGATCAATAAGTGTTTTTTAATACAAACTTTTCACCGATGAGTTTTGTATCTTTCTTCGGAAACCAGAAAAACTATAAAACCGTAAAAACTAAATTAAATAAATAAATATTTAAAAAATGAATCTTCGTCGTTTTTGTACTTTTTATTCTTTTTTTTTTTTTGCTTTTTTTTTTCATACCTGCAAATAACATCCACACTCACACACAAACACATAGATAGATAGATAGATAGATAGATAGATAGATAGATAGATAGATAGATTTGTTGAAACACTTTATGGCGATCGATCGACTACTACTACTAATAATAATAATAACAATAAAAATAGTAACAAACAAACGACAATAATAATGAAACAAGAATAGTACAAGTGATAGTAGCTGCATTTGGAATGATGAAAAAAGGAACACAACAACACATTGAAATGTCCCTGGAAATCTCAGCTTAAGAGATATAAAAGATTGTCTTGATAAGTAGAGCCCACACACTACAAAGAATTTAGTCCATGTAACGCTAGTGATGTTATGGGAGCTAGAAAAACAAATCATGAAATGTGACCATAACAGCACATCACAATCTGCCTTAGGTCTTCCTAGACTTGGTACGTAGTGTGACCATAGCAGAAATCAAAATATGATACCGAGAAATTTATAATAATAATTATTATTTTTACAAAAATGATTAGTGGAATCATGAAGCCATTTCTGACCTTAGGTTTCTGGTTGGGACCCGGAAGGAAATGTGGATACCACAGAAATCAAAGGAAATAATAATAATAATAAACTGCTACGTATAACCCATAATGAATTACAAACAAAATTATATTCATGAGTACTTCACACATGTTGCGTAGATTTTTCTCCATGCACAATTACGTTTCTCTCTCTCTCACTCTCTCTCTCTCTCTCTCTCTCTCTCTCTCTCTGATTGCATGAGACCTTCTTATGTGCTTACACTGTGACAACTTCTGATAAAAAAAAAAGAACTTGTTTCTTGAAGTGTCTGGGTGAGACTTGAGCCCATTTTGTGCTACAAAAAAGCAAAGATAACATACAATAAGAATACTACTACTACTACCACTAATAATAATAACAATAATAATGATGATGATGATGAACAGTATATGAATCCAGAGTACTGTAATTAAAGGAAACAAGAAACGTTGAACACGTCCATTGTCTCATGCTTCAATTATACGTGATCCATATAGCCTAAATATTTACAAGAAGTGTCGAAATGTAAAATGAATGAAGACTTTTCTTACCTGCCAGAGATTGTATATATCCACAGGCTGTGGCGATTTTCTGTTCCATCGAAGTCGGTGTAAGCAAAGCAACCACTGCCAGAAGGGCTCCAATAATAGAAAACATACAACCGCAGCCGAAAAGCATGGCCGCCACTTGCCACGCAGCGGATGGGATATTCCCGAATTGAAAATAACCCCCATAGTTCCGACACATCGGTCTTGGTCGCCCCGAATGGTTGGCGTCTTGGTGGCAAAAGTTCAACATCCCGAAGGAGTGAGTAAAATCCGGATGAAGGAACCAAAATGGTTGTAGGAAGCTGAACGTGCAGGTGGCAGCTACCATGATAGAAAGCATGGCCCAAAGCCACGTGATTGGAGACATCATTTGTAAACAGTGTTTGACATAAAACTTGATATACATTTTTACTCTTTTTTTTTTTTCAAATCAACACGGCGAAAAAATAGAATGAGTTTGTTGTTCTTTTTTTTTTTTTTTTTTTAGTTTTTTTATATTTTTAAAGTTTTATCTACTTCCGCCACATTGAATATAATTTAATCGTAGATTTTAATCTGTTGGTTAAACTTTTCCATTTTCAGGTATTCATTTATAGTGTTTAACCAGCGGCGATTCAGAAACAGATTCAACATTTTTTTAACTTTTTTTTTAAATGGGAAACTTTTTTTGCTTGAACAAAATTAATGAGTTTTCTAGAACTATCTTCTAAGTGAGAAAAATGTGTGTAAAATAAAATAAAAAGTATTTCCTGATATTTATGAATATATTATGAAAATATCAAATTACTGTTTTTCGTAATTCTTGTATCAATTCTTAAGTATTTCTTTGCTGTCGGGGTAATCATTTTATTATCAAAATGTCTTTTATTCATGTCTTCATAAAACATGGGGAAAATGTAAATTTTAACACGATTATAAATCAAGTTTGCCTGAGAGAGTCAACAGCTGAATAAAAAAAAATCCATAGGCGTTAAAGAGTAAGCATTAAATGGTTTTAAAATTTATTTTCACTTTCTGTAAGTGCAGTTTTTAAATATATAATAATTAACGTTTATCAGCTAGAAAAAAAAGTTTGTGTTGATAGAACCTGTTTCGCAGTACTTAACATCAATCTTAGATTTTTTTTGATTTTTTTATTTTAATTCCTTTGTAGTTAACTCCGTAAAAGAAAGTCGAAATAAAGTTGCGAGCAACAACTTTTGAAATAAAATCACAATATTAACAATTATCACACTATTTGTCTTTTTCTTTTTCTTTTCGTTTGTTGATATTTCTGCGTTATTCAATTTTAAAGAATCGGTACTGTGCCAAAATAAATAACATTGCTTGTTCTCTGGACAAAGTTGAATACGAGAAGGATATTTCCAACTGGAAGTCATAAAGTCTGTAAACGACAATCCAAACCGGTAGCAGCAGCAGCTGCAGCAGCAGCAGCAGCAAGTGCGACTCATAGATCACGTGACTGGTGGGAGTGTCTGTTCTTTGCACAATTTAAAATTTACACATTCTGATATAAACCTTTTTCTTTTCTTCTGTGTGTAAGGAAGAAACAAAGTTTTGTTTTACTTTTCTTTTCTTTTTGTCACAGATCGTATAGTGATTTATTAAGCATAGCTTAGATGTGCCACAGGGCCGAAAATAGAGAGCACCCAGTGAGAATCGAACGTCACAGAAACGATTTTGATATTCACAACTATTAAAATATTTTTTTAGTTTTATCAGCTTCGGTTTAAATGGAGTAAAATACAAAATTTACTAACAGCTACAACAACAGGAAGAATAGAAAATTGTAGAGAGCCATGTTCACCCACATCCTGAAGAAAAGATACACGGTATAAGAAAAAAAAATGTTACCGAAAACTCAAGCAAGAATTTTACTTTTTTTCTTTTTTTTCTTTTTTTAACGAGAAGTGTACTTTGGCGTTTATTTAAATCCCCTTTAAAAAAAAAAAAAAAGATTTATTTATATTTTAATTAAATTTTATAATTTTTTAAAAAATGTAAAAAAAAAATAAAAATCAATTAATTTATTTCTTTATGGAAGTTTGTCCTTGCAATAACGTAACGAAAATAATAATAATAAATAACAATTGGCACTTTTATCGACGGCATTATTCTGACACGATTATATTGATTGGAGAGACAATATCCAAGCGTGAGTGTAGAGGAAAAATAAAAAAAAACAATATTTCAACATTTTTAAATTACGTTTGTATTCTTTTTGGATTTATTTTGTTTGTACGATTCCAAGCGATGAAATATTACATCGTGCATGAGAACGCGCATGCACGTGGTTTAACTGTCGTCGGTGTGTGATGATGATATGGTGTGCAATTGATCATGGATAAAAAGAAAATATTGCGTATATTTTAATTCTTTATTTTATTTATTAATTTTTGTTTTTCCATAGTTTGGTTTTGTTTTCATTACCTTTCAAGATTTTATTTTCCGCACTTTAGCAAAAAAAAAAAACAAATACTGCTTAATTACAGGTGACACGGAAGAGCATTTATAAAGACGGGGGAAAACTTTTGTTTTTTCTTTTTTAATAAAGCTAAAAAGTCAGAAGAAAAGATAACAATTTCGAATAAAAAAAGAGGAAGTTTTTTGTTTTTATTTGAAGAAAGACTTTCGCGTGTACCTTTACGTGCCTCGCTTTCTCTCATAAAACAAGACACCTGCTTGCCTAGTTCAATAGACTAAAACTGAAAGAAAGACAAACTCTAAAAACGACAACGCTGTCAACAGGTCTCTCCACAGGAAAGACGAATGACAGAATCAAAAGCAATAATGAAGTCTAATGAGAAAGCGAATAGAATCTATTTCCACTGATAACTTCAGAGACGCACGCATACATAGACAGAAACGATATTAATAATGAAAGCGGCGTAGCAGTAATAAGTCCGTTGTTAATATGTTTCAATGCAGACGTTCTCTGAACGCATCGCGACAACAGGGTATGTTGAGACAAGTAAATAAAAAATAAAAAATGAATGAACAAGGAATATACAATTAAATATACTTAAAGAACTACAAGTGTTAGATTTTTGTTAATTTAATCAACTAATAAACTAAACATGTTTATCTGATAAACGAACATCTACTTTTTCCCTTTTCTTTTTCTACTCACTCGTTAGTGGTGCTTCTATCTGTGTAATGATTCTACAGAGTGAATCATTAGCATTCTAAATGCAAAAGAAGGAAGCATTATTCGGTGTTTAAAACACCTGTACTAAATATCACAACTCACTATATCGGAAAGAAATGAACGGGCGCGTTTTTGTGCATAGATTGACCAAGGGATTTTAAGTTTGTATATTTTATATTTAAAAAGTTAGAATTTTATTTCATTTTAATTTTTCGCAAATTTCCTGTCGCTATTTAAAATTTCCGTTCTTCAGTATTCTTTCAAAGTTTTTTTTTCTTTTTTTTTTTTCTTTTTTTTTTACAGTAAGGTTGACTCTTATACAAATAAGAGATAGAGGGTTACGTTTAGGGGGTAATGTCTATATGGATAGGAGGGGAAGATAATGGTTAACTTGTACAGGTTATTCTTTTTGGGAGTCTATTCCACAGGGAAGTGGTTAGCGGAAAGAAGCTGTTTGAGTGGAACTTACGTCTCTCCGATGGAATACGGAGGGAATATGGCTGGATTGCTACTATGTAAGGTTCACCCTGTACAAATCCCGGGGGATACTCAAAGAATAGGGTTCATTAAGAGGCAGTTCATACAGATAGGAGGGAAAAGTTTTTTCACTCGAAACATGAAGGTTAAGATTGTAGTAATCTGGGAAACATCCTTTTGGTTCCACATAGCATTGGTTCACGGAAAGAAGCTTTTCGAGTGGAACTTACATCTCCCCGATGAAAAACGGAGGAAATGGTGATGGTTTTCCTACTATGTAAGTGGCATGGCGGGTCCTAGCCGGGAAGGTCTGACCTGGCGGAACCAAAGAATGTAAGTACGTATCGAAATAGACTAAGAGTAGTATACTGATAAATAAAAAACGTCTATTTCTACTTGATTCCTTCAATGCACCAAAAAAGGGTAAGAAAGATTTTAGTAATATATTTAAACCAGGAAAAATAACTTTTGATAGCCTTTCCTTTCTTTTTCTTCTTTTTTTTTTTTTTTTTCGCAAAGTACTGAACTTTAAAATCAATCTTATCCGAGTCAAAAACCCACCTTATTGACTCTTGTAAGAATTATAGGAAACAAGTGTGTGCGTTGATGTAATAGCGACCCAAAAACAAAACATCGGAGAGCAGGGTTTGAATTCCAGCCAACTTCCTTCTATTCACTTATGCTCAATTACTTTTGTGAGAGGTATGAATTCGTCTATTTCTTCCACCTTTTGGGATAAATAGAAGGACTTACATCTGGAAAAAAAAGCATTGTTATTCTCAAAGACACAGTATTGTTTCCAAGAAAATAATTATTCTTACTTTCCAAAATATATTTTGGCTTTTAATAACCCAAAAAGGGTTGATGCAAAAAAATTACTTTCGCTTAGTTTGTAAAAACATTATCACAATTTGATAGAAATTGTTTCTTGTTCAATTTCTTCAATTCTCCAATGTACTGTAAACTTGTGGATTTATGCCAGACTCAGTCAAACAAACTTATAATGTCTGTTATATTTGTTTTTAAAATCTTGCAAACTTAACCGTAAATAAAATTTTAAAAATCTGTTTTTTTTTTCTTTTTAGCGAAATTTTTTAAATTTGCTTTACGTTTTGTTTGATCATCTTCAGAATAGTCTCACAAAGTTCTCGTGAGTTCTATTCTTTTTTATTGCTCCCATACGCGTGGCCTTATTTCAGACTAAAAACTAAGCATTTATAATAAATAACAATTCACTCACTTCTGTTCAGTGTTCATTAATACTTTCATTTTTTTTTGTTTTTATGCTTTTTTAACGAATCAAAATCTTTTTATAGTTTCGATGTATTTTTTTTTAATTTTCGAAAAACACAGAAATTAGTAAAGTTTTGCTTTTAATTGAAATCAATTAAAATTCGAAAATCAAGCTTTTATTTATTTATTCTGCTCTAAAAAAGATTTTTTAAAAACATGGTTTACTACTTTATGTTTTGATTTTGTTTTCTTTCTGTTTCTAGCACTTGTTTCCCTATTAAATTTTATTCTATATATTTTTTATTTATTTAACTGTTTTTTATTCTGTTGAATTTAAAATTCAAAATTCATTCAAGACCAATTACGAATTTTTAAAAAAACTTCGAATTCAGCTAGAACGGACAAGTAGAAAACAGACACAAAGAAGAAAGGAGGAAACCAATGCCAAGTAAACGAATAATGCGAACATCTTCACTAGGAAGCGTTCTTTCTTGTAACGACGTCAGCTGTTAAATACTCTGAAAGCGTCCACACGCACGCACACAAAGACACACGGATTCTCACATGGACACACACACACACACACGTAGGCACGCACGCTGCATACGCTGCCCTTAGCTTTGCACTTAAAACAGTAACATCTAATTTATTTTAGACTCTAATATTTATCTTCTGTCACTGTTATCATTGGAAAATAATACTTGCTTGCTAACGAATGACAAAATAGTTTCCCATGTGACATTTTTATTTGATGTTTTTAATGAGGTTCCTTCATCTTAGATTTTAAGTGCTGTTTTCAATTTGAAATAATTTCATTAGCGGAAACACACACACACACACACACACACACACACACACTCGCACTTTAGTTTAAAATACTTTCGGTTATTGCAATTTATGTTACCTGTGAAATTGTAGCCGCTGCGTCTAGTTCAAAAAGAGGCACTAGTTGTATTTACAAGATCACAATTTCTGAACTGTTGTTTATACTCTCTCTCTCTCTCTCTCTCTCTCTCTCTCACACACACACACACACACACACACACACACACACTCACTCTCAAAATAAATATACAATTATGGGGTCGGTCCCCAGCTTGAAAAAAAAGGAGGAGGAGGAGGAGGAGGAGAAAAAAAAGATGAAATTTCCATCTTAATGTGCTTCCTTCGCTGACCAGCTGATAAGAGACAATAATGTTATGAATCCAATTAAAAGAAGAAAAACACTTGATTACCGTCGTTCAAATAGATTGATTTCTAGAGGAATCAGGAGAATGGATTGGATACTGTAAACACGTTGCTTGACGAAGCGCTTCCTTGGCAATAAAAAAAACTGGTTAAATACAAGAAATGGTCATGCAAGAACGGCCAGTAGGTCAACAAAGCCACGATGATGAAAAAACGCAAATAGAATTTTGCTTTGTTTCTTGTTTGGTACGGAGAACTTACTGATTGAATTCGATCGCTATGTGGTTCCGTGTTATGTTATTCATGTATATTGACTGCGTGTAGGTCTGTCTGTCTCTCTCAGTCTCTGACACACACACACACACACACACACCTCTCTTTTCATATAAATATATGTAAGGTGGTTCCACAAGGGAATGTACACATCTTCGAATTTTCACTTTTTACTTTGAACAATTTAAGTTTGACGGATCGTTAATGATAGTAATGATGAAGAAAGGATATTTCTTACTTAAGAGAAAAAACACATGGAGAGTAGAAATTAAATAAAAGAGAGAAATGAGGAAAAAATGAGAGTCGAGAAGAAAGATAGAAAGAAAAATAAAAACCAGCCTAAAGAAAGAACGAATGAATGAATGAATGAATGAATGAATGAATGAATGAAAAAGAGAGTCTACGAGAAAGAACGAAAGAACTAACGGAAGAAAAAAGAAAAATAAAAACCAATCTGACAAAAAAGTAAAACGAAATGATGAGTGAATGAATTAATTAAAAAAATAGTCTGAAAGAATGAATGAATGAATGAATGAATGAATGAATGAATGAAGAGAAAGAAAGAATGAAAGAATGAATAGAAAGAATGAATGAATAGAAAGAATAAAAAGAACAATCGGAAGAAAAAAAAAAACAGTCTGAAAAGATGAAAGAATGAGTGAATGAATGAATAAAAAGAGTCTAAAAAAAGGAAGCAAGAGTTTACAAAAAGAAATTACTAAAGAAATAGGATTTTTTCAAAATAATAAAGAAAAACGGTATGAGAACAGGAATCGAATAAAAAAAGTGAAGAGGAAAAAGAAAGAAAGAAAGAAAGAAAGAAAGAAAGAAAGAAAGAGAGAAGCGTTCCACTGAAGCAGACCAGATGTGGTGTCGAAGCGTGAATTATCAATGCATAAAAATACAAGATAAGCTATCATTTGAATTTGTGCGTTAATGATGGTGGTCTTCGTTTTTTGTTTTTTGTTTTTGTTTTGTTTTTGTTTTTGTTTTTTGTTTTTTGTTTTTTGTATTTGTTTTTGTTTTTTTGTTTTTTGTCTTTTCTTTTTTATTTTCTGAATGTTTTTGTTTTTGTTTTTGTTTTTTACTTTAGGTTGGGGAAGACTGGTTTGTTTTTTGTTAATTTTTGTTTCTTAAAACTTGTTTAAATCCCATTAACCATTGAAAAAAAAAATTTAATATTTTCTTTTTTTCTTCCTTTTTTTCTTTTTTCTTTTTCTTTTGCTTTCTCGTTCATTCAATCTTTGTCCAAAGAATTCCTAACGTCAGACTGATAAAGTGTGAATTCCTCGTCATTTCTTTATCATTTTCCTCGGCATCTGGAAGAAACTCTGACGACCAACGGACGAAATCTTCTCCGGAGCCGCCTCTGTGCTTCGTCGTCACAACAGCAATGAACGAGTCAAACGAGATAAAACTATCACACGCACCACCGCTTTACGTACACGTGCGTATGTGTGTATGTGTGTGCGAGCGCGCTGCGTTCTCTGCGGGCAAGCAGACAGGTCGGTTCGGCTGAAGGGCTCGCGAATGAGACGAGCTTATCTTGCCTACCAGTCAGTACTAAATAGGAATAAAAAATACCTTCGGGTTAGTAAGAAACATGTTTCACCGCCTTTTATGTTGTTGGGGGTAACTATTAAACCAGCCAACTGGCAATTGTTGGTACAACGAAAACAAAACAGCCAGTTTTTGCTTGTCTTGTCAGCATCGGATCGCCTTTTCCTTGCTTTTATTGTTTGAGTTGATCTCATAAATGTTAATTAAAAAAAGAAAAATTTGGCATCAGATTCTCTTTAATGATTTTTCTTCGCCATTTTTTTAAATTTACCATTTTGTTGTAAAAAGCATTTTAAATATTTAATATTTAAGAAATGTTTTTAATATTTTTTTATTTTTAAACATTCTTAATTCCTTACCTTAAATTTTCTTAAATATAATTTTCTAAAAATATTTTTTATATTTTTATTTTTAAATATTTTAAAATAAAATATTTTTATTAAATTATTCTAAAAGTTTTTTTTTTTTTTTTTTTTTTTTTTATAAGCGTTTCACCCCGAGCAAGGCATGTCACTGCCACTACTGTGCAGGGGGCTACGTAGAGTGGAGAAAGGCTGGTTAAATATAGGAAATAACAGAGGGTGGGTGATAGGCGGGTGAGGATACCGAGAATGAGGGTTGGGTAGATGAGAGTGTTGTGAGAATAGTTGGGAGTTAGTGTGATAGGAGGTGTCTATTGACCCTACATTTAAACACCTGGAGATTGTAACTGTCGGGAAAGCAGACTTGTGGAAGGGAGTTCCACAGGCGGGAAGCGCGAGAAAAGAAGCTGTTGGAGTAGAATTTACGGTTACATCTTATTTGTTTAACTGTAAAAGGGTGGGACCTAGTTGCTAATCTAGTATCTCGTGTAAATTCGTGCTTAGGCGGCACCAGTGATCTAAGCTCATCGGAGCAGAAGCCATGAAAGTACTTGTAGAAGAGGCACAGGGAAGCTACATCACGCCGGTGTGAGAGCGGCTGCAGCCGGTCTGCCAAGTCAGTATCAACCACGTTACAGATCCTCCTTTGTATTTTGTCAAGAAGCCCAAGGAGAGCAGCAGGGGCACCCGACCAGATATGGCAGCAATATTCAATACACGGGCGGATGGTAGATTTGTATATGTGCAGAATAGATTCAGGTGGGAAAAATTTCCGGGCCCTGCACAGAGAGCCGACTTTCATAGCAGCAGATTTGGCAATGGATTCAATATAGTCATTCCATTTGAGGTCCGCCGAGAGTGTAAGGCCAAGGAGGCGTAGTATTTTACTCTCTGGGAGGCTAGCCTGTCCCATGCTAATGGGAGGTAGATGCGATTGTCTATGGTGGTTAGTTGATAACAGCTTTGTTTTGGAGGCATTGAAATTTACCAACCATTTCCTACCCCAGGTCACTACGGATTGGAGGTCCCTTTCAAGTGCGGCAGCGAGGTTCACTTTAAGTCCAGACCTGGTTTCTGATCGATGCGGGAGTAGATCGTTGTGTCGTCGGCATACATGCCAACTTGGGATCTAATGGTGTCGGGGAGATCATTAATGTAGATCAGAAAGAGCGTGGGGCCTAGGATAGAACCTTGAGGGACGCCCGCGTTCGTCTGGTAGTTTTGGGAGGCATGCCCATTTAATACCACCTTTAATGTGCGGTTAGAGAGGAAGGACTGGATGAGGTCAAACAGATGTCCAGTTATCCCATAGCTCCGCAGTTTGCACAAGAGGCCAGCATGCCAGACCCTGTCGAATGCTTTGGAGATATCCAAGGCAACGGTTCGGGCTTCACCATTCTTGTCGAGTGCCTGGTATATGTACTCGGTAATGGTCGTTAGCATATCAGCAGTAGACCTGGTGAAGCGAAACCCATACTGTTTGTCAGAGAGAAGCCCGTTGGTCATAAGGTGCTGAATCACCTCGGCGTTGATAATGGCTTCGAAAACTTTGCCAAAGATTGGAAGGAGACTAATAGGACGGTAATTGGCGGGGTCCGAGGGTTCGCCAGAATTCTTAAATATAGGTACTACGCAGGAGGACTTCCAACAGGCAGGAAAGCAGGAAGCAGATAGGCAGAGGTTATAGAGTTTAGAGAGGACAGAGGAGAGTTAAATATTTTTTAAATAATTTTTTATATTTTTTTAAATATTTAAATATAAAGATATTCTTAATATCTTATTATAATTTTTTTAAATATCATCATTTTATAAAAAATACTTTTGTAAAATTATAGTTTTTTTTTTCAAATATTTTTAAAAGATAAATATATTTTTATATTCTATTCGATAATTATTTTAAATGTTTTAATACTTTTAAATTATTTTAATTCTTAACAATAAAAAACATTTATTTTCATTGTTTACTAAATTTATTTTGAGCGAGTGAAGCATGAGGTTTTTGGTGCTACACAATCGCAAAAAAACTGTACCAAATAACAGAAACTACATAAACTGAGGATTACTAACAGCAGCAACAACTAAAATGATTATCATATGTAACTTGAAGTGAAAATAACGAAATAATCAAAAAGTTGAAATTCCACACTAGTTAAAATAAAAGTTTAAGAAGCAAACTCCATCCTCCCATCAATACTGAAAAAAACGATAACAGCCACTGAAAATGGAAAACCTATTTTCTTGAAAAATTGTTTCAAAAGAAAGATTATATAAGATTCGACCAAAAAATACTGGCGGCTCGGTCAATGAACGCTAAATGTTTCCTCATAAGGAAACTGCTGATATTACCATTGCCTTTAGTTAGAAGGAAGTTCTACTAGTTCAGTCTCTTCCCAAGAACTGCTACTTTGTAGAATAGACAACTTTGGATTTGTATGTATAGCGATATCCTCATCATCGTCGTCGTCATCATCATCCCCACCCTATAGTTGGTGAGAAATCCATCGACAATCTCACCCCACGCAACACGGCCAAGCATTGTTGCACTTAGATCTCTCCTATTCAACCAAGAATCTCCAGCAATTGTGTGTAGATTCGTCAGTTTTACTTGATACAACACTTTCAGATGGATGCCAAAGAAGCAAGGATGATATCACCTCATTCTGCGCTCGATAAAAATGGCCAGCAAACTGCTGCCGTTTCTGCTTAAGAGATAATTGTGTGCTACTTCCGTAGATGTAGGTCAGTGTTGGGTAGGATCTCCAGATGATGTATTGGATCTTTCTCAATATATTAGTATAAGTTCCATCATGTCGTTTCTCCAAATGAGCAAAGTCCAAGTCTCTGAACCATAGAGATGGACCAACTCAATCAATACTTGGAAAGTTTGAACTTTTAAGGAACGTGGGAGGTTAGAGTTCCAGATGTTAACAAGTTTCGTATGCGAAAGTCATTTCTCGAATCTACTATATACGATCCAAGATATTGGAAGTCTCCAACTTTCTTGATCAACTACTGAAAGATTTGAATTCAGCTGCCTCAGAAGATGTTGGAATGAACTGTTTTGCTCTCCTTGCAGTAGAGACCAACCTGGTTAGCTGCTAACTCTTAAGGAATGTGAAAATTTAGAGCTCCAGATCTTATCAAATTTGTTGCATGCATCCCAAGCAAGAGCTTTTCATATGCGAATGTCTTTTCCCAAATCTACTATATACGATCTATGATATTTGAAGTTCTATGATATTTGAAGTTCTCAATATTCTTGATTGATCAAGCATTGAAAGATTTTAATTCCTTTGCCTCAGAAGATGTTGTAATGAACTCTGTTTTTTCTCCTTGCAGTAGAAGCCGACCTGGTTAGCTGCTAACTCAAGTGACTGCAACAAAGACATCCTTAATACAACGTGAAATCAGGGCAAGATCATCAGCAAAATTCAGATCTGTCAAACATTATGTACAATGACGACTGCTCTGGTGTGGATTGAGGAGATGTCGGAAACTCATTAACTGTAATGGTGAATGTTAAGCAACGTCGAGTCTGATCAGTACCTAGATGGGTGACCGCTTGGGAATATCAAATGCTGTTAGATTAGATGCGCGATTTGCCAAATGGATAACGGCTCGAAATTGTTAATCCGGGAGCAGAGTTCCAGTCTCTGTCGATCTCGTTGTATTCACTTAGGCGTAAAAATCCTTGGGAAAAGTATGAATCTACAAATTCTCTTACCAACTTTGGATCAGTTAGTAAAACCTGTATCAGTAAATCATTATTATCTCCAAAATGAGTTATTACAACAAAATATTTTCTGGTTTTAAATATCCTGAAAATGGTTGAATACGAATCAATCAATCGAAATTTCTAAAATGATAAAATAATCAACATTTTCCAATTCGGACAAATATCCTGGTTAAAGGAACGTCTAATGAATGCTAATATACTAAAATCGTTTTAAAAAAATTATTCCCTGTTTTTGTACAAGCGGACCAGGTTATTTAAGTTGCTTCAAATTCGAGCCAGACGGGATATAGATAAAATAAAAGAAGACTATTGAAATGAACGTTACATTCATTAAGCAATTCCATTGTCCCTGGCGTAAGGACATCTCAGCACCGCTACCTGCCTAGATTGTAACAGAAAAAGCAATAATTCTTGCAATCATAGCGCGTTAATTTCTCCTGAACCCAAACTACAAGCTTTTATAAGTAAAATATACATTTCCTTATCAAATCGAGTAGATGGATTTCGTTTGAATAGAGTTCGATTTTGTTCGACATGGAGCAACACAAAAATGTCATGTAGTTCTTTTTGTTATCAAAATATTTAAATGCATGAATCGTTAAAATATTTCTAATAGAACTCATGCATCACGCAAGAACCGTTTTGGATATATTCTTATTGATTCCATCGGTACATACATTTATCTACGCATATCTGACAATATATACACAAAACCTCTGGATTCTTATCAGGGGAACTTATATGAGAATTCAAAGTTATTTTTTTTAATTTTTAATTACTAATGCATAAAAATATACATTGTTATCAGAATATCAGAAACCCATAGAAATTTCATGATTTTTTGGAAACTATGCGATTACCTGAAGTCTACTGAGAAGCGTGAAATTATAGTTGGTATGAAAAAGAGGAAGAGAAAAGGAATGAAAAGGAAGATCGATATATAGTCAAGTAAAGAAAAGAAAGAATACACAGTGATGTAAGAAAGAAAGAAAGAAAGAAAGAAAGAAAGAAAGAAAATTAGTAGGAAAGAAAAGGAAGGAAAATAGAAGTATAAAAATTATTGAAGAAAAAAAAGATGTTTACTTTTGCTATCTTTCCAACTTTAGTTCTGGTAAAGAAAAACGTGTCTAGAAAGAAAGAAAGAAAGAAAGAAAGAAAATGTTTTTATTAAAGGCGACTAAAGAAAATTAAGAGGAACAGACAAATGAAAGAACAGAGGGTAAAAAGAAAGAAAGAAAGAAAGAAAGAAAGAATACTATATGACATAAAAAATAAATAAGAAAGAAAACAAAGTGTGTCTGTAAAAAAAGTAGAATGAAAGAAAATATAACTGAATCTGTAACAAAGAAAGAAAGAAAGAAATCTAGAAGAAAAGTATGAATAAAACTATAAAAGAAATGTAGAAAAAAATTAAATGTTTCTTTTTTCGTGTCTTTTCTATTTCAATGTGGGCAAAAAACCATGTAAAAAATTAAAAAAAAAACAAAGAAAAAAGAAAGAGAGTCAAAGTAAAGTGAGCCAGCAAAAAAGAAAGTAAGAAAATATTTTAATAAAATGTAACTAGATAAAATTAGCAGGAACTGAACAAAACGTTGTCAAAAATAGGGGAAAAAAAGAAAGAAAACGTGAAGTTTATTTGCGAAAAAATAAAGAATGAATTAAAGGTAAATTGAATTTAAAAAGCAAACAATAATGAAAGCAAGAAGAAAATGTAAAGTGTGTCTGCGAAGAAAAAAGAACGTAAGAAAAGAGATCTGAATCTGCGATAAAAAAAAAAAAAAGAGAAAGAAAAAAGAAAGAAATAAAATATTTTTAATAAATTAGTCGACGAAAGAAAATTAGGGACAGAATAAAAGACGTTGAAAGGTAAATAAAAGAAAGAGCTTGAGAAAGAAAGACCGAAAGAAAGAAAGACCGAAAGAAAGAAAGACCGAAAGAAAGAAAGAATGAAAGAGTCTTAGAAAGAAAGAAAGAAAGAAAGAAAGAAAGAAAGAAGGGATTTAAAATATTAACAAATAAAAAAGCCAGCCACAGTAATAAAGTTCTCATTCTGACTGATTAGACAATGGAAAACAGTAAATTATGTAAAGCTGATAATAAAAACAAGAAAAAATTGCAGACGGTAGAAACATTACGCAACGTTGTTACTTATTGTTAATGTAGAAAGCGGTGTAGAGTCAGCTTTACACCCAGATAAAACTGTTAGTTATTCTTGTCGTCGACTGCCGGAAGGTGTTCCAAAAGATTGACTCTGGTCACGGCTACCCTATAATGACAATAGATGCCAATTGTTAGAATACAGACATTTTTGTTTTCTTTTTCTTTTTTTTTCTTTTTTTTTTTGCCTTTTGTAAAGGGATATGAAAAGACCGTGTAAGTCTGGAACGCACACAAACGATGTGATGCTTCATGCCAATAATAGCAACATAATTGATTAAATGTGCTAACTGTTTTAAGCCTTTGTTTTGTATTACATTTGAGAATAGCTGTTAAAAAAATAACATAAAAGAAAAAAGTTGACAATTCGGTAAAACGAGGCTTGCAATTATATTTCGTGAATTGCCCCAGATTCGATTATAATGAGGTACCAGAATTATAATCATACATTTAATAACCCTATTCTGCTAGAAAAGCATGAATTAATTCTTGGCACTGACAATCCATTTTCTTCATGATTTCCAATGCATTTCGATAGAGAGAGAAAAAAACATTTGCAATATGTTTTAGCAATAAAATCATCTGCCCTGCATTATTTTTTTAATCATTTCATCCCAAGCAAAGAGAGAAAATTAGAAGGAACAAAGAGAAAAGCCTAGACACAGGTGGTATTGAAGAAACTATAAAAGATAAACAAGATTCAAGAAGACAGAAGATAACAATTGAGGTTGCATTTAAATCTTTGGAGATTGTAGCTATCAGAGAAGCAAGTAAACGGAAGGGGGTCCTACAAGCGGAAAGTGCGAGAAAATAAACTGTTCGTGTAGAAGTGACGGTTACATTTAACTATTTCAGCAACAAAAGGTTGGGACCTAGATGCCTAGCTAGTGGCACGCTTAAATTAATGTTGTCGTGGCACCATGGTAAAAGTTCTCATTCTGACTGATTAGACAAGGCTCGTCAGAACAGTTGCCATGAAAATATTTGTAGAAAAGACTGGGAGAAGTCACGTCACGTCGGTGAGAGAATGACTGAAGCAGATATATTAAGTCTGGATCGATTACATTACAGATCCTTCCTTGGATTTTGTCGAGAACCTCAAGACGAATAACAGGAGCGTCCGTTTTAATTATAACATATGACATCTGCTAACAGAACTTCATTATCTCATGACCACTTACAATCCCTTTTCTCCTTAGTTTCCGTTATAAACTTATAGCAAATATTTCTTAAATTGTACATATAATAATTGTTTTAAAGCATATCCTCTTGTTAAGTATTTTTCCGAAATTAATTGTAAACAAAGCAATTTCTAAAGACAATGAATTTTTAATTTTTAATCTAACATATCATTATTATGTCAAACGTTATTTTTAGAATTTGAAGTGAACGACCCGTTTTTTAAAAAGTGTTTATTTCGTTTACTTGTAATTGTGTTACATACTCTTGATCTGTGTAAAATTTCGCCTGGTAGTGTAATCACATTTTGTTGCATGATTCGAAAAATAAAACGTTGTTTTTGTAATATTTCAGCTAGTGTAAAATGCAGGTGGTAAGCTGAATTTTCTTTTGACGATCAGGGCCAAAGACGTCAGCGCCCGGCTCTAAGAAAATGCATCTGGAGTAGCAGGTGTCAGAGGTTCTACTATTTAAATGAAGTTAGATAGCAGTCAGAAGTCAGTTTGGCAGTTGATTTTTAAGTTTAGCAGTTTACCGACAGTAGTCGAGTTGAGAACACAGGGAGAGCCAGAGGAAGCGGGGCTCAGCGCCCGCTACCCTCATATGCGTGTGTGCTAACTTTCCAGACCAATCCCAATTCCAAACCACAGCACAGTTAATGCCGCCGAAAAAAAAAGCGAATATATATATATAGTACACTTGGTATACAATCCAGGTAAATTCTGATAGAGACGAACTCAATAGAACTCAATGTTAAATTCATTTATTTAATTTCACAGAGTAATATAATTTCTAAAAAAAATTAGATTATTACAGTGGCTAATACATATTTCACCGCGTCCTGATGTTTGTTTGATACATAAATGGATATATAAATGCATATATATATATATGTGGGGGGGGGTATATATGTATGTATACATATATTTATTATCTCTTTATTGTTTTATTTGTTGTTATTATTAGTATTATGTCATTTTTCATCATATTTCGATTTCTGCTTTGGTCTCACTACCAACCAAGTCTGCGGGGAGACCTAAGGCAGGTCGTGGCGTGTTGTTATGGCTCCATTTCATGTTTTTCTATCTTCCCTATCATCTCCAGCATTACATAGATAAAGTTTTCCTTAGTGTGTGGGCTGTACTTAATAAGACAATTTTTTGTATGTCTCTTAAGCTGGGGTTTCCAGGGATTCTTTCAATGTGTTGTTTTGTTCCATTTTTTATCATTCCAAGTGCACCTACTATCACTGGCACAACTCTTGTTTTCAATTTCCACATTTTTTCTATTTCAATTTCCAGGTCTTTATATTTTGACAGTTTTTCAAATTCCTTGATTGCTATGTTACAATCCGCTGGACAAGCCATATCAATTAATAGACAAGTTTTCTCCTTCTGGTTTTTAACAATAATATCTGGCCTGTTTGCTTCAATTTTTCTGTCTGTGTAGATGGTGTAATCCCATAGAATGGTTACATCTTCTATTTCTGTAACCGGTGCTGGGTGATGTTCATACCAGTGTTTGCCTACAGCTTTTCCATAATGTTTGCATATTGCCCAATGTAAATATTGCCCAACTCTATCGTGGCGATTTTTATATTCATTTGGGGCAAGCACAGAACAGCCTGAGATTAGGTGGTCTATTGTTTCTTGGTGTTTATCACAAAACCTGCATTTTGGATCCATATTATTATGCATAATATTTGCCTGAAAGTTTCTCGTGAAAAGACTTTGGTCTTGTGCTGCAAGAATAAAGCCTTCAGTTTCAGACTTTAATCCAGATGCACGTAACCATCGATGAGTATTAACTTTGTCAACATTGGATTTATTGGCACGTACTGGATATTGGCCATGCAGAGGTTTGTCTTGCCAGCGCTGTTTCATCTGTTCAAGAGCTTTATCTTTGGCTTTCATTTTCATATTCTTTGCCGCAATAGCCGGCTCTTGGCTTCCGTTCTGCTTTTCTACAGAATCTACTAACTGTAAATCTTGTTTGAATTTACTGCCTTCTTTTATTATTGAATATTTTTTCTTTCTTTCTTCATGTTGCCTTACTAATTGTATCATCCACTCCTTTGTTGTTTCTATGTATGTTAGTAAGCCAATAGTTGTTGTCTTGTATGACAATTCCAGCTGAATAAGACCTCTTCCACCTTTTTTACGGGGTATGTATAGACGGTCTACATCAGCCTTTGGATGATGCATCTTATGCTTAGAAAGAAGCTTTCTTGTTTTAGCATCCATTCGCCTGATGTCGTTTAGAGTCCAGTTTAAGATGTTAAAGCTATATTGGACAACTGGGATTGCAAGGCTATTAATGGCCACAACTCTGTTCTGTGAATTTAATTCAGTTTTTAATATCATTCGTAGCCTTCTATTCTCTTTACGCACTATTTCTTTCATTTTTTTATGGTGAATGTTTTCACTCTCATTTACACCTAGGTATTTATAAGCTTCTTCTGGTTTCAATTCTTTTATTGTTACAGCAGAGTCTAGGCTAATTGAGGATGTTTCTTGTATTGATCCACGTAAAACTGTAGCTTTAGCACATTTATTCAAATTAAATTTCATTCCAATGTCTTCGCTGAAGCATTTTACAGTTTGCATAAGACCTTCCAGCTCATTATCATTCTTAGCATATAACTTCAAGTCATCCATGTAAAATAGATGGCTTATTTTCTTTTGTCCTATTTTATAACCACATTCTGTCTTATTAAGTTGACTGGTTAGTGCTATTAATGATATGCAGAATAGTAAGGGAGATAAAGAATCACCTTGAAATATACCTCTTTTGATGTTTATTTCATCAGACTTATAGGTTCCATTTATATGATTGAGGTAAAGGGTTGTTTTCCATATAGACATGCACTGTTTGATGAAATTGATGATGACGGGCGATATCTTGTATATATTTAAAGTCTTTAAAATCCAGTCCTGTGGCACACTATCGAATGCCTTTCGATAGTCTATCCAGGCTGTACTAAGATTTTTCTTTGTACTGTAGCAGTTTTCCAGGATCATTTTGTTAATCAGCAATTGGTCTTTACAACCATAACAGCCACGTTTGCACCCTTTTTGTTCAAGCGGTATCATGTCATTTCTTTCTAAGAATAAATATGTCTGTTTTGTTAAAATAGATGTTAATAGTTTATATGTTGTCGGAAGACATGTAATTGGTCTGTAGTTTTTCGGGTTGTTTGTGTCACCATTCTTGGGTAGAAGAAATGTAATTCCTTTGGTCATCCATGCAGGAATTTTAGTGTGATCGTCAACCATTTCTTGAAGTTCTTTGGTTAGTTTTTTATGTGCTGCTTTTAAATAATATAGCCAAAAGTTAGGAATCTTATCTATTCCTGGGAATTTCCAATTGTGTGCTTTTTTTAGTGCAAATTTAACATCATCTTCTGTAATTCCAGATCATATCTGTTCGGGTTTATTTTTCATTCGTTCTATCTCTTGCGTAATCCAATGTACTTCCTTGTTAAGTTCTTTAGGGCAAGCCCATATCTTTTCCCAGAACTGTGTGACTTCTTCCATTCTGGGGGGTACTGTCACTTCAATTCTTTTTTTACCTATTTCCCTGTAAAATCTCTTTGTATCAGTCTGAAAATCTTGTTTTGTCTGTAAAATCTTGCTCTTTTTTCATAGCGTCTTATTCTTTGAGCCTTCAGTTGGATTTTTTGCTTTATTTTTTCTTTATTTGATAAGACTTCATTTACATTCCTGATGTTATATTTTTTCGGCTCTTCTGCATTTCCTAGTTCTTACATTTATTCCTCTACTCAGTTCATCCATTATTATTATTATTAGTAGTAGTAGTAGTAGTATTGCTAGTATTTTAGATAATTTTTAAGATTGTATTTTAATAAATTATATTTTCTTATTGGGAGTTATTATTTTAACCATAGTTAGAATAAATTACTACTAGTAGTTATAATGTAATTATGTTAGAATTTATTTTTCACCATAAATATTCCCTATAGTTGGCATATTTTAATTTAAGGGTAAAAATCCATTTTCACGTTTCTAAGAATGAATTATATACGTCGGTTTCGATACGTCGGTTTAGTAGCTCGTGTAAATTCATACCTAGGGGCATCAGTGATCGAAGTTCATTGTAGCAGAAACTGTGAAAGTATTTATAGAAGAAGCACAGGTAAACTTCGTCATTCTGGTGAGATAGCGACTGCAGCCGATTGCTTTTAACCCAGGATTGAAACCCGACCGAATTAGCGTCAGTCGGCTATTCTACCTCTGGGTTATGGGCGCTCGGTAGAAGGAGGCAGACTTTTTAGCGTATATATTATCATTATACACGATATATATATATATATATATATATATATATATATATATATATATATTATAAAAGATTTAACATTATTACAATGGGTAATACATATTTCACCGCGTCCTGATGTTATTATCCGGCTCGTTAGACCCAAATTGTACAACAGTTGGTCCTCAACATATCCCCTTCCCCCCCAAAAAATTATTTTCTTTTATTTAAGGAAGAGGAAAGAAAGGATAAAGAAAAGATAGACGATTGATTAATGTAAAGAAGAGAAAAAAGTAGGGAAAAAGAAAAAAGAGAGAAAAAAGAAAAAGGGGAAACAGAAAAAACTGAATGGAAAGCAAGAAGAGAAAAAGAAAGGACAGAGAGGTACAATAAAAGGAAATAATGTAACGCGAGAAATAAATGTTGGCACCATTTCCCGTAATAGCGTCTCAAACCACTTAACTGTTCTCGTAGAAAAACATGGAAAAATGTAACTACGAAATTTAATTTCAAATATACTAGGATATATTTACGGTACAACAAAATTGTACATCATAAATTTAATACAATTTTAAAAAATAACTACTCTTACTATTATTTTAAAAATTAATGCTAATTTAAAAAGATCTTGTTAAAATAATTAAAAATACTAAAGTTAATATAGAAACAGAAAAAATTTGATTAACCTAACAGAATGGGGAAATACACAAAAAGAAGGAAAGAAAAAAGAAGAAATCACGATAGAATGGATTTTAAAATGATTTTAAAAAATTTAAAAATCGGAGTATAACCGTACTGATGAGCTGTAATACAGCGAAACAGATCTGTCTGCGGATGACTATTTACGCTCTCACACCACGATTGAGCACTCTGTAAGAATGGTAGACTTTGAAAACCAGTAGCTACTCTAGCATCTACGCATCGTTCATTCAGCAATGAATTAGAACACTCTCAGCTATTGGACGTGTATAATGATAATATACACGCAAAAAAGTCTGCCTCCTTCTACCGAGCGCCCATAGCTCAGAGGTAGAATCGCCGACTGACGCCAATTCGGTCGGGTTTCAATCCTGGGTTAAAAGCAGTCGGAGTCTAACAGTACTGATGAGCTGTGATACAGCTAAACAGATCTGTCTGCGGATGACTATATATATATAAATGGATATGTCTGTGTGTGTACTCCTCTGAAACCCTTGGTCGGATTTGAACCAAAATTGGGTCACTTGTTGATCATGACATGAATCTTTGATGTACACGAATATCTTTTGAATCGATTTACAGGGTACGGCAGAAATCACCGAAACGATTAAAATTTACAAACTCTTCTTCGAGATGACTTATGCGAATTCACCCAAAATCGAGTAGTTTGTATAGCAAGGTCTGAACATTTGATGTACACAAAAATGTTTCAAATCAATGTACAGGGTTTGTCAAAAATCAATGACAAACATAATTTCAGGTGGTTTTTTGCGCACTTTTATGGGTTTCTCCAAGACGCTTCACTCAAATTCAAGCAAAATCGAGTCACTGGTAGATCAAGATCTGATGCTTTCATATGCAAACAAAAATTTCAATGGACAAACAGGGCACGGCAAAGATTAATGGAAAATGTTGCTTTTTGCGATTGTTTATTTCTCCGAAATACAACAAAAACCAATACTTCGTAATTTTTTTTTAACTTATGGGTAACGGCATCCTCATAATAGAGCTTTTTGAATAAGCTCTGGACCTTAACATTTCAACATAACCACTAAAAAACCCCGAGCAACGCCGGGATATATCGCTAGTTTTTATGTTGATGTCTGCCATTTTGCCAGCGGAAAAAGCAAGTCATTTTGGGTCCACTTTATGTTTCGCCATTTATCAGCGAAAAAAAATTCATTTAAATTGCAGTTTGATATGTCATTCTTTCTGAAAAGATAATCAGATTTTAGGTTCGGTTTATTTCTCCCGTTGAATTGGTTGCAGGTGATTTTCGTCGATGAAGCCACAGTTTATTCTCGTCAATTTTGATTCAAGCTGTATACTCGAGGAAAAGTATACAACAATTTGAGAATATTTAATTAGGAAAACGTGATCTCCGGCAAGATTCGAACTTGCGTCATCTTCCT
The DNA here is from genome assembly GCA_037127315.1 of Ascarosepion bandense. NCBI lineage: Eukaryota > Metazoa > Mollusca > Cephalopoda > Sepiida > Sepiidae > Ascarosepion > Ascarosepion bandense. Next base: position 1,197,782 of record JBBBDQ010000964.1, read on the forward strand.
TCATTAGAAGACTCCACTATCTAGTGGGGCGTAGTTTAGACCATTCGGCCACGACCACCGTTAACAACAACAAACAGCAACAAATAATTAACTAATCAATAATAAATAGTGAGTAAAAATCTAACAAGCACCATTATAAAATAGCTACAATTAACTGTATCCGGATCCACAATTATTTGTACTCAATAGTCTTTAGATTACTTTGAAACCGTTAACGCCCACCCAATAACTGCCAGGATAATACAATTACGCCCTTACTACCTATAATTCAACACTGACCAGCCTATATAAATAGTCAAACCAAAACGCAACGCACATGGTCTGAAGATCGCGTAGATGCATGAAACAGACTGTTACTGCTTGGTGTGGACCTCAGTATCCATTTTATATAATAGTCTTACTCTTTCAATGACACTCACCACTCATCCAACCCCGATACATCTTGTTAGTCTAGAAGCCCCTCCACATATCGATATCTTCTTTGAGTAGCTAGATCGTATCTATCCCGGCTTACTAGTCTTGCCGCATAGCTTACAGCATTTAATATTCCCCAGTGGTTACCCACTGATCAGGCTCAAGATTGAGGCTCAATTGCTTAACTTTGATGATCGGAGAGAACCAATGCTTCAACATGATACGACCGTAAGCCTTATTCAATATCCCTTTTTATAATTTTAGTTCACTAATTATTGCAGTGTACCCCTAAAATTGTGGTCATTATGATTTCTATGCTAAGTTCAAATTATGACCGGACGCTCAACTGTTTTTCCTCACAAATACTCCTGGTAATAGTATGGATCCTTCTCTACCCACCATTCACACACATAGCCATCTATGATTTAATAGCAAATGAAGATTTTCTAAGTGTAGCTTAGATGTGACAAGAGACCGAAAGCATGGGATACCCAGTGAGGCTGATTTACTAAGCGTAGCTTAGATGGGACACGACCGAATATATGGGTGCAGTGACGGGCAGAGGTTTGATGATGTTTGGTGATCCTCGTGGCCAACTCCTTAATTGTACGCCCCTAAGACTCAAATATGGGGACTATATGGCTTAGTACTAAGAAACGCGAGAAAGGAAAGCATTTTAAATAAGCAAAAGGAAATGAATTATGAAATAAACACTTTATTCTAATTAAATATAAAGTAAATTGTTATTTCACTTTTTGATTGGATGCTCTCCTAATATGGACGTCCGTGTCCGTGTCCGTGTCCGTCGCACTCTCCATTCACCTGTTATGCACCCTACGGGCATAGAGCATCCAGTGAGGTTGATTTACTAAGCGTAGCTTAGTTGTGGCAAAAGGCCGAAAGTATGGAGCACTTAGTGAGGACTGAAGGCTTAATAGCAAATGGATGGCCACTAGTCACGGAGAGGTACAAATCTAAAATCAAAGCTATGGAGCTAGCAACTTCACCACTTAAAAGCCTACTTGCCATGGAAATCACTAGTGTGTTGAGGTTTGAGCTCTATACTTTGCAAGGAATTAACAGAATTAATATATTTTAATCATTTCATCCCAAGCAAGGCAATAAAGCCACTAAGTCTTAAGTGGTTACTGAGTATGAAGGAGTATGAGAAAAAGACAAACATTATCTATTTATTTATTTTTTTTAATCGTATCACCTCGAGCAAGGCGGGAGCGGAACGCCACTGATGTGCAGGGGGCTACGTAATAGTGAGAAGATCGAAAAAGAGAAAGCCGGAAACCATATCCTAAACAGGGAACAAGGGATGAGCCTCTTAACCTGTTCAATAAACATGGGTGGAGTGTGAACCGGGCGATAGATAGATCTATCTACTCCAATTGAAAAAAAAACAAACAAAGTGAGAAGATTGGAAAAGAGAAAGCCGGAAACCATATCCTAAACAGGGAACAAGGGATGAGCCTCTTAACCTGTTCAATAGACATGGGTGGAGTGTGAACCGGGCGATAGATAGATCTATCTACTCCAATTGAAAAAAAAAACAAACAAAGTGAGAAGATTGGAAAAGAGAAAGCCGGAAACCATATCCTAAACAGGGAACAAGGGATGAGCCTCTTAACCTGTTCAATAGACATGGGTGGAGTGTGAACCGGGCGATAGATAGATCTATCTACTCCAATTATGAAGGAGTGAGAACAATAAACGAACAAGAACGAAGGAAACGAGTGAGGTTACATTTAAATTTTCTATAAATTCATATTTTAAAACGTAATGATTAAACAACTGGAAAGTGTTCGAACAAAGAACAGAAATTGCAGCACTGAGTTCCGAAGGCGAATTGGCATGGCCAGGGATGCATTCCAGAAACCGAATAGAGAAAGGAAAATTTCACTGGAAACAAAGAAGAGAGAACAGAATTGTTATGTGATATCTGTTCTTCAATATGACAGTGAATGCTAGACAATCTCCTCAAATATGAGGGGTAGATCTGAAGCAATCAAAATGTGGCTCTATAGAAGGATGCTGAGGATACCATCGACCATGTGAGCAACGATGAGGTTTTGGAGAGGATGCAAACAAAAAGATAACTAATACTTAACATTAGGAAAAGATAGCTGAAGTTTCTGGTACATGTAATGAGGAAAGGGGGCTTGGAGAATCTAATACTCACAGGCCAGATAGAGGGGAAGAGGGAGAAGAGAAAAGCAACGCGTAACATACTTGATGGGCTTGAGCAAATAGATGGCAAAGCGAGATTTGGGAGGGGTAACAGGGGAAAATGACACGGCACATAGAAGAAGAAGAAGAAGAAGAAGAAGAAGAAGAAGAAGAAGAAGAAGAAGAAGAAGAAGAAGGTTTTCAGCATAATCTCGTTCCTTGTTAATGCACCTAAATTGCTGGTGAATGTTAATCGTATAGATTAAACTTAGTGAAGATTTTAGACAAAAGTTCGGTTAAGTGTGTCAGTGAACTTACTGACATTTGCATTTGATCAATACATCGTACTTGTGATATTATAGGTTACATAAATATTGTTTTAAACGTCTGTCTTGCTCGTTATAGGGTTATGAACATTGGAGCAAGGAAAGGTGACATACAGTCAATCACTAACTAAAATACGGCACAAAATATTTTAAAAAAAAGGCAATGAGTAATGAGCAAGTCATTGAATTTTCTCATTTTGAACAAGACAAATAAAGGCGAACAAATGAATTCCATGGATCTGATATTTCTTGAGCAAGCAGTTGACCCGGTGTTATATTTACATAACTAATGAGACAGAAGTCAAATTAGAAGAGCTGGAATTAGATGCACACTAATCAAACCAGATCAAATGATTTTTCACGCGGCCGACTGTAAATTTCTCACTGATTGCTCTGATGTTCCAATCCAAAGAAACGAGAATTAGTCTAACGCGCTATCCAAACCGTGCGCCACAAAGAACTACTGGAATTGCTAGGTAACCATGACATATTTGAGAAGGATATTAAAATAATCCAGAATATATACTAGCAACAAACCACCTGCATAATCATAGAAAATTAATTTAGTAATGTAACACAAGAATATATCGTCTAACTAGACTTTCTCAACCTATACAGTGATGAGATTTTAAAAGAATTAAAAGTCGTACTAGAATAAATTATTAGCAGTCACAATCTTAACAAAGTAATATATGCAGATGACACAGTGTTGATAGCAGACACAGAAAAAACTCTAAAGAAATTTTTACAGAAGGTAGTGAAGAAAGCAAGAAAAAAGCAATAAACATCAATTGCAAGAAAGCAATATGCATGGTTATTAGTAAAAGGAACAGCCCAACATGAAAATTACAACTTGGAGATAGCAAAATCAAACAAATTAAATGTTTGGGAAGAGTTTTAAAAGTTGACAGAAATTGCAACACTGAAATCCAAAGGTACATAGTGAAAGATGCCTACGAAACGCAAAGAAAGATATTAAGAAACCAAAAATTTTATTAGAAACAAAGAAAGTAGTACTGAATTTTTGCATAATATCAGTCTTCATATATAACAAGGAATACTAGGCAATCTCCTTACAGATGTAGAAAAGACTTGAAGAAACAACAATTTGGATCCACAGAAGGATGCTGAGAATAACAGGGACTGACCATGTAAGCAGCTACCAAGTTTTACAAAAAATGGAAACAAAAGAACACATACTTAGTATCAGAAAGAGAGAGTTGAAATAGATTGGAAATAGAACAAAACAATGTGGGTTGAATAAGAAACACAATATTTGTGCTCAGAATGATATCAGAAAGAGAGTTGAAATAGATTGGAAATAGGACAAAACAATGTGGGTTGAATAAGAAACACAATATTTGTGCTCAGAATGATATCAGAAAGAGGGAGTTGAAATAGATTGGAAATAGGACAAAACAATGTGGGTTGAATAAGAAACACAATATTTGTGCTCAGAATGATATCAGAAAGAGAGTTGAAATAGATTGGAAATAGAACAAAACAATGTGGGTTGAATAAGAAACACAATATTTGTGCTCAGAATGATATCAGAAAGAGAGTTGAAATAGATTGGAAATAGGACAAAACAATGTCGGTTGAATAAGAAACATAATATTTGTGCTCAGAATGATATCAGAAAGAGCAATACGGGCACAGAAGGATGCCTGCAAGTGTTTTATAGAGTTTGCAAAGGTGTTTGATAAAGCACGTCACAGACAATTGTTGAAGTTGCTAGGTAACTTTGACATATTTGAGAAAGGATATTCTAGAATAATCCAGAACCTATACTGGAAGCAAATCACCTGCATAAACATACAAAATGAATTCAGTAATGTGAGACAAGAATGTGTCTTCCCATCGGACTTTTTCAACTTATGCAGGAAAGAGATTCTAAGAGAAATAGAAATCTTACCAAAATTAATTATTAGCAGCCACAATCTTAACAACATAAGATATGCAAATGACAGGAATTCTTACTGAAGGTAGTGAAGGAAAACAAAACGAAAACACTGGATATCAATTGCAAGAAGACAAAATGCGTGGTTATTAGTAAAAGGGACAGACTAACATGAAAATTAAAACTTGGAGATAGCAAAATCAAACAAATTAAAAAGGTGCAGGTTCGTTAAAAATATTGGAACAACGAATGCGATATTTATGCTCAGAATGCATCAAAAAGAAGAATGCAAATACGAAAAGAATGTATACCCATGTTATACCCATGTTTTATAAAAAAAAAACCTTTGATTAAGTACGTAACAAACAACTGTTGCAACTTCTGCGTAAACACGACATATTTTTGGAATAATAATAGAATAATCCAGAACAAATACTGGCTGAAAATCACCTGCAAACGAATAGAAAATGAATTCAGTATAGGGGTGTAAGACAAAGATGTGTCTTCTCACCGGACATATGCACCCTATACAGTGAGGCACACATAAGTCCTACCAGGGCTAATGATTGCTAATATGGGGAAACAGGGCCTGGAAAATTGGCATTCATAGGGCATATTGAAGGCAATACAGAGAGTTGAAAAAGCGTATAACCTAGCTAACGATCTTGTGTAAATGGATGGCAAAACAGGTTTTAAGAAAAGAGGATTTGTGTTGTGGTGTAATTGATACCGTCTCGGAATGATAAAACAATTCGAATTCATTTACCCATGGGAAAGGTTTTAATCCATCTCTTTTCCCTCCAGCTATGGGTTAAATAGCATGACAGATTGGGTTCTATAGCCTTCGTTGGCAACCAGTGTACTGCAGAAAATAATGACAACCTAAAGCGGAAAAATATTCTGCCTAGTCAGTCCCGAATCGAAAGAGACATGATCGCCAAAACGTGTATCACGTATGTTCTGACTGAGCAAAATGAAAAAATACTAAGTGCTACAAAGGACAGGAAATTGTAGAGAGCCATGATTGCCAACGTCCTAAAGGTATACGGCATATAAAAGAAGAAGAATCAGGTTAGCCAAAAAAGATTGAATGTATTTGTTTTTTTAGTATAGCATACCATTTACTAACCTCATTCAAAGAGAACATAGTAGATTGTATTGTATCATTAGTCATATCAGCATATCATTTCTGTGTTTATCGTAAGAACAAACTAGAGGCTTGTAGCTTTAAGCAATTTAATTCGAAAAAATGGGTTTGTTAATATTTGGAGAGTAGTCATAACATACTCTCAAGTTCTGTACATTCTAACTGTGGATTATGGCTCTAGAATTTCAGCGCTCTAAGGAACAAATGACTCAACAACAAGAGGTAGAGAGACTAGGCAGGACCAATAAAGCAAAGATGCATAAAGAGATAAGAGACCTGACAGGACAAAAAACCTGTTCCTCAACAAAATGCATAAAATCCAAGGATGGAATGATATCCGCGACAGGAGAGAGAAGCCGAGAATACACAAGGATGAGGACGGACCGGAAATATTAAAGTCTAAAATAGAAGCTGCAATGGCCAAACTGAACAGAAACAAAGCAGCTGGTCCAAACGGTACTGTAATAGAGATGCTGATAGCCCTGAAAGAATTCGGCATAGAAAAAATTACCGAAATAATAAACGAAATTTATAATAGTGGAACAATACGAGACGATCTATGCAAGTCGATATTTATAGCACTGCCGAAGAAGCCAGCTGCAAACGAGTGCAAACTACACAGAACTATCAGCTTAATGAATCACGTTACAAAACTGATTGTCAGAATCCTGCTGAATAGAGCGAGAAGCAGAATCAGGCCAGATATAGGACAAGAACAGTGCAGGTTCGTCAAGGACACTGGAACAAAGAACGCCATATTTATGATTAGAATGTTCTCCGAAAGAGCAATACAAATGAAGAACTTGTGCCTATGTTTCATTGATTATGCGAAGGCATTCGACAAAATACGACGCAAAGAATTGATAGAGATGCTCGGCAGCCTCGACATTTTTGGGAAAGACCTAAGAGTAATCAAGAATCTCTACTGGCAGTCAACTGCCTGCATACGGGCAGGCAACGATTTCAGCGGATTTACAAAGATAGAAAGATGCGTAAGACAAGGATGTGCCTTTTCACCGGATCTGTTCAACTTGTACAGTGAGAATATTTTGATGATCCTAAATGCTACGCTAGGATTCGTTATTGAAGGCCACAATTTGAACAACATAAGGTATGCAGATGACACGGTGCTGATTGCAGATACTGAAAGAAAACAAGACCTCCTACAGAAGGTAGCTATGGAGAGTGACAAAAAGGACTACAAATAAACTGTAAGAAAACTGAAAGCATGGTCATCAGAAAAAAGAGTAACCCAAAATGACAAATAAAGGTGGGGATACTAGAATCAAGCAAGTACAAAAAGTTAAATACCTAGGAAGTGTTCTAACAGAGGATGGAAAGTGCGACACAGAGATCCGAAGGTGAATTGGCACGGCGAAGGACGAATTCCAGAAGCTGAGTAAAGTACTAAGACACAGGAAAATTTCACTAGACACAAAGAAGAGAGTGCTAGATTGCGATGTGATGTCAGTTCTTCAATACGACAATGAATGCTGGACAATATCATCGAAGATGAGGAAAAAACTTGAAGCAGCGGAAATGTGGTTCTACAGATGGATGCTGCGGATATCATGGACTGAGCATGCGAGCAATGATGAGGTGGAAAGAATGGCAACCAAAAGAAAATTCAAACTGAGCATCAGAAAGAGACAACTGAAGTTCCTGGGACATGCAGTGAGGAAGGAGAGCTTGGAGAACTTGATACTGACAGGCCAGTTAGAAGGAAAACGAGACAGAGGAAGGCAGCGGATAACATATTTGCAGGGACTAATCAGGTGGATGACGGAACGAGGCTTGCAAGGTGTAACAGGAGAAAGCATACTAAGAGCCACCAGAGATAGGGAGACGTGGAAAACCATGATCGCCTACGTCCTGAAAGGACAGAACACATAGAAGAAGAAGATATGTTGCTACTGTGGTTATTGTTGCTAGTCTCAACCGATACTGATTTCTGAATTGTCCTCCTAGACTGGTTTGGAAATCCAGGCTAGAGAGCCCCGTCTGTCCTACTATTTAACTCATAAATAGGAACAGAAGAGATCAAGTCATGCCTTTTTTCTTGGTATTTGCACGAAAATGAGTATAACGAAATCAAATCGCCGATTTCTTGCTCTGAAACGCTAATTATTTTTGCCACAGGCGAACTTACCTGCAGAGTTGATTAGAAAGCAGATTTTTTTTAATTGTCACAACTGGCATATTCTTGTTAATTTTATTTTTATTATTATTCTAGTGGTAAAAAAGAACATAGATAAGAAGCGTTTTAGACTTTATTGTTTTACAACTCAGCCGTAAAAAAATCAATCAGCAATTTATAGATAAAGTTGTCAATAATCAAATGTATCGAAAGTGAAAAGTTTATATCCCTGAATCATGCTTTACAGTCGGCTAGTGATCAAATTAGAGGATAGCTTGAAAACATTTATTGGAAAAACATTGCATGAAAAAATATTGCTTGAAAATATATTGCTTGAAAACATTGCCTGAAAAGACATTGTTTGAAAATATATTTCTTGAAAAGATAATGATTAAGAAATTACTTAAAAAGACATTGCTTAAAAAATATAACTTGTAAACACATTGCTTGAAAATCATTGCTTGAAAAGATATTGCTTAAAAGGATGTAGCGTAATAAAGAGAAGTAATGCTGTAAGACACAAGACATAGACAATATATTTAAAAGATTCAATAGGTTCGCCTATCGTCCGATTCATGCTCTTCTCTAGTTTTGAAAAGTTTCTCCCTTGTTTCCTGTTTGCCATTGGATTTCCGGTTCCTTCTAAAAAAATTTTCATTATCTCTCACTCTTAGTATCCTCTTGCATCATAGTGACATTCTCGCCCTGCTTGAAGTGACTTTATTTTAACAAAAAAAAAAACGTTTAAAATCATTTACATATTTTGGCTGTGTGGGATATCGGCTTAGAACAAGAAATCATAAAGCCAAGTTCGAATTCCAGTTAAATACGTTGCATTCACTTACGCACAAATACCCTTGGGAAAAGTATTAATCCGTTGCTTTTTACTCCAGCTGTGGTCTAAATAGTAGAACAGATTGGGTTCTATAGCATTGGTTGGCAACCAGTCTACTGCAAAAGGTAATGGCAACATACTACGGGAAAAATCGTCTACTCAGTAACTCATATCTCTTTCGAGACATGATCGCCCAAGCATGTATCTCGTATGGCACTTAACTGCCTGACTAATCGCTCTCATGTGGTACTTCTGCATGATGTAAAGGAGAATAAAACCAAAAAGCACCAAAAAAGTAAAAAATACTTTCTGGTTGCAGTCACTGGTTTCGAACTGCAATATGTTTTGTTGTTGTTGTTTTGTTTTTGTTTTTTGTTATTTCTCATCGAGACCAGTAGTCGGTGTTCGAGCTGAAGTAAAAGCAGCTATCGTGAAAGCTGATTTTTAAGGCTGACAAGCTACTGATACTGTAAATTTCTTCCTTTCTCTTTCTCTTTCTCTTCTTCTTCTTTTTCTTCTTCTCTTTCTTCATGCCATGCTAGTCAGAGGATGGTAAATATCATTCATAGTGTCTATCACGATTGAAACAGCATGTTTTTTTTCTCTTTGTTTAAATAAGCTAACTGTGTTTTTGTTTCGTTTTTTTTCTTTTTTTATCGAGTTCACCCCATACTAGGCAATAAAGCCGCTGAAACGCAAGTGGTTACTGGGTGCGGAAGAGTTAGAAAACAGGAACATTGCTAAGAAGCGAGTACAAAAAGAGAGTAACCAGCAGGACATCCGAA